>JAVJIF010005141.1:0-5000 GCA_038442645.1 Agave tequilana | reverse complement strand
TATTTCAAGCACATCAAAGATAAATGTGATTGAAGAACAAAGTGAATCAGGATCTGAATCTGCAGACGATTCAGATAATTCATTAGTACAGCAAATAAATCAAATAGAAGATGATATTCAAGGAACAGATCAGGATTTAGAAATTAATCGAATTCATAAAAAAATACAAGAAAAATAATAATTCATATAGAGATGACTGGCGTAAAGCCAAAACTAGGAATTATTACCCTAGGCCAACCCCTCCAGATATTCAATATGAAGAAAGATCACTGTTCAATTCAAGTTATGATGGTACCTCAGTCTACGAATGGAATATAGATGGAAAAAGTGAATATAAATATTAAACTCTACAAGAGATGGGTATGGCAGTAACTGCCTACAAAACAAATCGATTACCAGAACAACATGTCACTGTTTACATAGTCACTGGATTTACTGGTCAATTAAAATATTGGTGGATAATTCATTAACCCTAAAAGAAAAACAAACTGTTTTAAATCATGAAGTAGAAGTAGAAGATGCTCAAGGCACAGTTACTAGAAAAAATGATTCCGCTAGTTTTCTCATTGTTACAATAGCAATACATTTTGTAGAAAATCCTGCGGAAGAATTAGGATTTTCAAAAATATTCCTTACTAATTTGAGATGTCCAACTCTTTCAGATTTCAGATGGTACAAAGATATGTTCTAACTCATGTGTAAAACGATCGATTCAACCAAATCATTTTGGAAAGAAAAATTTATTACTGGTCTACCCAATTTATTTTCACAAAGAGTTTTTACAAGTATTAAAAAGGCCATGAGAGTTGAAGATGATAATGTTGATTTTAGCACTATAACATATGGACAATTATTTGCATTTGTTAAGAAAGAAGCATTATAAGCCTGTCAAGAATTAAAATTCCAAGCTAAATATGATAACAAACAAAAAGAAATGGGCTCCTTCTGTGAAGCATTTGGCATCACAGGGTAAGGGCTCCTTCAACAGAAAAAAGACATAAACAAAAAATGATTTCCTATAAAAAACATAGACCAAGAAAACATAATATTCTCAAAAACCATTCAAACGAAAACTACTATCAAAATAAATCCAAAGAATTACTTGTTACAAATGTGGCAAACCTGGCCACGTGGCAAGTAAATGCAGATCAAAAGGGAAAAATAAAATTAATGAAATTATAGATGATTTATCAGACTGATTAGTCTCTAATTTTGCATAATTTTCATCACATTCTCATATTTATTTGATAAAAAATTCTGCTAATAATACCAACTAGCATTGACCAACTATTTCATTAATAATACTCTAGGTCCATGGTGTGCAAAGGAAGAAGAAGACCAAAATCACCATTTAATGGTGATTAAAAGCCTACCAACTAGCCATTAACTTTAGAGTGAAGATCTGGTCAGTACAGGGGGTCAAATCGCAAATCCCGGAACCCAGACGACCAGAGGACAGATGTCAGGCGACACGCTACCCAAAAATGGGCGCGCGTCGCCCTGACTTGGCAAAGTTGGCGCAAGCGCGCGCCCAGTTTTGGGCCACGTGCAGTGCACGTGGCCCCCTTTCCTAGAGTCTATAAATAGCCCCCCTGGGGTCCCGAATGCAAGCAGATTAGAGTTTAGGCAAAAGTTGTAGTCTTGTCTTTAGTTTGTTGTTGTTGTTGTAGTTCTTCTTCTAGTTTTAGGTCTTAGCCATTAAAGAGAAAGAGAGAGAGTGTGTAAAGTGTTGTATTTGAAGGGTGACAACATAATATAAGTACTACTTCTCTTTCTTTCATTTACTTGTCTTTGCATTTACTTTTATTTCCTTGTTGTAGTGTAACTTCTTCTTTCTTCTTTACTTCTTTTACTTTGTTGTAGTGTAACTCCCCATTTCCCTTTTACCCCTTTTACTTTGTTGCTTCTTTATTGATGGCTATCTAACTTTTTCATAGCATGGCTAACTAACTACTAACCCACTAATTTCTAACACTTGTTTGATAACCCGTATGAGTCAATAGTGCCAAACAAAGCCTTGTGCAAATGAGAGCTATGGCATCTTAAGACGAGGGTTCTAATTCTAATTTATCTACAAGTATCTATTTTCTTATATTTCATACTTAATTCGTTTTGATGATCTATGAGTTGTGTTTTACTTGTTAGACTCTTTCCTTTTAAACTTTGCCGATACCGATAGTGCACTTGAGTCTTCCCTTATTCTCGCCTTCTAACGGATCTTGATATGGGAATGTCGAGTTTTTGCCGTGTAAGGCTAAGTTATAGGATGAACTCTCACTCGATTTTCACGTGATTAGTTCAATGCACAAGTGTCTTGTTTGCCTATGACCATCGTGAGGCTATCTTCAAAAAGTTAGAAATTAGTGGGAGCACTTAGTAGAAAGTTAGCCATGCATTTTTACAACTAAGAAAAAAATCACTTTTACAAACCACAAAACGTTTTCCAACAATTTCTAAAAATACTTGTTTTCACTTTTCAAATTCTTTATTTGGAAACAAGAACTTTCTTTCTTCTTGAACTTTGAAAGCCGCATCAAGCTTCTATCGCTCTCCCTCCTTGTGGATACGACCCGTATAGCCACTCGCTACTACGAAAGAATCGCAAAGCAGCAGTAACATCAGCCCACACTTCCTCTCTTATTTAATACTTGCTTTTTACGCGATCAAATTTTGGCGCCGTTGCCGGGGAGGGAACGGCTTTATTGTTCACTACTAAAGATTGTTCTTATTTTCTTTTGTGTGTAGGAGAAGAACCAAGGAGCTCACCATCACGGGAAGCAAAAGAGGTGGTCAAGGACATTGCGCGATGATTTATTTGCCCTCGGAAAAATTCGTGTAAAAGCGAGTTTTTCCGATTGAAGTACTAACGCACTCGTTTGCAGGGTTGCCGAACGCCGCTAAAAAAAAAGTGCTTTCAATTTTTTCGTTCTTGGATGCTTCCACTATATGCATGTGTAATAAATTCAACAGAAATCACTTGTTGCTTAATTAAAATTTGAATTAGACGTTTGCATTTAGGGCACATGTCTATTTCAATTCATTTCAATTTCTGTTGAAGAGTGCTGGAGACAAGGTACGTGTGCATTCATATAGATTAGGACCAACATTTTGAAGTGATTTACGCTTGAGTGTTACTTGTTGTGAATAAACTGTACACTTGCACAATTGACTTTAAGGGCAAAACCCAAATAAACAAGATAAGGTGGGGGTTTCATCACCCTTCCTTAGCCCAAAAAACCATCTCCAAGTGCACTCACTTTTTCCCAAGCCTTAATTAAAAAAATCAATAGACGTTGGCCCTAGGGACATCTCGGACTCACTAAGAGATTAACCGAGGTTGGAAATTGTAAGAACTTTACTCCTGCAAATCGGTGTCTAGGAAAGTGGATTTAGAGGTAAAGCCTCGAAAGCTCCGTGGTTTGGCATAATTAGGCCCGTGGCTCCGCCCGGATACCTCCCCCCGAGCTTTGCCCTTTCCTGGCCGATTAGCTTGTAGTCGAGTTCCTACAACAACCTTCCCCGGAGAATCGACCAGTTAGGAGTCGTCTAGGTCCAGGTACCTTAGACTAAGGCTTGTGGTTTGTTTTTCTCTCTTTTGTTTGGTTTTTATTCTTTTTTCGATTGTTGTTGTTTTCACGTTGGTTGTGGTGTGGAATGCAAGAGTGGGTGAGAGATCCATCAACTTCCAGATTAACAAGAAACACCGCGTACCCTTGCATCCAGAACCGGGTGATGGCATCACTTCAGGATAGATTTTACGATAAGAACTTCACTTCCATCTTGCATAAAACTTCCTGAAGCAAACGGAAATAATTCGAGTTAAAGCCCCATTCATTAACACTCTTCCGAATTCCATGGTTAGAATCAGAGGACGCATACTTCTTTGTTAGGGAATTTGAAGAAGTATGCCTCATGATGCGAATACCCCAGCTAGGAGACGATGCCGTTAGGTTATGTTTCATTCCTTTTTCCCTAAAGGATCTAGCTAAGAAATGGTTGTACAGTCTGGCAGCAGATTCAGTCACTACGTGGGATGATTCGTCAAGGCTTTCTTGAAGAAATTTTACCCAATTCACAAAATGCCCCCATTAGGAAGAACATCATGCAGTTTAAGCAAGAACCCGAGCGAACCCTTTTGGAGATACTTTGAGCGATTCAAAGATCTCCTAGCTCAATGCCCTCATCACGGTGTGGAGAAATGGCGTCAGTGCCAGATTCTCTACGATGGTCTAGACTATCAGACTAAGACCCTGTTAGAAACGATGTGTCAGGGAGGGTTCTTGCAGAAGGATGAGAATCAGGTTTGGATTTATTGAGGACTTAGCTGAGAAAACCCTGCAGTGGGAGCCAGTCAGAGAAACCTAGGAATTCACAGTCTATAGCTTCAAGAGGGGGCTCCTATCTTTAGAAACATCCATAGCTGCTGAGGCCAAGATTGCTACCCTGATGAGAAGGATAGAGGCTCTAGAAACAAAAGAGCCTGCTAGTGTCAACCAGATCAACCACCACCAATTCACAATCCGGGTTGTTCATATTGTCAGGCACCGAAACATTTCTTCGAAGAGTGCCCTGTTTTCCATGCCCAACAAGTGCCACAGGAACACATGAACGCGGCTTACTCACGGCCGCTTCACAACCCCTACTCACAGACATACAATACCGGTTGAGGAATCATCCCAATTTCTCCTGGGCTCCAAACAATCCTCCCAGGCCCAATTTCTCCAACAACTTTCACCATCCTGCTCCTCCACCACCTTTTCCCAGTCAAGCCCATCTTCCTCCTCCCAAGGCTCTCCAATGGAAAAGAAAATCAATAAATGGAGGAGAGCATTGAGGCTTTCATTAAGTCCCAGTCTGCTTTCATGCAGAACCAGGGACAAACTCTGAACAGTCATTCACAAGCCATATCTAGGTTGGAATTGCAGATGAGCCAGTTAGCTAGCTCCCTAAGTGAGAGACCTAAGGGTACCTTGCTAGTCAGCCATTAGTTAACCCAAAAA
>JAVJIF010005140.1:0-306562 GCA_038442645.1 Agave tequilana | reverse complement strand
CAAGCTATAATCTCAACCATGAAAATCACTGCAATATGACATATAAAGCTACACATGATAACAATATGAATGACAGGAAGAAAATGGCAGCTGAATGCAATACAGATAGAGTCATGGAGTAACAGAAATAAAGGAGAAATGAGGGTACCAGAATGAAGAGAGGGAGACAGTGTCCAACTCTCCGCAAAGTGTACCAACTCATCGAATACCTGCACAACGAGACAATCGTCCAATAGCTGGACGTGCAAACCCCAGGGTCGTCAGAACGCGACCATAATGAGTGTGTGTGAAAAGGGAAAGAACACGTGCAGAAGAAACAATGTGCATATATAATAGTAAGAACAACTGCAGATAGAAAGACTAAATAACTGAACAGTAACACATATGATAAAAACATGAATACAGGAAGAAGACACTGGCACAACTGTAAATAAGCAATCAATGTCACAATAGGTAACCTATCACATATCACTAGGCTGATATCCAAGTCCGGTCACAGGTCTGGTCCTGGTTACAATTACGTATACAGTCATATGTCAGAAGGCAGGGTAACCATTCAGGGTACAGTACAATGTCTCATACAAATCAATCAATAACAATCAGTAGTGTTCTATGTTATCTTTGCACTTTCCCACCGGCGTCCCACAACATCCGACAGTCACCCTGGAGGCCCGCACATCCAGTAGAACTCATCCGAACTCCGATATGCGGGTATCATTGTTTGAATAGGGAAAGAGAACCAATATAACAAGAGTCCTAGGGTTTATCATCATACAAGTGCGTGTGGATGCTAATTAGGCACTGAGAATGCAATATCACACGCTAACACCCAGGCGTCACGTACAATAGATAGCCCTACAGATTCAAGAGTGCCCCCCCAAGATTCAAGAGGTGGCCCCCACCATGTGTATGGTGTGGCACTTTGCTCTGAGGGGAACAGGATTCTAGAGGTGGCCCCCGTGGATTCAAGAGGTGGCCCCCACCATGTGTATGGTGTGGCACTTTGTTCCACGTGGCACTTAGTTCCTTTCAAGATCCGCCGGACGCTAGCACGATTGTGGGATACATCCTCGTCAATCCCGACACCAGGCGGCAACCGCCGGACGCCGGGTTGACTGTGCTATTAACATGGTCAACAGTGCATGGAACATGGGTACAGGGGGGTACAGGAGTACTAGATGTCAAGTAACAGTAACACAGTCATATGTCAAGGTCCCGTGAAAGGTGTCAGGTATACAGTCAGCTAGGTTGTGCCATTAGTAAAATCAATATCTTATGCCATTCAATTACTGGGGTGTTACGGGACGGTAACAATGTCGGTACAGTAATAATCAATCAGTAATCATATACACGGTGAACAATATCAGTAACATTAACAGTAACCGTGTATACGATGAACAATAAACTGTAAAAAGGTGTTACAGTCAATCATTTCCCGTAACTTCCCGTAATTTGAATACTAGGTTCATCAGTCAGGTTCCAATATAGATTCTGATAGTTCCATAACAATCGAGTATCAATACACATCAAGTATTCTAATACATTAATCACTACTACTCCGTCATATAACAATTTCCAGTACTAATCCTCTCACTCAAACATACAACATAAGTATTCACAATTACCACCTCTATTAATGATCAGTCATTATATCCCAACACTCGGTAACATACCATATACATGCATATAAGAGCTATTAGTCAAGTCATTTCATCCTCATCATTCCCCGATATCATATACATCCATCAATATCCAATACGTAATCCATGAGTGAAGTCCACAATCCATATGGTAAATAAAGGATTCCAACATCATAGATATATGTGCATCTCCTATTCTATGCATTCATCATGTAAAAATAAGGGAATGACAAATCCACTTCCTTACTAATAGATTTCTACACTCATAGCAATATAACACATTAAATGATTCTTCACATACATAGAAACATATACAATTATTCCAATTAAAGAACGAGAGAGAGGAGGAGAAACACTCACCTGAGATCGTCACCGGGTCCGAATATAGACGTGGCAAATCAACTCATTAACTTGGATAGATTTGGATAGATTTCTCCTTCGTCTGCTCCTCGTCTTCAACTGCTTCTCAACCTCGAAGCGATCACGATCTCGATCAGTTTCAGAACAGTGAATGGATGAGGACGAAAGATGGATTAAGGCTTCTTTCTCAAACTATCGCTCTTTTTTTTTTTGTCGTAGGGAACAGAAGAATAAAAGTTACGGTAATATATTAAGATAGAATCTTTTAGGTTTAGAATTTTTAGGGATCCGTTGGTTAGGATAAAATCTAGGTTGTTAAGATAAGAGATCCCGAAATATCTCTTGAGATCTTTCAGTAGAAATTCAAAATTTAAACTTTTGACTTTGGGGTTTTTAAAATAATTTAGCTTTCCTTTTCAACCACACGCCAATGTGGCATCATGGTTTAAGCCATTAGGATTTGTTATAAGGGAATGAGGTTCGAAACTTGACATAGACATGCATAGATATAATTATTTATTTATCATTATATATTTTTTTTTGTTTAAACTTTATTTATTTTATCTTACTTTATTTTTGGATAAGAGTAAATGGGTTATGATTTATTAAATAATTTATTGGATTATAGGTTTTGACAAGAAGATCATTTAGGAATAATACCAACACTAACATAATAATAATAATAATAAGGCTAATCATAAGGTATAAAATATAATACATACATATACTAGTATAAATATAAATCAAAACACATATCACTTAATATGTATACACATATATTTATACACCTATATAAAATAATTAATCAATAATAATAGCTAATTCTATATAAAATTAATAAGTAAAATACAGTATTACTAGTTAGGGGATATTTACACTCTACCCCCTTATTAAAAATTTCGTCCTCGAAATTTCAATAACGTAGGGAATGATAAAGAGTCCAAAATACAGGAAAATAATTAAGCTTCCATTCGCCTCGCTGGGACACCACGATTCCACTGCGCGCTCTGATCTCTGCTACCAGTTTCAGAATGGGAATGACCAATTCTAAGAGATAAGATCAGATAATAAAATCGACAAGAAGAATAGGAATAAAAATGATCCAAATGGAACCAGATTTACTTTAGAAGAAAGATGCAATCAGAGAGATCGAAAGATCAAAGAGATGGATTTTCGAAGGAAGGACAATCGATTCCAAGTGGACTCAATATCATCGTGTGATTCCTATATGTATATTGCAGTGCAATTATAAGCTCGTTCAAGTTACCAGTAAGACCTAGGTTCTCTCTTTTAGTCGAACCTGGGCTCTGATACCACTCTGAAACGCCCCGATCCTAAAGATACGAGTCGTTATGGCGACGCATATACCGGGAAAATACCCCACGTATATACGCTAAGCCTAAATTGTAACCTGAACAAGCTATAATCTCAACCATGAAAATCACTGTATATGACATATAAAAGCTCACATGATAACAATATGAATGACAGGAAGAAATGGCAGCTGAATGCAATACAGATAGAGTCATGGAGTAACAGAAATAAAGAGAAAATGAGGGTACCAGAATGAAGAGAGGGAGACAGTGTCCAACTCTCCGCAAAGTGTACCAACTCATCGAATACCTGCACAAAGGACACATTCGTCCAATAGCTGGACGTGCAAACCCAGGGTCGTCAGAACGCGACCATAATGAGTGTGTGTGAAAAGGGAAAGAACACGTGCAGAAGAACAATGTGCATGTATAATAGTAAGAACAACTGCAGATAGAAAGACTAAATAACTGAACAGTAACACACTATATGATAAAAACATGAATACAGGAGAAGACAACTGGCACAACTGTAAATAAGCAATCAATGTCACAATAGGTAACCTATCACATATTCACTAGGCTGATATCCAAGTCCGGTCACAGGTCTGGTCTGGTCCTGGTTATATATTACGTATACAGTCATATGTCAGAAGGCAGGGTAACCATTCAGGGTACAGTACAATGTCTCATACAAATCATCAATACAATCAGTAGTGTTCTATGTTATCTTTGTCACTTTCCCACCGGGCGTCCCACAACATCCGACAGTTCACCCTGGAGCCCGCACTCCAGTAGAACTCATCCGAACTCCGATATGCGGGTATCATTGTTCGATAGGGAAAGAGAACCAAATAACAAGAGTCCTAGGGTTTATCATCATACAAGTGCGTGTGGATGCTAATAGGCACTGAGAATGCAATATCACGCTAACCCAGGCGTCACTACAATAGATAAGCCCTACAGATTCAAGAGGTGCCCCCCACAGATTCAAGAGGTGGCCCCCAATGTGATGGGGGTGTTGGATGGGTCAACTTTGCTCTGAGGGGAACAGGATTCTAGGGTGCCCCCCGTGGATTCAAGAGGTGGCCCCCACCATGTGTATGGTGTGGCACTTTGTTCCACGTGGCACTTAGTTCCTTTCAAGATCCGCCGGACGCTAGCACGATTGTGGGATACATCCTCGTCAATCCCGACACCAGGCGGCAAACCGCCGGACGCCGGTTTGACTGTGCTATTAACATGGTCAACAGTGCATGGAACATGGGTACAGGGGGTAACAGGAGTACTAGATGTCAAGTAACAGTAACACAGTCATATGTCAAGGTCCCGTGAAAGGTGTCAGGTATACAGTCAGCTAGGTTGTGCCATTAGTAACAATCAATATCTTATGCCATTCAAGTACTGGGGTGTTACGGGACGGTAACATGTCGGTACAGTAATAATCAATCAGTAATCATATACACGGTGAACAATATCAGTACAGTAACAGTAACCGTTATACGATGAACAATAAACTGTAAAAAGGTGTTACAGTCAACAATCATTTCCCGTAACTTCCCGTAATTTGAACTAGGTTCATCAGTCAGGTTCCAATATAGATTCTGATAGTTCCATAACAATCGAGTATCAATACACATCAAGTATTCTAATACATTAATCACTACTCCGTCATATAACCATTTCCAGTACTAATCCTCTCACTCAAACATACAACATAAGTATTCACAATTACCACCTCTATTAATGATCAGTCATTATATCCCAACACTCGGTAACATACCATATACATGCATATAAGAGCTATTAGGTCAAGTCATTTCATCCTCAATCATTCCCGCCGATATCATATACATCCATCAATATCCATACGTAATCCATGGGTGAAGTCACATCCATATGGTAAAATAAAGGATTCCCATCATAGATATATGTGCATCTCCTATTCTATGCATTCATCATGTAAAAATAAAGGGAATGACAAATCCACTTCCTTACTAATAGATTTCTACACTCATAGCAATATAACACATTAAATGATTTCTTCACATACATAGAACATATAACATTATTCCAAATTAAAGAACGAGAGAGAGGAGGAGAACACTCACCTGAGATCGTCACCGGTCCGAATATAGACGTGGCAATCAACTCATTAACTTGGATAGATTTGGATATTTCTCCTTCGTCTGCTCCTCGATCTCCAACTGCTTCTCAACCTCGAAGCGATCACGATCTCGATCAGTTTCAGAACAGTGAATGGATGAGGACGAAAGATGATTAAGGCTTCTTTCTCAAACTATCGCTCTTTTTTTTTTGTCGTAGGGAACAGAAGAATAAAAGTTATGGTAATATATTAAATAGAATCTTTTAGGTTAGGATTTTGGGATCCGTTGGTTAGGATAAATCTAGGTTGTTAAGATAAGAGATCCCGAAATATCTCTTGAGATCTTTCAGTTAGAAATTCAAATTTTAAACTTTTGACTTTGGGTTATTTTAAAATAATTTAGCTTTCCTTTTCACCACACGCCAATGTGGCATCATGGTTTAAGCATTAGGATTTGTTATAAGGGAATGAGGTTCGAAACTTGACATAGACTGCATAGATATAATTATTTATTTATCATTATATATATATTTTTTTGTTTAAACTTTATTTATTTTATCTTACTTTATTTTTGGATAAGAGTAAATGGGTTATGATTTATTAATAATTTATTGGATTATAAGTTGGACAAGAGATCATTTAGGAATAATACCAAACACTAACATAATAATAATAATAAGGCTAATCATAAGGTATAAAATAATACATAATATACTAGTATAAATATAATCAAAAACATACACTTAATATGTATACACATTATTTATACACCTATATAAAAATAAATTAATCAATATATAGCTAATTCTATATAAAATTAATAAGAGTAGAAATACAGTATTACTAGTTAGGGAATATTACACTAAAGTATATTACAATATTATTACAGTAATTATTTATATTAAGAAATAAATAAATTAAATTTTATAGTAATTTTATATTAAAGCATATTAGTTTTATATTAATAAATATTAAATTTAATTAAATATTAAGAAAGTTGGTATAAATATTAATAAAATAACAAAGTATTAAATAACAATATTAAATTAAAATAATAAAATATTAAATATTGAAACAATATTATAAATAATAAAAAACTAAAATTACAAATATAAAATAATTAAATAATTAGACAAGAAATTAAATAAAATTAAAAATATTAAATATTTAATAATATTAAATTATATATTGATTATCAAGTAACTGCTTTTATACTGCAAGTTTATTACAAGTGAAATTTACATGACCACAAAATTAACTGTAGCAGGTGCAAGTGGGAAAATGTGCGTGTAAAAGTAAGTTTATATGACCACAAAATTAACTGTAGTAACTGCAAGTGGGAAAATGTGGGTGTAAAAGAGATTTATTTGACCACAAATTAACTGTAGTAACTGCAAGTGGGAAAATGTGAGTGTAAAAGAGATTTATATGACCACAAAATTACTGTAGCAACTGCAAGTGGAAAAATGAGAGTTACATTTCGCAAATTGTTTTGCAGCGAAACAAACAGCAGAAAATGAAAAGAGATTTTACGACTTACAACTTATGACATAGTGAAACAAACTGACCCTATATCTAAAAGGGGTGTCAAGTACTTCTAAATAAATTTTCATGCTTTAAAAATGAATATCTAAATGGGTAGAGTGAAGGCACTGTTGAAATTTTCTAAATTATTAACTTATTGAAATAAGCTCATGTGTCCTATTTTTTTTATTAGGAAATTTAGTCCGACATAGAAAAGAGTAATAAAAGAAAGTCATACATAGTAATATTGTTGCAATCTCATTATTTGGGTTAAAAGGTGGCATGGGTTTACGATGTGGTGCAGACGCATTGGCACTTTAGGTGCATTTTGGCACATTATTAGGTGCATTTGGCACGCTGCATCGTTGCAAGTTGGATTGAAAGTTGCTACATTTTGTTGCTGCTATATTATTATAGATTTTGGATCAAATTTAAATTATATAAATTTAAATTTGAAAGGATATGACAACTGAAAATAAATTTGAATTTGAAAGGATATGATTGTTGGAATCGCAAAGGGGTGCTATGCCTTTACCATATCTGATTCACACTCAAGTTTCGGATACGAATAAGAATATTGGCGATATGAAAAAAAATGATATACGCATCCGTCAAAATCAGATATCGAATCCAAATCAGATATTAACAGATCGATGCAGATATTAATCGGATATGCAGTGAGTACGAGTACGGATAAATAAACGATATACTTATATTTTTTTTTTTTACTTTTTATTTCATCTACAACAATATAAATGTGATATATTTATGTATTATTGTGTAGATATCAATGCTTTCACCGTATTCATTGTCATTCGACTTTTATAGCAATAGATTACACGACCCGACCTCATATGCTAAATGCCGATTCAGATGCCATAATTGATGTCGAAATACCCAAATATCTCGTGTTACTCTTGTAAGAATTAAATACTTTTCACTATTATTTTTTCACCAGCTCAAAATATTAAAATCTATTGCTTTATTCTATTGAAGAATAGTCTCTTCCATACGGATATTATTATCAAGCACCCGACTTTTGGATATCGGATCGAATACGAATCGGGTATTGCCTTTGCTATATCCGTATTCGCACTAACCTTCGAATACGGATACAGAAACGGATATTGACGGATGTAAAAAATGATATCTGTATCCGGGTTGGAAGCGGGTTTGGATGCGGATATCTACGGATAAGCCACATCTGATGACACCCTTAGTCATAACTGATCAAATTGCCAGTAGTCAAAAACTGAAAAGCTGTTCAACAGCTATAATAGCATGCTTTCTTTTCAAACAAACACAACAATTCCACATTCTCTCTCCTCTGTGTTAGGTGTAGTCCATGGTTAAAACTTGAGCTGCAACCAATACTTTTTGAACACAAATTTTTGAACCTAAATTCTCTTGAGAGGTAGATTTACTGATATCTTTCGCACTATAAGAGGGAAAATATTGTCTCAAGGAAAGAGAAAATCTGAATTTCTTGATTCAGGTGTTACCATTTCTCTTTACTATCAATTGGCCCCATTTCTCAAATAACTACTAGTTCGTTGAAGTTAATTGTAAGACCAAAAGCAAATCAAAGAGGTAAGAAACTTAATATATTTATACAAGACAGGTTAGTAAAAAAAAAAATATATATATATTATCATCACATATTGTAAATTACTAAATTTTTAATAAATCAGGACCTTCAATAAGATTTTGTGCTTTTGCTAAATCTAACATTCTGCTAAATATTCAAATAAATAAGACATAAAAAGTGGTGATATATGGTTCCTCTTTTACACAAAAAATTTCTTTCTTCCTTACCATTACCAAAGGCAGAAGAAATACCATATCAAAACATATTTAATCCAAGATAACCATTTAGGACCAAATCCTCTAGCTTGTACAGCTTTTCATATAAAATCCCACTCGAATTAATCAAAAGATTTTCAAAATCCCATTGGAGACGAAGTCCATTATGAGGAAACTATGACAAAAAGAAATAATTTCTTGACCATCAAGAATAAATGAATTTTTAGAAATCCAGTTTGGGCTTCACCTAACCAAGCTCCTTATTACAGTTTGTAATCTTTCAGCTGAACTTTTGTGATTGTCTTAAAAGATTAATAATTTAAGATACTTATGATTGTGGAACTAGAAAACACCTTTTAGGAATAATAACAATATTTAGGTAAGTGATATGGCTAAGAGATAAACATAATTATTGTAAAATCTTGAAAGATCCACAAAAGATCATCTCTAATATCTTCAGAGAATTCTTGATAAAAGAAATTGGGAATACCATCACATCTAGAGATTTATCTCTAGAAAAACTAAAATGACTTTCCTAATCTCATCCAAAGTAAATCATTATCTATAGAAAAAAGCAGATGAGAAAGGTTATCAAGATATAATCCAATCTACCTTAAACCTATGCTCCTTCGAGATTTTTAAAATTTTAGAAAATTCATCTACAATAGAAGAAGGATCAGAAACATCAGCGTCTTCTGCGTTAGGGGCCGTTTGTTTCGCGTAAAAGTCCATAATTCGTAAATGACTTACAACCCGATTACAACTACGACGTTTGTTTGGACCGTAATTCGTAAAGACTTACACAACCCAATTACTACTCACTTGCAACCCAATTACCACTCACTTACAGCCTAGTTACAGTTAATTTTTGTGGTCATGCAAATTTGTATTATTTTTTTATATTAATATTAATTTTTTTTAATATTTAACATTTTTAATATTTATTTGCAATATTAAAACTTTTTAAATCACCAAATAGTTATTTTGTGATCAACTTTTAACTGGCGACTTACACATTACGACAACCAAACACCGTAAAACACAATACATTTTTCCACTTACAACTTTATATTACTAACCAAACATCATAAAACTTATATGCATGTAACTCATTTACAACTGTAAAAGACTTTACCAATTACCAATTACGAATTACGGCCAGTTACAACCAAATAGGCCTGTACACATAAAAATTGAATCTTTTATGATTTATATGAAAAAGCTTCGTGTATTATCTCTTTGTAACCCAATAACTCTAAATCTTTTGCAATATACTTTTTCTAACGAAAGAACATCATTATATTCCTTTAAACAAAGAAGATCTAAGATCTGTCATCCTCAGTATCCTACAGACTTATCTTGAACATTAATAACATGAAAGTTATGAAGAACATCAAATTTTTTAACATTAATATTATCAACTTTGCATAAATCCCAAACCTCACAAGCTTTTATGAGTCTCCTAAATTTGAAACAAAGTTACTTAATGAATCTGATAACATGTCAAACTATTTTAATATATTTATGAAAACCACCCATAAACAACTAAGAGTATTCACATTTGTTGGATTTCCTAACATATGCATTGGATTTATTATTTGAAAGAAGTGCATATGATCTGAAGCCGAAAACTTTGATTCTATTGAACTTCAAAATTTAAATTCCAATCGTTAGAAATAAAATATCTATATAATTTACGCATTCATATTTCTATTTTATGAAATCATGCTGTGTGTGTGGGGGTGCGGAGGGGGTTTCCCATTTATTTAGCTGCCTCTACTATATAAACTGCCTCTACATTTGAAACCTAACAAAATTGATTTGTAGGGGTTTTTAAATATTTAGATCATGATCAACTGATGGGGTCGAGAATTTGTATGTCTAAAGATATAGGTTTAACTAACTTACTATTTTTGGCCGTCCATTTTGCGCCGCTTGATTGATGAGAAAAAAATATTCAAAACACTTGATTTTTAGTTACTTTAAATAATATAGATCAACTTCAACGGAGTGGATCTTGTATTTGAATGTGGAATGTTGGTATTTGAGTGAGAAAGATTCAGGCTCGAATCCTTTCAAATTACACAAGTCTCTCTTTATATATATCTATCTCCCGTCCTGTAAGAATATTTTCTTGTGAAATAGAAAACAACCTATACTTTAGAGTTTTTTGATTTTCATGATCTATAATACCCTTGGCCAAATGGTCTTTTCAAAATTAGACAGGAATTGAGAGCGGGTGGGGGGGGGCGAAAAGAAACTCCAAGACAAGTGTCACTGTAGTATATTGATAAAACCTCCCGTTTTCATCTGTTTGTGTTCAATATTTTGTGTCCTTAATTATCATCAGAATTATTTTGAGATCACCTTAATCCTGTAGTTCGTGTAAAGCATCCTCAATGCTTTACAACAATTCACTGGCATGAAAACTTGTACTGATTAGATCTGGGCACAAATTTCCATCATGGCCTTAAAACTTTCAAGCTTGTATTAGCTAGGTTTTGTTCAAATTTATTTTTTTGGCAATAAAACTAGTACGAAATCAAGTTAATTGTCCTCCCCTCACCCCCAACTACCCTAGTCCTCCACAGTAGAGGAATCTGTAATCAATAACTGAGCTGGTTGCAGCACACGGAGCAATTCGAGTGGTATTTTTAGAGTGCATGCTCAAAGTGTATGCCTTGTAGAAGATTCTATGGTGGTGATGTGTTGGTTGCAAGAAAAGGGATCTCCTACTGATTTTGCGTTATACTTAGTGATATTCAGTTCTGGACTAAAAATCTTTAGAATTTTCGAGCTAGTTATATGTTTCGTGAGGAAAATGATGGGCTGATTTCTTAGCCAATGAAGGTGCCTCTGAAGCTGAGCTGTCATTGGGTTTACTGAGATTACGCTTCTAATTCAATGCAAGGTCTGGTTAGGGGTGCGAACAGACCCGTGCTAGCCCGCCGACCCGCACAGGCCGCGTCTTGGCTCCGGCCCGTCCCCAAATCCGGGGCGTGTCCGGGTTTGTGGATCAAGACCCATGGTCGGGCAAGGCCGCACCCGTGCCTGGCTCGACCTAGAGGGCCAACGACACTTTGGGGTGTTGTAATTTTTTTTATAACCCCCCAATGGGTATATTGGCCAGAAATTAGCCGTTGGAGTTTTTTTGGCTAGCAATAATACTGTTACAATTGAGCTTTTAAAAAATCATTTTACACTGGTTTTGAATGGAAAACTTTTTCATATTCGTTATATATGTCACATTATTAACTTGTGTGTACATGATAGTTTAAAATGTATAGATACTTATATTCATAATTTAAGTGATACTATTTTATTGATTAGATGTAGTGGTCTAAGAAGGCAAAGTTTTAAATAAAGTTGTTCTAGCATAAGCTTACCAATAAGAAGTTTACCTTAGGACGTTAGTACTTGTTAGAACTTAACATATAATATATTGAGTAAAACTATTCCATATCGGACTGAAATAGATATGTTTATTTTCGCGAAACTGTCAAATATATGTATTTCCGGTGATGATCGAAAAATTATTGAAGTACTTTGTGAATTTCTAAAAAAATTGTAAGAGTAATAAGATTATTTTTAGGATTTATTATCCCACAACTGATTTAGTTTTTATGAGTTAACTAAATTACTGAAGTGTTTTATACATATCGAAATGATTCTTTACTTCATGACATTATCGCACTTATGAAAGAAAAATTCAATAAGTATTTTAAATATTTTTCTATTATATTTTATTTTGCTACAAGTATGGATTCTCGAATTAAATTTGAAGGATGTAAATATTTACTTGAAATTTTTTATGAAAAATGAATTACTCTGATTGTTTCTTAGCATGGAATGATATTGAGCATTCTGTAAATAATATTTTTGATTTTTATGATTCTCAATTTGAAAATAACCAATCATCCCAACCTGCATTTTCGTCTAAACCTAAAAGTTCTTTATTATCTTGTTTATTATCTGCATTCAAAAGATCAAGAAGCTCCGATTCGTTGAATGACCTTCATTGTTATTCTACTGGTGCTATAGTTCCTGAGGCTGATGCAGACTCAGGATTTGAAAATTTTGATATTTTAGCCTGGTGGAAATCACAGGAATCAACATATCTTGTGCTTTTCACCATGGCGCATGATTTACTAACCCCTTCTGTCTCTACTGTACCTTTAAAATTTGCTTTTAGTATAACTGAACGAGTACTGACTGATACGAGAAACCACCTGGCGTCAGAAGCCATCAAGATGAGCGTCTGCGGGAAAGATTGGCTCGATGCGGCTAAAACATCCGCGAGAAGGATTAGCTCGATGCGGAGACGAAAAGTCAATAAAACAGTAAATGAAATCATTGAAAACTCTCCAGAATATGAGTGAAGAAATAAAGATCTTTTGTATTTGTATTTGTATCAATTTAAACTTCAATTCAATGTATATACTACATTTGTATTTTTATTTTTTAATCTATATTATTCATTTGTGCTTGTATCAATTTATCCAATCTATTGGATTGTTAATAAAAATTGATATTTGTATTTAACAACTTGTATCAATTTTGTCCAAAATTGTGAGATTTTTTTTAAAGAATTTTTTAGAAGTATAAAACATGTTTTTTTATTTTTTTTATAAAAACGTGGGTCGGCTTGGCCCAGCAGGGATGGGTCTCCGGGCCGTGCTGCCCCGAATTTGCGGGCTTGGCCCAGCTCAGTCTTAGACCCGCCGCGCCCGGGACGGACCCGTCCCGTCCCGCACCCTTAGGTCTGGTTTGAGCAGATAGTGGTAGGGGTGGGCATCGGTCGGTTCGGTGCGGGTTTTACCAATTTTGACAAAACTGAACCGAACCGAACAAGGTCATGAACCGAACCGACTCGGGTCGGTTCGGTTCGGTTAATTCGGGGGATCACCTCGTCGTCGAACTCCCCATCTCAACTTTCGCACCTTCTCGTCAAATCTAGCTTAATTATGAATCTTTTTCCCGTGATCATATTTTTCTCATACGAACACTTATTTAAAAAATAAACTAGCTTCTAAAACTTAGACGAACATAAAAGCTCAAAAATGATTTAAAAAAAGCTTTAGAATATATCTACATTAGATATTTAAAAGAGATGCATAATACTTTATTGCATATAACAAAATATTTCAAAAAATACATAAGCGATATATAAACAATAACCTTAATATTATACAAAAATGTGAACATCTCATGAATTTATTGCTTGAAATGTTTCACTAATTCAAGCATTTTAATGATACTGAAAAGTTAGAACTGTGTACTCATGGTATAAACACAAGCATGCATGACATGACATACATCAATATCATTGTAAAACTATGAATGTTGCTTGTACTGGCGCAAAACTGTGCTGGGTTAATTTGGTTCGGTTAATTCGGTTCGGTTCAGATTTTGGAACCCGATACCGAAACCCGACCGAATTTACGCAGTTCGGTTCGGATCGGTTTCAGTTTTCGGTTTTTGAGCGATTTTTTCGATTTTAACCGAACTCTGCTCACCCCTAGATAGTGGGGTGCTTTTTCACTCATTGAGTGGTGAAGCACTTATTTAACAAAAAAAAAAAAAGTTTCTCCTGTTTCATGAGCGTGAGTTGGTAGGTAATGAGTCAAGATTCATGTATTAGAGAATTCCTCCAAAAATAAATTCCATTCTTATTTTCTAACTTACATATTTTGATATAATATTATCAATAGATCGACCTAAATAGAAATATCTCTTAGGATTGATCATTCTCTAAAAGCATGAAAATATTAAATTAGCTCTCTCTTCCCCCCTCTCACACAACACACACACGAAGGGTTTATATTGTGGTAATAGTGAGTCATCAGAAACTGGGTGACGATGTAATCACCTTGCTGCATCTCTCCTCAATCTGAGGATGATGCTTCTTCCCGCCAACATTTTGAATTTGAATTTTTCACGCTTCTCCTCTTCTCTCAAGACCACCATTTCCTTCAACTCCAATTCCACACGACTTCCTTTCTAAAAGATTCACCTCGTACAGCCCCAACCTTTTCTCGCCGTTCGAAGACCCTCAATGGGCCTTTGTCAAATTGCTTAAGAATTCCTCTAGGACCTCTATAATTTTTTCGGAAGTTGAAATTCTCCATTCTAGAGCCACCAAGTCTTGTTTCATTCACGATGGGCAAGGGGGCATTGGGCTCCTAAGTCTGTATGCTAAATGTAGCTCCTTGGACCTTGCACACAAGCTGTTTGATGAAATAACTGAGTGGGATGCCCTCTCGTGGACCATTCTAATCTCGGGCTATTCTCGGATTGGGAGATACGAAATGGGTCTGAGCCTATTTTCCCAGATGATGACTGGGGAGATTTGTCGAATTGTTTCACTCTTGCTACTGTTTTCAAGTGTTGCATGCACTTGGATGATCTCTAGAGGGAAAGGCAATTCATGGATGGGTGTTGAGGAATGGTGTTGAAACAGATGTTGACTTGGAGAACACGATCAACAGATTTCCTATGTTGCATGGACACGACAACGTTCAAATGGACACGACACGTGGACACGTGCCAAATTCTTAAAAATACACACGATATGCGTGTCCGATACTCTTAAAAATACACGTGACATGTGTGTATTTTTAAGAATTTGCCACGTGTCATGTGTACGTTTTGGACACGACACGGCTGCATAATAGAAATGTTCGTGCTACATAGTTGATTTCTATGCAAAGTGTGGTGTCTTTGGACACGCGAAGAAAGTCTTTGAGATGATGGCCGAGAGGGATGCTATTTCGTGGATATTATGATTGGTGCTCATTTATAGATTGGAGATGTGAATGGTTCGATGGAGTTATTTAGAGCTTCACCCCTTCGGGATGTTTCGAGCTGGAATACAATCATAAATGGGCAAATACAAAATGGGCTTGATTTGGTGACTTTACGACTTCTTTATGAGATGGTTGAGATGGGCATTCTGTTCAGTCAGTTCACTTTCTCTATGGCTTTGACACTGGCCGGTATATTAGCTCTTCTTGAACTAGGGAGACAACAAACTCAGAGCCAAATTTTGAGAATTGGGTACGAGGATGATGCATTTTTAGGAACTCCCTGATTGATATGTACTGCAAATGTGGTAAAATGGAAGCTTCTTTGGTTATATTCGATAATGCATCTCACGCTGTTGATGGTTCAATGGCGAAAACCATTTAGTGGAGTTCCATGATTGCTGGATTTGTCCAAAACGGGACGCGAGAAGAGGCGTTCAAGGTCTTCTCTAAAATGTTACAAGAGGGGATAAAGGTAGACCGATTTACTCTCACAAGCATCTCATCTGCCTGCTCTGATGATGGGTGTTTAGAGCAAGGGAGGCAGATCCATGCATGTATCGAGAAATTTGGGTATAGCTTTGATGTCTTTTTTGTGTCAGCCATCATCAATATGTATGCCAAGTGCGGAAGCCTGGAAGATGCTCGCAGGGCTTTTGACACTATGTACAATAGGAACGTTGTGTTGTGGACTTCAATGATAAGCTCCTATGCTTCACATGGCCATGGGAGGGAAGCAATTCAGCTCTCTGAGAAGATGTTGGAGGAGAAAATTGATGCGAGACAGAGGTGGATTTGTTAAAAAAGTGTACAAGTATTTTAGATTGATGCAAGAAGACTGAATCTTCCTTGTGCGGAGCATTTCACTTGTATGATTGATCTCCTTGGGCCAACTAGACGAGGCAAAGGACTTCGTCTATCAAAACAATATCACGTACCACAGTGTACTGTGGAGAGCATTATTGTCAACTTGTCGATTTCATAACAATCTAGAAATGGCAATCTGGGTTTCTGAACATTTGGGTCGTCTAAAACAACACGACTCTGGTTCCTATGTTCTGCTATCTAATATTTATGCCACCAAAAGGAGTTTTGCAGAGGCCACCAACTTATAGAATTTGATGCGAGACAGAGGAATGAGTAAAGAACCTGGTCAATCTTGGATGCATTTGAAGAACAAGGTCCACGTATTCGTTGTGGGAGATAGGTCACACCCAGAGGCAGAAGCAATATATTCTTACTTGGAACACCTAACGGAGAGATTGAAAGAATGAGGGCATTGCAGCAGGACGGACTTGGTTCTCCAAGATGTGAAAGAAGAGCAAAGAGACTCTGTTAAATTTCCATAGTGAGAAGCTTGCCATTGCCTATGGGATCATCAGCACACCCTGTGGGACACCTTTAAGGGGCATGAAGAATCTACAGGTCAGTGTGGACTGCCATGAAGCTATAAAATATATCAGTCTAGCCACTAGTCGGAATATTGTCCTTAGAGATGCACATCGATTTCATCATTTTAAGAATGGCAAGTGCTCTTGTGGAGATTACTGGTGAATGAAGCTGAAATCAATATCTGTGACAAGCTTCAGAATACTTACCAACAAAAGAGGTACGCTCTTATTCCATTGTTACCATAATTATTATCAAGCCTTATTCAGTTTAATTTTTAATCAAACATTACAAGAAAGACCAGTTAACAATTATTTTCAGAAAACCAATTTACCCAAAACATTAAAGAGTTTTAAGTGTGTAACTATGCTTAGTTATTTTATTAAGATAAACAAGGTTCTATTTTTGATGCACTATATCTAACTACAGCTTGTATCTTTTATGTAAACTATAATAATTATTGATCAACTGTTGCATATGACTTGAAAAAGACCTAGATTAGTCTCATTATTTAAAAAAAAGAAGAAGAAGAAGAAGAAGAAGAAAGGAAAGGAAAAGCAACACGCACACACGCACATAAAAAGGAAAAGGAAAAGAAGAAGAAGAAGAAGAAGAAGAAGAAGAAAGGCATAGAAAAGAAAAGAAAAGAAAATTTGCTTGACATATTTGATCCTCAAACTTTACTATTTGCCAGTTGACAGTCATTAATTTGCTTTGCAGACTAATGAGTGTAATATATGTAAGTGTACTACAACAAGAGCAACGACTTAACTGCAGTATCTAAACTGTAGTTTCATTAGCCAAGTAGATTTTGGAGTTAAAGAAAAATCTACTATGATTGGATTTTTCTAAGCTGCAGTCACCGCCAACTTTTGGAGGTAGCTAACTGTGTGTAAGCCACAAACACTAGCCAAACAGATTTCAGATTGATTTTTTGGATTTAGAGGACTTAACTCTACAAAACCACAGTTTAGAAAACTTAACCTCAAAATCAAACAGTCCCTAAACCGGACTTAACTATCTAAGAGCAGTTTTAAGGATCATGTTCAACTATTTTCACCATGGTTCACAGTCGCGGTCTCGGCCGCTGACTCGGTGGGCACTGAGACGGATCGGTCTCGGCAACTCGATCGGTATCGGGTGATACGCGCAAAATGCTACATAGAAAGCTCAAAAAATTCTGAAAAATTACGACAAATCTTAAGAAAATGTATATATCTACATTCATGTATCACATGTCCAAAGTATATCACCTAACACGCTAAACATAAAGCGAAATAATAAATACACGCGTCGTCGGTATAAGCATATCAAAATACATGCACAATATAGTAAATTGCACAAATTACATTCATAAATACATGCTAATATAGTTATTTTCACATTGAATTGCGATGAGGCACAAAATCAGCATCATAATACCGAGTCAACCGAGTCAACTCCGATTTTCGACCGAGTCAGTCTCCTCTGAGTTGAGACGACCGACTCGTGACTCGGACTCGTCTCGGAGCAGGCCGAGACGGATACGACTCGTCCAACTCGTCTCCGACTCGGCCGAGTCTTTGAACTGTGATTTTCACTTCTTTTTTTTTAAGATAAACTAGGTTTTATTTCTAATGTACTATCTATCTAACTAGGCCTTGTATTTTTTATGTAAACTATAATAAATTTTGATTAGCTGTTGCATATGACTTGAAAAGACCTAGATCAGTCAAAAAAGGAAGAAGAAAAGAAAGAAAAAGAAACACACACACGCAACACATAAAAAGGAAAGAAGAAGAAAAAGGGAATAGAAAACTAAAGAAAAGAATTTGTTTGACATATGTGATCCTCTAAACTTTACTATTTTCCTGTTGACGGTCATCAATTTCCATTATAGACTAATAAGTCTAATATATGTGTGTACTGCAAGAGGAGCAAAGAACAAACCATATCTCCAGGAAGGCTCTTGTATGTGTGCTAGTAAACCAGTTACAATGATATATACTCTCTCTTATGTTAATGTTCTCCCTTATCATTGTCATGTTGCAGCTACCCATTGGACATCTTATGTATGTTTTTGCTCTTTCAACTATTTGATCACATTTGCCTGCAATATTCTTCGGAGAGGGAAAGATGAGAAGTCCACCCAGTTCCATTACAATTAAGAGCACGTGAAACAAACTTGAACTATTTTTCATGGTTTCAAATATCGGCTGATTCTGATATATATCGATTTTGATATATGTCGGCAATATTATATCGGATTTTGAGGTACCGGATACGATATTAACCTTTAATATCTGCTGATATTGAGGTCAATATTACCGATATGACTGATATTGTCAGTGTTAACGGGGCCTATATTGACGAGATTGATACTAAGAACCATTGGCTTATACAGATACTGAGATTTTAAACCATGATATTTTGCATTGGAAGAAGCAACACTAAGATCTGTTTTGAGGATCATATTTAATTAGGTAAATTAGGTTCTTTTTTTTATTTACTATATCTAACTAGCAATGTTTGCTCTGTAAACTATAATAATTATGGACCAGTTGTTGCATATGACTTGAAAAAGACCTAGATCAATTTCACTATTTCATACATGATATTGTCTTTTGGTTTCCTGAGTCATTCAATATTTGTTCTTTTAGGTTTCTTGTGTCTCAAGCAGTCATTTTACCAATCTGCCTAATAATAATCACATTCTACAGCTTAGTCAATAGACCCACCTTGAATAAAAGATTGTTTCACAGCTCTTATACTTCAACTCTCACCTTTTTGAACAGATTCATGTCATCAGAGATGAAGTACAGTTCTATGGCCCAATGAAATGGTGGTACCTAGTGGTGGAGATATGGGTCTGAGGAGCTCATAAGTACTGTAATGATATTAATACCATTTGCGTTCATGCCTATCCCAATCACAGATCATTCCAGTATCCAAATTTTCTTGGGTGGAAAGGCTCCACACAGTGCTTGAGAGTGGTACATTAGAAGTTTCACATGCTTCATCAAATGACATAAAAGGAAGTCGGAAAAGAGTTCCATCAAAACTTTTCTTTTTTCTCTAGATGCAGCAATCATCAGTATGTCACACTTACCTTTCTCTCTTTTTTAAAAGAGCGAATCCAACCACCATCTTCCATCAGTATGAAGTTATTTACTACCTTTCTCACTACATGACATTATAGTATAACTCTTTGCATGAAATAATTGCATCACTTGAAAATCATGTCTTTGTCTTAGGTTATTTCAAATCAATGACGTATTTCATCTCTCTTTGTTGTATGGACCTGTTCAATTAAGGCCTAGTGATGATGCTGTAATTTTCTTGCATGTTACTCCTAGGTTAACTTCAAGATCCCAGGGAGTAGTTGGAAAATCCATTAGAAGAAAAGGGAAGCAAGGAGAGGGGGCTTAACTTAAACATGATGACTTGGTATTCAAGGGAGGTCACAAGATAGAGAGAGAGAGTCCACAAGATAGAAGAGCTAGGTTGAGTCACAAGAAGGTTCTCATATTGCTACAAAAAGCCATAGTGGGGCTAAGATTGGCCTACAAATTGGACTTGCAATCAGCTAAAAGGTGGGTACCACCAACCAACAACCCAACCCACTCCATAATCCTATCCTTCTTATCCCTCTCCCCAACCACCAACTTGGGTAACCCCTCCTATATCTGGAAATCATTCATACTTGCTAACAAAGCCATCACCACCCAATATAACAAATCCACTCGCATTTCATCTCTTTTCCTTGCTCATAATCATCCCTAAGGCCATTATATTCATATGAGGTAATGAGGGACCGGATGGAGAGGTTCGCTAGCTTCCCCTTTTCTGTCGGCTGTGTCTCTCATTCCAGTGTTGATGTCGTCGAGAAGCAACCAAAGAAATCACAAGTGGAATCGAATCCAGCACCACCAAGTAAGCCAATTCTCTCCTCCCTTTGTTTCTCACATATACAGGGTTGTGTTCATTTGATTCATTCTGTTTTCTTTGTATGAAGGCATAATCAAATCCAACAATGGGAGGATGAAGAGCTCATTCCTTCCTCTTCCGAAGCCCAACATCTCCACTGGGATTCAGAAGGTGATCAAGAGCTTCAAGAACATATCCTACCTGTTCCAGTTCTACAAAGAGGAGGAGGATGACGAGGAGATCGAGATGGAGATTGGACTCCCTACCGATGTTCAGCATCTGGCTCACATAGGATGGGATGGATTCAACAGTGGGAGCACTGGCATGAAGAGCTGGAACAAAGGCCCAGATCTCCATTCTCTCCCCACAATTTCCCTAAGGCAGTTTGAGCTTGCCATGGCTGCCCAAGCTGATGGTCCCCATTGAGATGAGATGAGCCTCAATTTGCATGGAGAAGAAGAAGATTTGGTACAATTAATATAGCTTTTATGTTTCCTTGTTGTTTCTTGTTCTTCCTTTGTCTTTTTGGTGAGGAGTGCATGTGAACTTGTATAGCCCTTTTCTGATATGGGAATCTTTCTACATTTTTTACTTAAGACTCTTGTTGTAAACACATGAGCTTGAGCCACAGGTGTGTGTGTGACAGTGTGCAATAAAAAGTTGGTGTTCATCCTTGAGGGAGGGAGGAGCAGCATGGGGCTCACATGAATTGACAGCATACCAAACTCTAAAACTATATTCCTCTTGAGCCTGTATAGAATGTGAACAAATTTGTTTTTCTCTGGATTTGTATGATACACCTCATGAGCCCTTGCCCTTGTCCTTGTCCTAGGTAAGCAAATTGACATATTTCTGGGATATTTTTTTTCCCTTTGTAACTTTTATATTTCTAACTTTGTCAGGATACTTCATCATTTATATGATTTTACTGTCTCCTTTAATATTTGGTATTTGGCAATCACTCTTTCATCCTTCTCCCGTGAACAATTAGGGTTGTATCTTGAATGCTAAACATATCAGTTAACTAATTGTTAGGAGAAGAAATTTTTTCTATTTTGAAATTAAGGGTTTAGGTGGACACAGTTGTTTTTGGTTGCTTTGAACCCACTACTCTTGTAATTTTGTGCTTTTAATGTTTTTGTCTGGAATCTTAAAAGTTACATGTTGTTGAGTGTCTAAAACCACAACCACTGTTTTGGTTGCCGTGTAGCAAGAGAAATTTTTTGCTCACCGTGGTTTGCTCACAGCGCTCGGGCCCCACCCGATAGTGCCCCCACCAGCATCCGACGGCTCACCACGCTCGCGGTGAGCACAAAAAATTCGTGTAGCAACATTGGGAGAAATGCAGGTGGCATGAGTATTTCTTGATTAGATGGCATGCTTAATTAGTAAGCCACATCAAGTGTAGGCTCCAAGTGTTAGCATTGATTTAAAGTTATTTATAATGAGATATTTGAAGGAAACTAAAAGTTGAATCAAGATGAATACAATAAGTATATCAGAGAAACGAATGAAATGAGAAAACTCAACATTGGTCTTATGCTGATTGGATTCATCTTTATAAAAATTATCTCTCTTGGAAGTTAACAACGAAGGAATTCTAGCGCAATGGAGTATCTCATTCCTTTGCAAGAAGTATCTGGTGAGGAATTATAAATACAAGGCTAAATATCTCATTGAATAATGTTTTAGAGAATTTTTCAGGCGGATATTTAGATAACAGAATTTATTGAATAATAAATTATTGGGGCCTTTCGTTTTGCCACCTAAGTCAAATCATAATTAGAAAAAAAACTCACGCGTATAATTTTATTCGCTTCAGCCACTTCTTTTTCTAAAGTAAGGATATGCGCTCACGTATAGCGCTCATCAGCGATGAAAGATGTAAACGCTACTAAGTAATCGCTTCAAAAAAGAGACCGTTTTGAAAAATATTTATTTCTGAGGACTTTGACTGTAATCGTAGTCCTCACAAATGTTTAAGTATAGAGGAAAATGCTTTATTTTTTAGGACTAAGAACTGCAACCATGATCACAATCCTCTTTATTAGAACTGCGACCATAATCGCAGTATTCACAAAAATATCTTATTTTTGAGTCTTTATTAGGAAATGACCATGATCGCTATCCTAAAATTGGATTGCGAACATAGTCGCAGTCTTCACAAAATACACTATTTTAAAGTTTTTTGTGAGGACCGCGATCATAACGCAGTCCTCTTTATTAGGACTGCGATTAATCGCAGTCCTCACAAAATGTCTTATTTCTGAGTCAATCCTCATAGAGGACTGCGATCATGAGCATCGATCCTCATATCAACATCTTCATCATCAACTGATATCGAATGATTCTTAATATTTTTCAGATCTAAACACAAATAAAACTCATCGCGGGCACGAATAAACGGAATATACAAAATGTCGATCAAAAAAAAATTTGGGGCTTTGCGAACGACCCCGGAAAGGGCAGGGCCCCCCTTCCAACCCCCACGGCGATCTAACCGCGCAAATCGACCCGCGAATAACTCTGTATCGGGATTAAGATTGAGGAGAGAGCAACGCCGGGAATGATGGGGAAGAGTAAAAGAAGAAATAAAAAATATATAAAGAAGTGGTGGTTAAGAGGAATCAGTTTATGCTGACATGGATGAGGCTGTAGCAAATAAAATTATAAAGTTGAGTTTTTTTCAATTATGAGACAAAGTAGGTGACTTTCACAAAACATTCCTAAATTATTTTATAGTTTACATCATAACTAATCTTTTGTTTAATTATTGGTTTTCTCATGATTTCCAAGGGAGTGAATAATGTTTCTTGGAGAATTTTTAAATGAAAGTAGCTTTTTAATAAAACTTGTCCAGATTCTAACTTAAATCTAAATAGGATTATTTTTGTTGTTTTTAACAGTGAGTTAAGCATTGTGTGGTAATTATTCATGAGAAAGAAAATTTATGAAATTTTATTATTAATTAAGTAATATGGATTATTTTCTTATAGTAATGATGAAAGTTCATGACAGCTTCAGATAATTTAGCTTATACTCAATATGAAAAACAATTCTTGTTCTATGTTTTCTCTTGATACACTTGAAAGCAACATCAATTTCATCAATTAAGCTAATAGATGAGAGCATATGTCAGAGTTGCATAGAGTTGTCAATGTCAGCAAAGCCCAAACAAACAAACTTGCAAGTGAAGGCCCTTTTTTCCCCTTTCCTTTGCTTCTCTTTAAAGAGAAAATGAAAGCCAATATTTGTTGCACGAAGTTCCACCTCTATTTGATTCTTCTCGTATTTACTTTTTGATGTAACTCTGTGTTTTTTCCCCCTGTTCTTCTTTTAGCACTTTGTTACCAAAATTATATTCTGAAAAAAATAATTAGATGCTGGAAAAAGGACAAGATGAAAGATTAGAAGCAGCAACTTCTGACTCTCTATCAAGAAGAGAGAATTACAATTGTGAAGTAAAACACCAGATGTGTCCAACTGTATATGTCCCATGCTGTGCCGTTCCTTCCCAGTCGGATACTAGGAGCAAGAGCAATGGCTCCCAATGGGATTAAAAGATACCTGTTACAAGTTTCAGTTTTCTGAGATATTCTACTGTCCATTAATACTCTCAGATAATACTTTAATAAGGTTGACAGGATGTAGTACAAATCATTGTGCGCACACAGTCCTGTTCCTGGCCTGTAGGGATGTCAAGTGGCTCGGGCCGGGCCGGGCCAGCAACCCGAACGAGCACGACCCACTTGGGCACAGGCCGGACCAGGCCCAGCTCCGGCTCCCTTATGGGCTGGACTCGGGTTTGGGTAAAGCGTCCCACGGCCCGCCTGCCCTAATGAGTTTGAACCGAGGACCTCTAGTGAGACAAGCCTGATGATCAACTACACCACCTAATACACCTAATACTTGTGTAATAGCAGAGAGAAAAACATATTTAGTGTGCACACCTCAGCCGCCAGCTGAGAGAGACTCTCTCAGCTGTCACTTCATATGGTCACAAACTTACTGCAACATGCTCGCAGTCCACTGTGATATGGTCGCACTCCTAAAAATCATATATTTTCATTGTAATTAGGATTGCAATCATGGTAGCAGTCCTTAGAAAAGATTGCGATCATGACAGCAACTCTCATAAAAACACTGTCACTTAATCACACTCCTCGTATGAAACTGCGACCATGATATCGGCACTCAAATTGTGGTTAAAATTCAACCATGTTGCGCCGGTCTCTCTCAGCTGGCGGCTTAGATATAGATCCCTCATACATACATACATACATACATACATACATATATGTTAAAAAAATATCCAGCATGGGCCGGCCAATGCTCGGCACAGACACAGACACGGCTCGGCACAAACACATACACGGCTCGGCCCGGCCCCTTGGCCCGCCGTGCCCGCCCAGGCCGGACCGTTTGGCACCCCTGCTGGCCTGTGATATAACTAGCAAAAGGCACCACCTAAGATTTGCATTGCTCTTCATGGCTTCAGCTCCCCTTGGTCTTGAGAGGCTTCCTGATTCTCCCTTTGCGAGAAAGAACCAGCCCGGAAAAATACCACCATGAGCATTGCATAGTTACAGTTGGACCTCCTAGTTGAGCTTGGAGAATGAACGAAAATACCTCAGTTCTCTTTATGCATGAATTCCATCACTTAACATCAATTTTCACTTAACATCAATTTTCCAGGAGAAAGCCACTAACTGGAAAGGATGCATTTTGCAGCATCCATTGAAGTTAAAATGAGTGAAAAAATCATTGGTAACTCAAAACATTCGCTTTCTTCTGCCATAAAAGTAACCATTAGAAAGAGGTGGAAAAAAAAACACAGAAAGAGGAAAGAGGTTTTAGATGGTTTAGTGCCAAAGGGCAGTGATTTGGACATATAAGAACCATGGTTCTTTAAGCCCCTCATCACACAGACACAGAAGATAATATAACAATGATAAATACCAAAATAAACGAACATGCTGGAAGAATTGATGCATGCTTGTGTCACTTAAACTGCTCAAATGATGCTCCATTGTCAAAGGACTAATGGAGTGAACTGTTTGGTAGCTTAGATCCAGAAGTGCAGTTAACACATCGGCCTAGTATAATTATTCTGACTTCAAACCAGACTAATTCTTAAAACATTCTAGAAAGAAGAGAGACTTTTGACAACTTATCCTTTTGAAATTTTCTGAAGTTATGTTTGGTCTGCTATACTAAATTCATGTCTTTGTGTATCTAAAGCCTCAACTGTTGTTTAGAGTACTATATATACCATGACTGAGAAATGCAGGTTGTGCGACTGTATCGTATTGTATGACATGTTAAGTTACCTCTCAAGTTAGTTTTATTGCGCGCAGGATAACAACCTCTCTGAGGAATCCACCAACCAGGCAGAGACTGATGCAGCTGGAGACGTACCAACACGATAAGAACAGAGAAACAATAGAGAAAAGCATCACACAATATTTAACAGGTTCGGCAACGTGCCTACGTCCTCGGGACAAGAGAGAGAGATTTTATTGATTCAATAATCAATACAAATTAATACAGAGGGAAACTTGAGGAGATTCTTAAGGATACAATACATGAGGGCTCTATCCCTTATTTATAGTCACAGAGTCCCTATATTTAAGAAAACCCAGATTGGATTCGATCCCATCCAGAAAATGAATCTGAATCACAAAAGGAAAGCCAAAACGCGTCCGTCGGCCGACCGACCATGCCACGTCGACCACGTCGGTAGACTCGACCCAACCGAGAGCAGCCTGCTTTCAGTCACGGTTGACGCGCCGGTCGACCGGGCCCAATCGAGAGCAGCCTGTTTTTAGTCGGTCGACCGAGCCGGTCGACAGCTCTTTGCTACGGTCGACCAAGCGGTCGACCGTGATGATCCTATGCACGTCATGCACGCCGGTCGACCGGGCGGTCGACCGGGCGGTCGACCGGCCTTCTCCACCGGTTGACCGGGAGGTCGACCGGGAGCGCAATCTGGCCTGCTCTAATGCACCGTCTTACTCTTTGATTTCCGATCTCTGTGCTACCTTCCTCTACTCCTCTATCTCATCTCTTCAATAATTCTTCACCTCGGTGAAGATTTTTCAAATCTGAGCCAATCTCCAACGAACTTCAGTCTATCACCTGGCGCTTGGAATCTGTAACTCAGCTATTAACTGGGATGCACCACACACGCCTTCGCTACATTTCACCTTAGGAGAACTTTCACACATGCCGATCACCAAACGTGTCTCCTACTCCGCAACTACATGACCTCACGAAGATCTCATCATGAATCAACATTGACTCTCCAATTGACTAGCTCTATCCAGTCTACATGTTTTCAGCTGAGGGTCCAACCAAGTCTGAGTAGAGCACACCGAACACCATCATTCGGTTTTCACAACTGAATGCACACTCCTCCTATGCACGCTCACCATCTTCTCACTAGAAGACCAACTGTTCATCGAGATCTCAACGCTTCACCTCTACGTGAAGTCCAACTTTTTACCTCTACGTGAAGTCCCATCTGCTTCTCGAGAACCCAAACAGGTTTCATATAGGTTGTATCACCAAATGTGGCTACGCCTTTACGACTGCCTACGTACCTTGACCAAAGGATCAAGCCAACCGTAGTTCATTCAAATGAGCTCCATCAAGCTCAGCAATGTACCTAGATCTGCAGCAGTGAGCCTATCTGGCTGAGTCATATGAGCCTCCTCACAACCATTATGGAGAACAACGGCCTTCAATTTTAGCTTGTCGCGATCACAAGCTTGAGATTCATGCTTCTTCACCCACGTGCGTGGTTTTACCTTAGTTCCAATAGCTGCAAACAACTCGACATTCTCATCAATGTCTTCAACCTGTTCAGTATCAACCCTGGCTACATGATCTTCACCCGGTGTCACATCCAGTGAAGCTTCACTGATACCAAACCAACTGGAGATGATGGAAAAGCATCCCTCCACCCGCTGCGATACTTCCTTGGTCTCCGTCCTCTCCACCTGCTGAGAGACGTTAGCCTTCGACACTGAAGTCTCATCAAACGTGACATGCCTACTTAATACAATCTTCTTATTTTCGGGATCCCATAACCTGTAGCCTTTCATATTCCTTTTGATACCCAAAACACAAACTTTTTTACTCGCGGATTCACCTTACCATCTTTGGCACTGAAGTAGGTCGGACATCTAAATTCCCGCAGCAAACCATGATCTTGAGCAGTTTTTCCAGATCAAATTTTCAATGGAATTTACCTCCTATTGCAGTCGATCCATTTATGAGATGGCTAGCATACACAATCGCCTCAGTTCAAAACGATTTGTCTAATCTTACATTAGACATAAGCACCGAACCTTCTCCAGTAACGAACAGTTTATTTCCTTAGCCAACCCATGTATACGTTCTGTGAGTGAGTACCAGTACCAGTGTTTTGGCCAATCGTAGGAATTGGTTCATGTCTCTTTCAACTAGCTTCTTAATCTTCCTACCTGTCTGCTTCTCTATTCTTCCTTTTCACTTCACCAATATATCTAGGGCTTCACACTTTGTCTCACGGGATATATCCAACAATGCCTAGATAAACTATCAATAAAAGAGGCAAAGTACCTGTGACCTCCAAGTGACGCAGTTTTAGCAGGTCCTCAAACGCTTACGTGAACACAATCAAGAAGACCTTCTGAGCGGTGAGTACTGTGCTGAATTTCACCTTCTTATTGTCCAGAACGCTGTGTTCACCTTCCAAGTTGCAGTAGCAACACCTCTAATGATCCCTTCTTTGCAGGAGCTTGCAAAGACTTTTCACCTCTATGTCCGACCTTCACTTGCCAGACCTTCGTTCAACCATCATATGAAGAACTAGAAGTCTCCACCTGACCTGTAGCCATACTACCCTTCAAGTAGTAGAGATTGTCCCGGGGGACGCCCTTCATCACCACCATCGAGCCTTTTGATCATCTTGAGAACACTATCTTGTACAGATATCACAAGAATCAATGCTTTCAAAGCGCCAATAGAGATATGATTCCTTTTGAGTTGAGGTACATACCTCACTTCCTTCAATTCTCGTACTATCCTATCATCCATCTTGATACGGATTGTACCTATCCCTTCTATATAACACGGATAAGCATCACCCATGAACGTGTAACATTCATCTAACTTCTCAAAACTAGAAAATCAGGCCCTATTCGGGCACACATGATAGGTGACTCCGGTATCTAAGATCCACTCAGCATTATCTGAGTAATCAACTGTAGGATTAGTAAAAGAGAGAGAATATCGATGAGTCTTCATCTGATCCATCCGCCTATGCGAGATTCGCCTCGGTGTTTGACTCTACCTTCTTACCTTTGGCCTTCGGGCAATCAACTTTCCAGTGCCCTAGTTTCTTACACAAGGCGCACTGATTCCTCTTCAGACCTCAGAAGTCTGATCTGAACTTCGATCTTCCATGACCATCTCTTCCCTTCCTATTGGAACTTCTGCCTCTTACCTCCAATGCCTCTGCTATTGTGCTTCCCGAAGAAGATACTCTATCCTGTCTCCTTATTTCATAACTCACAAGAGCAGCAGACACCTCACTGTAATTAAGGGATTTCCTCCATTGAGCAATGTAAGAGTAAAGATCTTATACTCTTCCCTAGGAAGAGAGTTCAAAAGAATTTCTGTCTTATCCTTTTCACTAGTCTCCACATCCACATTACCTAGATCTTTAGAAGCTTCATGTAGCGATTCAAGTATTCATTGATGGAGCATCCTCTTTGCATCTGAAAACCATAAAGCTTACTCTTCAACTGCAATCGCGATTCTATGCTTTTTGTCAGGTACTTCTTCTCCAGGATCTCCCACAGCTGCCTCGCAGATGTCTCATGCAACACCTGATACTTGATGTCTTGTGTCAAATAAGATCAGATCAAGCCATACGCCGAACGGTTCATCTTGTCCCAATCTTCTCCGTTATTGATGCGACTTCTTCTCCAACTGTAGAGTGTCTTCGAGGTTTGATGCTGTCAACGCATCTATCACCTCACACCTCCACATACCAAAGTTGTTCGTGTCATTGAACTTCACCACATCAATCCTCGGATGTGGGTTCATTGATCTCACCAATGTACTTTCTCCAGCCATCTTCTCAACTGATTCCTCAAACAATGCGGAAACAACGGAGTTAGATAAAACAAACTAGATAAAGACAAGCTTTTTACCTCCACGCGAAACCCTCGAAGTGTTTTCGAAACTATCTACTCCTTCGAATTGATTCCTTGAGCAATCTACACGCTGTTTTGAGATCGACACACGATCCCATAAACAGTCCCAACGCTATTTCGAGATCGCACACGATCCCCGCCAAATAGCAACTGATGCCTTGAATCAACAGATGATCCCACGCCGAACCTGGGATGCTCTGATACCATTGTTGTGCGCAGGACAACAACCTCTCTGAGAATCTATCAACAAGGCGGAGACTAATGCAGCCGCACGACAAGAACAGAGAAACAATAGAGAAAGCAATCAACACAATATTTAACGAGGTTCGGCAACGTGCCTACGTCCTCGGGGCAAGAGAGAAAGAGATTTTATTGATTTAACAATCAATACAAACTAATACAGAGGGAAAGTTGAGGAGATTCTTAGGGATACATGCATGAGGGCTCTAACCCTTATTTATAGCCACAAAGTATCTGGATTTAAGAAAACCCAGATTGGATTTGATCCCATCCATAAAAGGAATCCGAATCCCAAAAGGAAAGCCAAACGTGTCCGTCGGTCGACTGGCCGGTCGACCGACCCATGCCACGGTCGACCGCGCCGTCGACCGGGCCCAACCGAGAGCAGCCTGCTTTCAGTCAGTCGACCGGGCCGGTCGACCGCTCTCTGCCACGGTCGACCGGCGGTCGACCGTGATGATCTTGTGCATTCATGTACGCACGCAATCTGGCCTGCTCCAACGCACCGTCTTACTCCTTTGATTTCAGATCTCTGTGCTACCTTCCTCTACTCCTCTATCTAGGGTGCCATCGGATCGGATACGGATCGGATATTACCTTTACCATATTCATATCCGCACCCAACCTTCGGATACGGATACGGATATTGGCGGATGTGAAAAAATGATATCCGTATCCGTCAAATCGGATATCAGATATAAAATCGGATATTAGCGGATCGGATGCGGATACTAATTGGATATGTAAAAAATGGATATGGTTAAAGATAAATTGAACAGAAATACATATATTACTTTTTATATCATATACTACATATAAATGTGATACATACTATGATATTATTGTGTACATATCATACATTCATCATATTCATTGTCATTCAACTTCTATAACAATAAATTACACGTCCTCCGGTGCTAAATATCGATTCGGATGCCATGGTTGATGTCAAAATACTCAAAATAGCTTGTGGTACTCTTGCAAGAATCGAATACTTTCCGCTATTACTTTTTCACCAACTCAAATATCAAAATTTAATGCCTTATTCCATTGAAGAATAGTCTCCTCCATACCGATATCATTATGAAGCACGCAACATTCGGATATCGGATCGGATACGAATAAGATATTACGTTTACCATATCCATATACGCGCACCTACCTTTCGGATACGGATACGAATACGAATATTGACGGATGTGAAAAAATGATATCCGTATCCGGATTGGAAGCGGATTCGGATGCGGATATCTGCGGATAATCCGTATCCGGTGGCACCCCTACCTCTATCTCCTCTCTCCCACAAGTTTACCCACGAGTTTAGGCTCCAAATTTAGCACTGATATAAAGTTATTTTCCGAAGTTTCCTCATTGTCCAATGATTTCCTTGCAGAGCTACATGACTCTTCATTTAGTTACTCATATTTCGTGACCTTCGACTTTAAAATCCTCAGTTAGTCTAGGATACGAGTAACTGAATTTCTTTTATCTTGAACATATCTGCTAATCTATTCTTTCTTCTTCCATATAAATAAAAACCAAACAAGTTGTTTCTGAGATACGCGTGGTACCATAGTTGCTAGTATTGAGATGTTAGAAGGAAACTAATACAAAAGCCAAGATTAATACACTTAGGATATTTCTAGAAATAGAAGATATTTAAAGGATATATAGAAAGAAATGAGATAATAATAATGATGCCCTACTCAATTAATCTTTATTAATGTTATAGCATAGCTAGAATTTGCTAGTAGTAAATCATTGCACCAAGCTGGTCTTCTTGATAACTAAAGGCTTCACCTTAGACTACTTCAAATGACAGAAAGACAGAGTGAACTCTACAAACATGAGGAGCTCTCAACCGTGGAACTAGTCCTCTTACATCTTTAAGCTTTTTCCCGTGGCTATGAAATATTTACAAGTCTTGATCCTATTTAGTTTTGTAGCGCACTTCTTGTTGTTATAGTATATCTTGACATTCTCTACATTGTTTTTTTCCTCCAGACATCAAGCAAGCTCCAATTTCTTGTAGAGTTTGCGACGCAATACACTCCTCCAAACTGATTCCTCAAGAAATTCACATGCTGTTTTGAGATCGACACACGATCTCACAAACAGTCCCAACGCTGCTCCGAAATCGACACACGATCTCCACCAAACAGCAACTGATGCCTTCGAATCACACACGATCTCCACCAAACAGCAACTGATGCCTTCGGAATCAACACACGATCTCACGACGAACCTGAGATGCTCTTATACTAATTGTTGTGCGTGCGCTCTTGTAACAACCTCTCTGAGGAATTCACCACCAGGCAGAGACAGATGCAGCAGGAGATGTACCCAACACGACAAGAACAGAGAACAATAGAGAAAGCAATCAACACAGTATTTAACGAGGTTCGGCAACGTGCCTACGTCCTCGGGGCAAGGGAGAGAGAGATTTTATTGATTTAATAATCAATTACAACTTATTCCTTCTTCAAAGGAATTTCTAAGGGAGATTTTCAGTAGGATACAATACATGAGGGCTCTAACCCTTATTTATAACCACAGAGTCCCAGGGTTTTAGGAAACCCCGATTAGATTTGATCCCAAACAGAAAGGAATACGAATCCAGAAAGGAAAGCAAAACGCGTCTGTCGGTCGACCGACGCCTGTGCCTGATCGACCGGCACCAACAGAAAGCAGCCTCATGCAGTCGTCGACCGGGCGGTCGACCGCTCTTTAGCCACGATCGACGGGCGATCGACTGGGATATTCCTGTGCACGTTGTGCACACCGATCGACCGAAGCTATCCTGGCCTGCTTTAATGCGCTGTTCTTGCTCCTTTGTCTTCCGATCTCTCTGTTATCTGCTTTTATCTCCTCCATCTCCTCTCTCTCTCCCTACAATTTTCCAGCTCAGTGAAGATTTCTCAAATCTGAGCAAACTCCAACGAACTCCAATATATCACCTAGCGAAATCGACATACAATCTCGGTGAAATCGACACACGATCTCAGCTTGAGCGCTCAAACGAAATCATCACACGATCTCGGCGAGACCAACAGTCGAAACCTGTTCCTTCAAACAAATCGTCAATACACATACAATTGATTTTCACTTATCTCACTAGATCCAAATTGAGTTTGTCGTTGCCTCCTGCAACTCTCACCAAACTCCAATATCAATTGTAAACTTTCAACTTCAGCTCAGCTATCCAACCAGAATGCATCTCTACATGTGTTCCATCACGTCACCTGAAGAGAAATATCATACGAGCCAATCAACGAACATGTCTCTCACTCAGCAACTTCATGATCTCACGAAAATTCATCATGAGCCAACACTGACTCTCCAAGACTGGCTCTCTCTAGTCTACATGTCTTCGAGATGGTCCAACCAAATCTGAATAGAGCACACCATCATCAGCTTTAACAATTGGATGCATACCCCCTTATGTAAGTTTTAACCATCTTCTCAACAGAAGATTAACTGTTCATCGAGATCACAATATCTCACCTTTACGTGAAATCCAACTAGCCACAACACTTCACCTCTACGTGAAGTCTCTCCACCTCTACGTGAAGTACCAATCAGCTTCTCGAGAACCAAATAGCTTCATATGGGTTTCATCACCAAATGTAGCTGCGCTTTTACAGCTGCATACGTACCTTACCCAAGGATCAAGCCAATTGTAGTTCATTGAAATGAGCTCCATCAAGCTCAAGCACCTGTGACTGAATCTTTAGCAGCGAACCTATCTGGCTAAGTCATATGAACCTCCTCACTGCCGTCATGGAGAACAACGACCTTCAACTTGAGCTTGTAGTGGTCACAAGCTTGAGATTCATGCTTCTTCACCCACTTTCGTGTTTTTATCTTAGTTCCAATAGCTGCAAACAATTTGACATTCTCAACAATGTCTTCAACCTGTTTAGTATCAACCCTGGCTAAATGATCTCCACCTAGTGTAACATCCGGCGAAGTCTTTACTGATACCAAATCAACTGGAGATGGTGGAGTAGCATCAACCTCCACCCGTTGCGATATTTCCTTGGTCTTCGTCCTATCCACCTGCTGCGAGACGGTACACTTCAACACTGAAGTCTCATCAAATGTGACATGCCGACTCAATACGATCTTCTTGTTTTCGTGGTCCTATAACCTGTAGCCTTTCATATTTCTCTTGACACCTAAAAATACAACTTTTTACTTGTGAATTTACCATTCCATCTTTGGCACTAAGTAGGCCGGACTTTCAAATTTTCGTAGCAAATCATGACCTTGATTAGCTTTCCCACACCAAACTTCCAGTGGAGTTTTACCTCCTATCGCAGTCGATGACAATCTATTTATGAGATGGCTAGCATACACAATCGCCTCAGCCTAAAATGATTTGTCTAATCGTGCATTAGATAACAACACCGAGCCTTTCTCCAACAAGGAATGATTTACCTCTTTAGCCCCATGTATACCTTCTGTGAAGTGAGTACCAATACTAGTGTTCTGGCCATCTCGTAGGAATTGGTTCATGTATCTTTCAACATTACCAATATGTAGCTCCTTGATCTTCCTACCTTTCGGCTTCTCCATTATTCCTAGGGCTTCATACCTTTGTCTCATAGGATATGTCCAACAATGCCTAGATAAATTATCAATAAAAGAGACAAAATACCTGTGACCTCCAAGCGATGCAGTCTTAGTAGGTTCCCAAATGCTTACGTGAACACAATCAAGAAGACCTTCAGAGCGGTGAGTACTGATGCTGAATTTTATCTTCTTCTTGTCCAGAATGCTGTGTTCACCCACTAAGTTGCAGGTAGCAGTACCTTCCAATGATCCCTTTTTTGCTGGAGCTTGCAAAGACTTTTTACCGCTATGTCTGATCTTCATCTGCCAGACCTGTGTGCAAACATTATCTGAAGAAATAAAAATCTCCACCTGACCTGTACTGTACTATCCTTCAAGTAGTAGAGATTATTCCGGCGGACGCCCTTCATCACCACCATTGAGCCTTTGGTCATCTTGAGAACACCATCTCGTATAGATACTGAAATCACCTAGAGGGGTGGTGAATAGGTGACTAGCTAATGTAATGGTCAATAAATGCGAAATTAAAATTATTTATGCAAACTAAAACTTCTTATGCTAACACACCAAGTATAACCTAAGATTGTAGCCGAATTTCCCGTGAAGGGCTCTGGACTAACTCCTCAAGATTCCTCTAGATAAGAGTTGAGGTGCCGCTTTGACTCTCTTGGTTGAATACAAGTGTTAGCAAATAATCCCCAAGCATATAACAATTAAGCACAATATATATCAGCATATAAAGATAAAGACAATATAAGCATGCAAGATATAAAGACAACTAAGAGATAGAGAGAGAGCAATCACAACATAAGAGAATTGTTTCGAGGTTCGAGCTCACTTGCTCTACGTCCCCGCTCAACACTATGAAAGATTTCCACTATAAACTGATCCCACCGGATCACTCGGTGCCGCAACACCTACAAGGAGTTCCCACTAGAACTCTTAGACTCTCTAGTCCCTCTCTTGTTCCCGCAAGAATAACACACCACAAGCACGCAAGCTTGCCGAGGCCGCACCTCTACAAAGAACTCTCACTAGAACTCAAACACCGCAACACACAAGTCCGCCTCCTCAAAGCAAAGATGTAAACTTTGATGATCTAAACACTTGATCACCTAAAATCCTCTTATAATAAGACCCCTATAGGATAGGTATAGCAATGGAAAGCTCAAGTGATTGTGAGAAAAATAAGGATGGAAGTTGTGATGAAAAACTCAAGAATCACTTTTGAAACACTCTTGATAAACTTCCTTTTGAATTGAAAATATTTGCTCTCAACCTAGTGGAGAAAACCTTTAAAATAGATAGGAAAAACTAGGTTTAAAACTCTCCAAAATCTTATCTACAGTATAAGAAAGCCCCCTTTTATAGGCTAACCAAAAACTAGCCGTTGGGGCCAAATCAACAGCCTGGACGGCTGTCGGTCGACGGCCCGGTTGACCGGCAACAGTCAGATTTCTGACCGTTGAGCCAGCGGTCGACCGCCCGGTCGACCGTGGCGTGGATACAGACAGCAGAGCTCTTTGCCGGTCGACCGTCCGGTCGACCGGGGCTTTCCAGAGAGCAGAAGCTCTCTGGCGGTCGACCGGGTCGGTCGACCGGCCCTCCAGCCAAACAAGGCGTGCACCTTTGTGCACGTCGGTCGACGGACTTGGTCGACCGACTCCTGACTCGGTCGACCGGCCCGGTTCGACCGGCAGAAGCCAGAAACAGGGATTATATGGATTAAAAACATGGCTTTTTGACTTAAATAAAATCTCATAAAATCTCTAAAATCTATAAAAATAAGTTCAATATAATACTTTGATATACAAATATGTTTGAGTAAAATTAAAACATGTTACAAACATTTTGAACTATTTTTGTAACTTAGAAATTTTGGAATAAAACAAAATCTGTATTTTTTCAAATAGATTTTTTTCAAAACTTCTCCAAATACTAAAACAAGATATTTTAAACACTTTTAAAGTATAGTGTGTATGGATATGATCCACTATACATAAATGATGAAATATCTATGTTTTTGATAATAAACACTAAAAAGTGGTTTTGTTAAAGACATGTATACTTTGAATTCCAAAAATCAAACCGGTATTTTTTTCAAATGAAAATCCTTTTATGAAACACAAATACATCTTGAGTGTGTGTATATGTACTTGAGCAATCCACCAACAATTCTATCCTTTATATTTTATCTAAAAACGAAACCTTAACAAATAAACCTAGACACAAGTCTTCTCTTGAAGTCTTCACTTGAAGTCTTCTTCTCCTTCTTGATTTGGTCCAAATCATGATCCAATGAGCTAGACTCCTTTTGAGTATTTGATGTGATCTTGATGCACAAGCTCTTGAATCAAACCGTGCTAGCTCCAAAACTTGACTTTAAATCTTTTGTTGAAGCTAAACACCTGCTAAGATCTTGATCATAAATCTGAGACTAATTAAACACAAGATCATTAGTACTATAACTACATGAGTTAATCATCATCAAAACTAGAGTGATGGGCCATTAGGCCAACAGATACCACAAGGCTCAACGCTTCCAAAGCGCCAACAGAGATAAGATTCCTTTTGAGTTGAGGTACATATCTCTCCTCCTTTAGTTCTCGTACTATTCTATCATCCATCTTGATACGGACTGTACATATCCCTTTCACATTACACGGATGATCATCACCCATGACTGTGAAGCATCCATCTAGCTTCCTAAAGCTAGAAAATTAGGCCATGTTCAGGCACACATGATATGTGTCTCCTGTATCAAAGATCCGCTCAGCATTATCTGAGTAACAAGCAGTAGGAGTAGTAACAGAGAGAGAAAATACCGATGAGTCTGAATCCGATTCATCCGCCTGTGAAGTACTTGCATCAGTACTGACCATCTTTGCAAAATATGCCTTGGTCATTGGCTCCTTCTTCTTATCTTTGGCCTTCGGATAGTCAACCTTCCAGTGCCCTAGCTCCTTGCATAAGGCACACTGATTCCTCTTCAGATCTCTGAAGCCTGATGTGGACTTCGATCTTTTCTGATCATCTCTTCCCTTCCTATTGGAACTCATGTCTCTTATCGTCAATGCCTCTGCTGTTGTGTTCCCTGAAGAAGACAGTCTGTCATGTCTCCTTACTTCATAACTCACGAGATCAGCAGACACCTCATTGTAGTCAAGGATTTTCTTTCATTGATCAATGTAAGAGTAAGGTCTCATACTCTTCTTGAGGAAGAGAATTTAATGAAATTACCGCCTTATCTTCTTTTTCGATCTCCATATTCACATTAACTAGATCTGTAAGAAACTTTGTGTAGCTATTCATGTGTTTGTTGATGGAGCATCCTCTTTGCATCTGGAAACGATAAAGCTTGCTTTTCAATTGCAACTACGATTCAACGCTTTTCGTCCGATACTTCTTCTCCAGAATCTCTCACACCTGCCTTGCAGATATTTTATGCAACATATGATACTTAATGTCTTGTGTCAAACAAGACCTGATTAAGCCACACATCGTACGGTTCATCTTATCCCAATCTTTTTCAGTTGTTGAATCGCGCTTCTTCTCCAACCGTAAAGTGTATTCGAGATTGGATGCCGTCAGCGCATCCATTACCTCACATCTCCACAGACCGAAGTTGTTCTTACCATCGAACTTCACCACATCAATTCTCAACGAATGTGGATTCATGAATTTCACCGACGATGTACCTTCTCCAGCCATCGTCTCAACTAATTCCTCAAAGCAATGTGGAAACAAACGGAGTAGATAAAACAAACTAGATAAAGATAGAATCTTTACGTCCACGCGAAACCCTCGAAGAGTTTCTGAAGCAATCTACTCCTCCAAATTGATTCCTCAAGAAATCCACACGCTGTTTTGAGATCGACAGACAATCCCACAAACATTCCCAATGTTGCTCCGAGATTGACACACAATCTCCGTCAAATAGTAACGGATGCCTTTGGAATCAACACATTATCCCACGACGAACCTGAGAAGCTCTGATACCAATTATTGTGAGCGCGCACTTGGCAACAACCTCTCCGAGGAATTCACCAATCAGGCAGAGACAGATGCAGTCGGAGATATACCCACACGATAAGAACAGAGAACAATAGAACAGGCAATCAACACAGTATTTAACGAGATTCGGTAACGTGCCTACGTCCTCGGGCAGGGAGAGAGATTTTATTGATTCAATAATCAATTACAACTTATTCCTTCTTCAAAGGAATTTTCAAGGGAGATTTTCAGTAGGATACAATACATGAGGGCTCTAGCCCTTATTTATACCCACAGAGTCCTAAGGTTTTAGGAAACCCCGATTGGATTCGATCCCAAACAGAAAAGGAATCCGAATCCAGAAAGAAAAGCCAAACGCGTCTGTCGGTCGACCGGCGGTCGACCGACTCCTGTGCCAGGTCGACCGGGCCAGTCAAGCGGTACCAACAGAAAGCAGCCTCATACAGTCGGTCGACCGGAATACTCCTGTGCACGTTGTGCACACCGGTCGACCGGCCTTCTCCACTGGTCGACCAGGAGGTCGACCGGGAGCTATCCTGGCCTGCTTTAAAGCGCTGTTCATGCTCCTTTGTCTTCTGATCTCTTTGCTTTCTGTCTCTCTCCCTACACATATGAAAAGAACTGACTAGAAGTTTAACTTTGTTTTCTGAAGTTGTTACTTAAAACAAAAACTTCTGTCCCAGATGTTAATAAGATAATAAAATCATTTCTTAATGTCTAAAAATCTTACAACTAGTTTGAGCCAATGGATTGACACTAGACGTAAGAGACACATGCAATTATGAGCTCAGATCATGATATGGGATTAGTTATACCAAGTTCAAATCCTTGCATTGTCACCAAAGCTTACATCCCATTGAGCAAGTCAAACAGGAGTTTGGTTAGGAAACAAACTTAAATTTTTAGAATCTTTTTGCCAGTTATATTCAGTTAGTTAAATAAAATAATAACATGTGCAATATATACCTGAGCTATCCTCCTGATTCTTGTTGCCAAATCTTTCACACTTCATTTTCATACCATCACATAAACAAGCAAACAATCCAAACAAAGTTAATGGAATATACAAATAACCAATGCATACATACACATTTTCACAAACACTTAGATACCAATATTTCATACAAGTGATACAACTTTCAGACTCATAAAAGCAGAATGGAAAGAGAACAAAAAATCAACCAACCCACTTTGGATTACGTAGAAAAGGAGAGAACCCAACAGAGAAAATCCCTGAAAATTATGAAATGCATGATTTTAAAGTTAAAAACATGTACACATCAATGAGAATGATGAAGGCAGAAGGAAGGGAGATGGGAGTGAGCAACCACTGAGACAGCGAGCTTCCTCTCATGCCGAGCCCAGCGTCTCTTGTGCACGAGACCATTGATTTTTAACTGCTGCAACATTTTGACAAGCGGGCCTGTTTCGTTGACGGTGGAAGTGAGGAAGTAAAGAAGTAAGGAATTGGTAATAGTTTTCTTTGAAACTTGGGAATTGGTTAGTAAGTTTTCCGGTGTTTGAATGTTATTAGGAAGTGTGATTTGAAAAATGTTATGTCTTTTTCGGTATTTGGATGGTAATGTGAAAGTGAAAGTGAAAAAGTTGACCACAAAGTTGACCGCAAAATAATATTAAAATAAAAATTAATTAAGAAAAATAAAAAATAGACTGTAATTAGAATGCAAGTGAGATTTACATGATAAAAAAATTAACTGTTTTGTGCTACAACTTATTATAAATGAGATTTACATGACCACAAAATTAACTGTAGCACTTTAGAAGTGAGGAAATGGTTGTGTAAAAGAGAAAAGAGAGAAGGAAAATGAGTTTTCTTATTTTCCTTTTCCGGTGTTTGGATAGATAGGGAAGTAAGCAATTATACTTCCTCATTTCCTTACTTCCGCCCACTTCCTTGCATCCAAACACCCTACTTGAGAATAAGGAACCACAGGAAGAAAAATGTCAAGGATTTATTATTATTATTTTAGCTAAATCGCGCTTTAATACCTTAAAAATTTACAGATATTGTATTTAAATATCTTATTAATTTTTTGAATGGACATATATACCTTGTAATATTATCTCTTAGCATTTTGATGCTCTCTATTAACCTACTTTACAATAAATAAATAAATAAATAAATAAATAAATAAATATATTATATATATATATATATATATATATATATATATATATATATATATATAATATGGGCTTACTGTACCTCAGCCGGCAGGCTGAGAGAGTTTTCTCAGCCTGCGGGCGTGGCAACATCACCGCCCCACATCTGTAATAATTTTGGCGGACAAAATCCTGTAAAATCCCGCCCAATTTAATGCCAGTCACCTCAACATTGTAATTTCCGAAAATACCCTCCCTCACAACTTTTTACCGACCTTGGTAGCAGTCCTCAGAAAAAGACTGCGACCATGGTAGCAGTCCTCAGAAAAAGACTGCGACCTTGGTAGCAGTCCTCAGAAAAAAGACTGCGACCTTGGTAACAGTTCTCAGAAAAAGACTGCGACCTTTGTAGCAGTCCTTAGAAAAGACTGCGACCGTGGTAGCAGTTCTCATAAAAACACTGCGACCGTGGTAGCAGTCCTCAGAAAAAGACTGCGATCTTGGTAGCAGTCCTTAGAAAAGACTGCGACCGTGGTAGCAGTTCTCATAAGTACTGCGACTATATTAAAAATCATTAAATATCAAATCAGATAAAAAAATTAAAGAAGCATTCAAATTAGTTTCGTGATTTAATAAAGTAGCATTCACTGTCTTTTACCGAAAAGTAGCTTTTCATAAGGGGTATTTGGTAATTTAACTTCTTTCTATAAGCGGGCCGCAAGTTAGTGGGGTGCAAAATTGAGCCATGTCAGCGCAGGCTGAGAGAGTTCTCTCAGCCTGCAGGCTGATATACATTTCTCTCTCTCTCTCTCTCTCTCTCTCCTCTCTCTCTCTCTCTCTCTATATATATATATATATATATATATATATATATATATATATATATATATATATATATATATATATATATATCGGCTAGTAGATGAAGGGGTGGGGCACTTACCTTCAGCGTTACCGTTGAGTTGGACCATCCAGGATCGAACCGCGAAACCACCAAACAAGGGGAGGGCTGTGTGCCACTGCACCACTGGCACTCGACTTTTTATAATATTCTTTGAAATATTCTCATGTGACTCTTTTGGACAATTATATCCTCTTCTTCATTTTTATTTTTTAAATTTTATTTATCTCATTTCTTAAATCATATGAACTACAAATTCAATACTTACTATCCTCTGACCTTTTCCATTTTTTTTCAACACATTTTATTCTTCTCCTTCTATGACATTTTCTTTGAGAATTATTGTCCCAAATCACTTTAAAAAATAATTTTAAAACAAAATTTGAAATCATATTTAGCTTGTGTTATATTAACTTGGAGAAATTTCAAAATCAATATAAAGAAATTTTATAAATAAAAAATTGTCCCTTTGGAATCATCATGTATCACCTTTTCTTGAAGAAATTTTAATCATATTTTTCTCATGTTATGTTTCTTTGAAAGCTAGAATTATGAACTTAAAGTCTATCATAAAAATAGAATTAAAAGATGAGGATAGTTTTGTCCTTTTAGTTTTATTGTTAACAGGTTGTGATCGTATTTTCCTGAAAAAACTATAGGGTATTTATGTGTAGTAAAAAGAACAATAAGATATTTAAGTGGAATATCTTTAAAACTTTAGGATATTAAAGTGTAATTTAGCTTTTTCTTTTTAGGGCAATACATAGAATTAAAAGAAGAGGGAATGGTTTATGGGAGGAAAAAACTGGGAAATGTCTTGTGGGAAATGAGATGCCACAGAAACCATTTGAGCTACAAGAAGCAGGAGAAATCGAAGTTTTGGGAGGAATGAGAAAAGGAGAGAAGAGACAGACAAGCCAACTTATCCAATCATAAATTGATGAGATTTGAAGCTTTTGCTGGATAATTGGCAATGGGTTGGATTCGGGTCGAATCTTACAAGATTAGGGTTGTAAATGGTATCTGAAAATCCGATAGTGATAATTCAATATGATTGATTCTATATGCATGAAATCAAACTTGGATCTGAAATTTTGGACCCGAATTGGACTCAGGTCGGATTTGGATTCAAAATATTAGATATGAATTGGATTCACGTAGAAATAGCCTAAAGAAAAAATTCGAATAAATCTGATATTTTCTAGTTTTGGATCAGATTCGGATCCGATGTACATATTGGATTTAGATAAAACATTCTCATCGATGTCCGATTCAACTTTTAAATAAATCAAATCTAGATCCAATCACCTTACTACTGACAATCCTATAGAATTATAGTGGTGAATTTTTGACCCATGTCGAGATCACGCCATGTATGCTGCTATCTCAGATGAACCCCAAGGGACCAGTCGCCTTCCACCAAAGGGCCCAGCGGGCTTTCGAATCTAACAGGAGGCCCAAAGAGAAAGTCTCGGGTCTTACCCCAAGCTCACATCAATTCGGAACCACTTACTCAAATTCTCAACTAAATTTGAGCTTGAAAGTTTCTCAGAGGCTTCAGTCAATGGTACAAAGACCACCTCCGAATTTACTTCACCCTCCGACACGAAGACCCTCCAAAGTTTGTCGCTCTTGCTCTGGTTAAAGTTGGGTGAGACGACTCCCGTCCACGAATTCAATCATGTTGTCAGTTATCCCTACATTTAAAATGTTACAACGCTCCTACTTCAATGCAAGTTGTTATGGATAGTGACGAATATATCTACATGACAATCCCTGTAATCAAGCGGCATAGTTCATGCGGTTATGAGAAAATCGTAACGTGCAAATCGTATAACTATGAAGATTTGATGTCCATGCATCCTCAACGTCAGTCCTGACAAGTACAAATACCTCTTCATCTCTACCAGGGAGAAGGAGCTTCTTATTATCACCAAATCACACAGATCACAAGTATTATCTGCTTTCTCCAAATAAGGATACTTATTTTCATGTCCGAGGGTTTTCATCCGTCGCCACACCGGTATTCTTGATCTGATAGAAACTTTTTCTTCTGTATTCTTGACTGGATCAATCTGGAGCTTCCAACTGTTTGTGGCGGAAACCCACACCACAAGAATAAAATCCACTTGCAAATCCATTAAAAATTTAGGATCCTTCTTTAACAATAGTTTTTGTAGGATCCACTTAACACATTCACAAACAAAACTAGAATACCTTGGAGGATTTAAATTTGATAATTTGTTAGATTCGAATTTGGACTTTTAGATACAATTTACAGATCCAAACCCAAATTCAGATAATAGATGGATCATATTATAGAATAAGTAGAATCCCATTGCCAATTGAGCAAAACTTTTCACACCTACTGGCGTAGATTCGTGTAGGTTATGGTCTCTGTAATTGGAGGACTAATGTAATTCAAGGGTGATACAATTTGAGAAAATTATGACTCCTGAGTTCTGGATGAATTAGAAGAGGTAAAAAGACAGACATGCATGAAAAGAATCCTTCTTGCTACCTTCAGGGCCTGTTTGTTCTAGTGGAGGTTGGAGGAAGAGAGAGGCAGTCAATATTTTTTTGACAATTGACAAAATCAGTATGCTCTCTTATTTGTTTGCTGGAAAAAGAGCCCTTCTTCTTCTAGCCTGTGTGGCCACTAGTTGGTGGAAAAGGAGAATAAATTTCTTCCCCTCAAAATCCTTTGGAAGAAGCAGCTCACACACAGATCAACATTCTTTATTAATATTTTAACTCTCTCTTTTTTTTTTCTCTCTTTCTCTCCTCGTTCTCTGATCAACTCACCTCTTCCCTCTTCTTCTTCCAGCTATGTCTCCTTCTCGCGTCTTCTTTGTTGTCTTGGAAGAGCTGTCTTCTCTTGTCCTATTTTTGAGCAAACAAATATAAAAAAATTAAGAAGAGGATATTGCCCAGAGGCCCTTACCCTTAGCTTTAATGATGACTAATTTATGAAGGTTAGTTTGCTAATGATCTTGTGTTTAATAAGTTTCAGATATTAATCAAGATCTTAGTAGAGATTTAACTTCAACAAAAGATTCACAGTCAAATATTAAAGCAAACAAGTGTTGATTCAAGAGCTCACATCGTAACGATTGCATCAAGCTCACTTGGATCGAGTTTGGATCGAGTCGTCTTGAAGATAAAGATCGACAATAAGACTTCGCTTTATTTAATTTAGTTTTGTTTTTAAATCTTGTGTAAAGATAGACTAGTGTTGATATGCTCAAGTATACACACACAAGACAAAAGTTTTAGTTTAGGTTTAACCGTTTCGAATTTTCAGAACATATCTTTTTTTCATGAATAGATTTCATCTAAAATAGTTTACATGATTTATATGTATGTTAGATTTCTTTCATATACATTGATGGTTCATAATGTTTAGAAACTTACTTTGATGTATGTCTAGTTCATGGTTTCAAGTTTTTGTTTTTAACAAAACTTAGTTTTGAATTTATTATCAAAAACATAGATACATCATTTACCATGTGTATTGGATTCTATTCATGCACACTATGCTTCAAGTGTGTTTCAATATCTTGTTTTTATATTTGAACAAATTTTAAGAAATAATTTTTCATTTTGAAGTCTTCTCAAAAGCTCTTTAAGACAAAAATAAAACGATTTTTGAAAATAATTTTTTTTGTTTCAAACTTAATTTCTAATGCCTCAAAATAGTTCAAATCGTTTGTAATATGGGTCGATCCTTGATCAAACATATTTGTATTTTAAGTACTTACATGAACTTATTTTTGTGAATTTTATGTGATTTTATGAGATTTTAAGGTATTAAAAAAAATCAGGTTTTTAACTCCAAAATCCCAACCTAAGACCACTGGCGGTCGACCGACTGGTTGACCGGACTAAATCTCGGTCAATCGAGCGGTCGACCGATGTGCACAGATACGTGCACACTGTCATGGCCTAGGGCCGGTCGACCGATTCAGAGAGCTTGCTCTCTGAATCTGGCCCTGGTTGACCGACTAGATAGTTTACTCTCTGATTCTGGCCTCGGTCGACCGGGCGGTTGACCGACAGGAAAATTGCGTTGGGGCGGTCGATTGGAAGCCCCACCAGTTAGAAATCTGACAGTTGGTCGGTCGACCGGGCGGTCGACTGACAGGTCATTTTGTACCTGTTTGAACCCCCAACGGCTATATTTTGGGAATCCTATAAATATGGGCCCTTCGCTTGTTTCTCCTATGATTTTTATCAACAATTTTTTCCATCTTCTCAAGTGTTTTCAGTAAGTTTTCAAAATAAGTTTTTGTGTCAAAATTTCTCTTATCTTTATTTGTTTCAAAGTTTTTGGAATATAAAAAATCAATATTTGGGAATTCTAATTTTGTTCTTCATTTCCTTATCTATCAAGAAGTTTTTCCTAAAAGTTTTTCTTCGTTGTTTCTTTTCAAAACACTTTGCTTTTCTCACACTTGAGCTATCATTCTATTCCCATTTTTAGGATCTTGTTTTTATGAGAAAATTATTTGTGATCTTTTGAGATCACCAAGAGAGAGTTTATGATCATTGGATCACCAAGTTGTAAACTTTATCATTGCTTTGGCTTTGTGTCTTGCCTCTTGTGTAAAGGTGATTGTCTTAGAGAGAGGAGTTGTGTACTCCCGGTGTTGAGTTGTAATTTCTCGGTGGAGGTCCCTTTGTGGAAGGTCATGTGTGGACATAGTGAAAATCCTTCTGTGTGAAGGCGAGGATATAGAGCAGTGGCTTGAGCTTCGAAACATATCTTTGGTGTTTGCGTTTGATCCACTATCTCTCAACTCTATCTCTCTTATATCTTGTATTGTTATTACTTGATCATATTCATATACATGCTAGATATTATTTATGTGTGTCCACATTTGTGTTCACCAAGAGAGCTCATTAAAGCACCTCAACTCTTAATTTAGAGGAATCTAGAGGAGTAGTTTCAGAGCCCTTCACGGAAAATTCAGGCTCACTTTTGATTACACATAGTGTTTTTACAATTAAGTTTTTAATTCCGCATCATTTGTCATATATTAGCTCGTACACCTATTCCTCTCCCTCTATGTGTATTTTCAGAAGAGAAAACCTCTTCTCCTCTTCCATGCCGTCTTCCTGTCTTTCTCTCTCTTCCAATAGCCAAAAAGGCTCTTAATGGAGATACTCACTTCAATATCCAATCACTGTCTTTTTACAAATTTAGGCTTCTCAGTCTTTGAAACTATTTAGAAAAATAGCTTGAAATAGAATTTTTTTGGACAAAGTACAAGTGGGTCCTTGTTTTCCATGTGTTTCGACTTTTTGAAATTATTAGAAAATGACTTGTGCGGTGAGGATTTTTCGCCATAGGCAGATGGATCTCCCAATTGATTTTGTCAAGAATACAAAAGAAGAAAATATCTGTCAGGTGAGGAGTACTAGTGTGATGCCAGTCAGAACCCTCGTGCGTAAGAATAAGTATCATTATTTTAAGAAAAGTATAGAATACTTGTGAACAATGTGTTTTGGTGGTAATCAGAAGGAAACCTCTTTCCCGTTGGAGAAGAAACAATATAAATACCTAATGATCTGTTAGTACGTTACGATTTCATTTTAACCGCCCAAATCGCGCAACTTGATTATTGGGATAGCGATGCAGAGAGATCCGCTGCTATCCATAATAGCCCGCATTAATGTAGGGGCATTGTAACATTTTGAACACGGGGATGATCTGGCAGCATAACTGGATCGACGAATCGCGAGGATCGTTTCGTCCAGCTGTAATCAGCGCACGAGCGATAGGCATCAAAGAGTCTTCGTGTCAAAGTCTGGAGTAGTTCCGGAGATGGTTTCTGCGCCATTGACTGTAATCTCCGGAGAACTGCACAGCTCCGATTGAATTGATGTTCGATAAGTGGCACTGAAGTGAAGTGAGGTAGGGGCAATACCCGAGGTTTTCTCTTGGGCTTGAAGGCATGTTGGGCTTGCTGGCGGGAAGGTAACTTTAGCTGATTGAGGGGCTCCTAAGCGGCAAGACAGGCGACGTGATCTCAACATGCATCGGAAATCGATCAATACAACTTGAAATCAAACTCTCGGGGACAAATTGTTGGAAATTCTGCTTAACAAGAATCAATCTGACAACTAATCAAGATCACTGAGATATCAACAATCTAATTGGCCAGGTCGGCAAATATCAGGTGGGAGGTTTTCCGTTCAATAGAACGTTCCTTAATTTAAGAACCACCTTTCAATTTCCTTCCTTGGTTAAAGCAACAATTAGACTGAATCTAAGTCAGTCTCGATATACTGTAAAATATATCCCCTGTATAAAGGACTTAATCCACTTATACAGTATTTAGAGTGAGGTACGCTTATAGCGAATCTCCTTAAGACAATTACGTCCCCCGCACCGGTGCTAACGGGATAATGGACGCTGGTCTCCCAAGATACAACACTCTTTCACGGTATTTGGATAGCACTACCAAATCACCGTACGGTCGAACCGTAGTCAACCAGTACCTTCACAGGATCGTTGAAGCAGCGGTACAAGGACAAATTTCAAACGAATATTTGCCTTTACTCTTCTGGAGGAGCACCCACTGTTGAGGACGAAGGAAGGTTGAAGAATATCTTTCTTCAGAAGTACCAGATTCAGACAACAATTCTTATAAAAGAATATGTTGAATTTTCTGATTCCTCTTTCAGAACAATTTTTTCAGAATCTCCGTTGGAAGTTGCTTCGGAAACCGAGTTACGGATTTCCCACTTCCCGTTTGGAAGTCACTTCAGAACTCCCTTTTGGAAGTCACTTCACTTCAGAACTCTACTTTGCAATTCAGAATGCAAAACTTAATTTGCAATTCAGAATTCAGAGAAAGAAGAGAAGATTGGTGTTGTTGTTGGTGTGTTTCAATTGAGAGTCAGGAGGGCTTTATATAGCCTGCAGGAGGGGCCAACGGGTTCAAACCCAATGAAAGGTTGCACCCTTTCGACCCAGCAGTCGTGTCTGTTGGCTGCCCAAAAGATGCACCCAACAGTCACAACTGTTGGCAGTCCAACAGTTGCAACTGTTGGTATTCCAACAGTCTTGGAGCGGGTTGGTTCGGATCCGGATACCCATACCCGCAGACCCGATTCAAAAAGAATCAGGCCGGGTAGGGAACCCGAACCCAGGCCCAGGCCCAGGCCCGAACCCGAGCCCGAGCCCGGCCCGGCCCGGCCCGCACCGGCACCGGCACCGGCGCCGGCGCCGGCCGGCCGGCGGCCGCTGCCAGCGGCGGCGCGCGCGCATGGATCCCTCCCAATCGCGCGCGAAAACTCCAAGTACCCAAAGGGCACGCCCTTTGTTCTCAATTTTCTTTATTTATACACCACAAACTTCCATCCCACGGCCAATGTGGGACTAAATGCTTTAAGCTACCTTTAGTCCCGTTTTGGCTTGGAATTAGGCAATCTTTGGACTTGAATATCTCATTCATTCGAAGTCGGAATTGAACATGTGAATATACCACGTTCATCACCAATGGAAGGAGAACACACTCCAACCATCATCCAGTTGATTCGATCAACGGATCTCGCCATAATTCATCTCGAAGATTCGCCTTTCATATTCTTCAATTCCAACAATCCCCCACAATGAATGGAGATTCAAGGAATGACACACAAAGAGACTGACTCTATTGTGAAAGGTACTTGAGAAAAGAAACTGCATAAGGATAGGTGAACTAGGTCTTGAACCTTCCATAGCGAAAGCTTTATCAGACTTACTGGCTAATCAGTGAACTAGGTCTTGAACTGTTAGCCGTTAGTGTAAGCCAAGTCAACAAGCTTCACACAGTAACTTTCCAAATCAACTTTGGTTCTACGTTGTGTCCGTTTTGGCCCTGGACATTCTTGGTTTCAGAGAGTATCTTTAGGAATAACAGCCTCCATAGAGATTCCCAAAGAGCCGACCCAACTCTATACTCACATAGGTGATGGACCTATTAAGAGTAGTCTACTCTACTCCACTTGTTTAGTAACAAGATATAGGCATCATTAAAAGCATTTAAGCTTATTCTTAATCCACTTGTAGAAAAGCACTTATGTGCACCTTAGGAATGGATTGGAGTCAAGCTCCCAAGTGCTTACTTGTTGAGTCAATCATAACTAGTTTTTCCTCTTGAACTTAGTCCCGTGGGATCTCCAGTCGCTAAGTGAGGTTTCCATTAAGCTGACTCGGTAAGGTTAGGCTTTTAGACCCATTCCCCTCGATGCGCAGTTTATACGCTCTCCACTTAAACCTTTAGTAAGCGGATCCGCTAAATTATCCTTTGACGATACAAAGTCAATAGAGATAATTCCATTTGAGAGCAACTGCTTCACGGTATTATGTCTACGACGAATATGTCTAGACTTACCGTTGTATATCACATTTTTGTGCCCTAAATATAGCTGCTTGATTGTCGCAGTGTATACATATAGCGGGCACTGGCTTTTGCCATAACGGTATATCTTCTAAGAATTGTCGAAGCCATTCTGCTTTTTCTCCAGCCTTATCTAAGGTTATGAATTCCGATTCCATAGTGGAACGGGCAATACATGTTTGCTTAGAAGATTTTCAAGATACCGCTGCTCCTGCTAGAGTAAATATGTATCCGCTAGTTGATTTTGATTCTTCAGAATCTGCAATCCAATTAGCATCACTGTATCCTTCCAGTACAGGAGGATACTTTCCATATCTCAAGGCATATTCATTGGTATGTGATACATAAACCAATACTCGTAGTAGAGCGGTCCAATGTAGATTACTAAGATTACTAGTGTATCTACTTAACTTGCTTACAGCGTAAGCAATATCGGGTCTAGTGCAATTCATAAATACATTAGACTTCCGATAATCTGAGAATACTTCAACTGGCGTATTCCAGTTCCTGTATTCTTATGAAGGTGGATGTGTGGAAGAAAAGGATTTGTATTCTCTTTTATCCCATGATCCTTGAATCTTTCTATCATCTTTTCCACGTAGTGAGATTGAGATAGACTGATTCCATCTGGTGTTCTAGTAATTTTAATTCCTAAAATTACAACAGCAACCCCCAGATCCTTCATATCAAACTGTTGGATAACATTCTTTTTAGTGGACTTAATAGTCTCAATATTAGTCCCAAGTATCAACATGTCGTCTACATAAAGACAAACAATGATACATGCATCTCCAACTGTTTTCGTGTAAACACACTTATCGCATTCATTGATAGTGAATCCATCTTTGATCATGACACTATCAAATTTCTCATGCCATTGTTCTGGAGCCTGTTTTAAACCGTATAAGGATTTTACCAATTTACACACCTTGTGTTCTTGGCCCTTGACTTTAAATCCTTCTGGTTGCTCCATATATATCTCTTCATTTAATTCACCATTTAAGAATGCAGTCTTGACATCCATTTGATGGATATCTAAGTTGTGCAATACTGCAATCGCAATCAACATCCGTATGGACGTTATTCTTGTTACTGGTGAATAAGTATCGAAGTAGTCAAGTCCTTCTTTTTGTCGATAACCCTTGGCTACTAATCTAGCCTTGTACTTATCGATAGATCCATCGGGTTTTAATTTTCGTTTGAAAATTCACTTACACCCAATTGGTTTACTTCCAGGAGGCAAGTTTACCAATTCCCAAGTATGATTACTTAGTATGGATTCTATTTCGCTATTTATAGCTTCTTTCCACATTTGTGCTTCTGGGGTTGACATAGCCTCTTTAAATGTTTGAGGCTCGCTCTCAATAGCGTATGCTAAGAAATCTGGACCAAAAGATTTTGAGATTCTAGATCTCTGACTTCTTCTTGGTTCAATTTCCGCATTTACAATTGGTTCCTCGGGGCTTTCGTCCCTGAACGCCATCTCGTGTGTTCTTTTCCCAGAAGTCTTATCTGCTTCCCGTTTGTACTGAAAGATGTCTTCAAAGAACACAGCATTTCGAGATTCGATAATCATGTTTACATGAATATCTGGTATTTCTGATTTATGAACCAGAAATCTGTAGGCACTACTATTCAAGGCATAGCCTATGAATACGCAGTCCATAGTTTTTGCTCCCAACTTAGTCTTTTTAGGTAATGGAGCTAGCGCTTTTGCAAGGCACCCCCACATTTGAGGTAATGGTAGGAAGGTGTCCTTCCATGCCATAACTCGAATGGTATAAGACCAAGTTTCTTGTGGGGTACTCTATTTAGAATATAATTTGCAGTTAATAGAGCTTCCCCCCACAAGTTCTGCGGAGCTCCAGAACTTACGAGCATGGAATTAACCATCTCCTTCAAAGTTCTGTTCTTCCGTTCAGCAATTCCATTTTGCTGAGGAGTATATGGTGCTGTTGTTTGATGTATTATACCAAAACTAGCAAATAACTCACTAAATCATTTGATTCATATTCTCCGCCTCTATCGGATTTTAGAATCTTGATTTTCTTGTTGAGTTGATTCTCAACTTCGGCCTTATATGTTATAAACATATTTATTGCCTCATCCTTACTGTTTAAAAGATACACATAACAGTATCTTGTACAGTCATCAATAAAAATAATAAAATACTTTTTACCGCCTCTAGTTGGCATAAACTTCAAGTCACATAGATCGCTATGATTAACCCTAAAGGTTCTGTATTTCGATCTATTGAGTGAAATGAATTTTTAGCCAACTTGGCCTCAACACAAATCTCACACTTGCGAATTTCTTCCAAGTTGAGTTTAGGAATATATCCCAGATTAGACAAGTTTTTCAAAGACTTGTAATTTACATGCCCTAATCTAGCATGCCACAAATTAGGAGACTCAAGCAAATAAACAGAAGAATTTCCTTTATTTATTAGCTTTGGGTACAAATACACAGACTTTTTATCAACCACTGCAACATTGGCTTTAAAAAGTCCATCAACAAGATAGCCCTTTCCCACATACATCCCTCCCTTAGTAAGTACAAATTTGTCGGATTCAAATACAATTCTAAATCCTTTCTTACTAAGTATTGATCCGGAGATCAAATTCTTGCGGATGTCTGGAACATGAAACACATCGTTAAGAGTAAGCTCTTTCCCCGATGTCCACTTCAGGATGACCTTGCCCTTTCCTTCAACCTTTGAGACGGCTGAATTCCCCATGAATAGTTGCTCATCTTGCTCTAGTATTTGATATTCTGAGAATAACAATTTCTCAGAGCAGATGTGCCGAGTAGCCCCAGTGTCTACCCACCAATCCTTATTGTTGGTTGTCAGATTCACTTCTGACACCACAGCTGAAAGACTTGGTGATTCATGGTTGGTCATGTTCGCCTGTGGGTGGCTCTTCTTGTTCTTTTTGAGGCGGCTGCGACATTCATTCGTCTTATGCCCCTCTTTGTTGCAGATGTAGCAGGTTCCTTTGAAGCGCATGTTCTTGCCTTCTTGGACCTTGCCTTTGTACCCCTGGGAAGTCTTCTTCCGCTTTAAGCCTTTGGAATTAGACGCTTTTCCCGTTGAGTCTTCGATCACTTTTGCTTTTGCTTCATAGGAGTTCTTACTGCTCCTTTTCTCGGACTTTCTGTTGTCCTCCTCGATTCGAAGCCTCACAATGAGATCTTCTAACTTTAACTCCTTTCGCTTGTGCTTAAGGTAGTTCTTGAAATCTCTCCACGCAGGTGGGAGTTTCTCCACGATAGTAGCAACCTGAAAATTTTCAGGTAGGATCATACCTTCGGCTTCTATCTCGTGCAAGATAAGTTGGAACTCTTGCACCTGACTGATTACAGTCTTGCTGTCCACCATTTTGTACTCTAGAAATCGTCCTACGACGAACTTCTTGGTACCAGCATCCTCAGTCTTGTACTTCTTGTCAAGACTGGCCCATAACTTCTTTGCCGTTGTTATAGGACTGTAGACATTGTAAAGAGAGTCATCCAGTCCATTTAAAATATAATTTCGGCAAAGGAAGTCACATTGAGTCCATGCATCAGTTGCAGGCTCTGGTGGATCTTCTTGCAGGAATCTGGTCAGATTAAGAGTGGTCAAGTAGAAGAGCATCTTCTGTTGCCACCTCTTGAATTCTGTGCCATCAAATTTTCCTGGCTTCTCCGGCTTCGGGTTAGGAAGTGGAGTTGGCATCAAAGCTTGCATGTTTGGTGCCTTACTTGAGCTATCTTGATTAGTCTCAGACATCTTCTGCAAGTTCAAGCAGAACAGAAGTAAGAAACGATAATTGTCTTAAGATTGTTGGAAATTCTGCTTAACAAGAATCAATCTGACAACTAATCAAGATCACTGAGATATCAACAATCTAATTGGCCAGGTCGGCAAATATCAGGTGGGAGGTTTTCCGTTCAATAGAACGTTCCTTAATTTAAGAACCACCTTTCAATTTCCTTCCTTGGTTAAAGCAACAATTAGACTGAATCTAAGTCAGTCTCGATATACTGTAAAATATATCCCCTGTATAAAGGACTTAATCCACTTATACAGTATTTAGAGTGAGGTACGCTTATAGCGAATCTCCTTAAGACAATTACGTCTCACGCACCGGTGCTAACGGGATAATGGACGCTGGTCTCCCCAAGATACAACACTCTTTCACGGTATTTGGATAGCACTACCAAATCACCGTACGGTCGAACCGTTGTCAACCAGTACCTTCACAGGATCGTTGAAGCAGCGGTACAAGGACAAATTTCAAACGAATATTTGCCTTTACTCTTCTGGAGGAGCACCCACTGTTGAGGACGAAGGAAGGTTGAAGAATATCTTTCTTCAGAAGTACCAGATTCAGACAACAATTCTTATAAAAGAATATGTTGAATTTTCTGATTCCTCTTTCAGAACAATTTTTTCAGAATCTCCGTTGGAAGTTGCTTCGGAAACCGAGTTACGGATTTCCCACTTCCCGTTTGGAAGTCACTTCAGAACTCCCTTTTGGAAGTCACTTCACTTCAGAACTCTACTTTGCAATTCAGAATGCAAAACTTAATTTGCAATTCAGAATTCAGAGAGAGAAGAGAAGATTGGTGTTGTTGTTGGTGTGTTTCAATTGAGAGTCAGGAGGGCTTTATATAGCCTGCAGGAGGGGCCAACGGGTTCAAACCCAATGAAAGGTTGCACCCTTTCGACCCAGCAGTCGTGTCTGTTGGCTGCCCAAAAGATGCACCCAACAGTCACAACTGTTGGCAGTCCAACAGTTGCAACTGTTGGTATTCCAACAGTCTTGGAGCGGGTTGGTTCGGATCCGGATACCCATACCCGCAGACCCGATTCAAAAAGAACCAGGCCGGGTAGGGAACCCGAACCCAGGCCCGGCCCGGCACCGGCGCCGGCGCCGGCCGGCCGGCGGCCGCCGCCAGCGGCGGCGCGCGCGCATGTGCGGGCATAGATCCCTCCCAATCGCGCGCGAAAACTCCAAGTACCCAAAGGGCACGCCCTTTGTTCTCAATTTCTTTATTTATACACCACAAACTTCCATCCCACGGCCAATGTGGGACTAAATGCTTTAAGCTACCTTTAGTCCCGTTTTGGCTTTGAATTAGGCAATCTTTGGACTTGAATATCTCATTCATTCGAAGTCGGAATTGAACATGTGAATATACCACGTTCATCACCAATGGAAGGAGAACACACTCCAACCATCATCCAGTTGATTCGATCAACGGATCTTGCCATAATTCATCTCGAAGATTCGCCTTTCATATTCTTCAATTCCAACAATCCCCCACAATGAATGGAGATTCAAGGAATGACACACAAAGAGACTGACTCTATTGTGAAAGGTACTTGAGAAAAGAAATTGCATAAGGATAGGTGAATTAGGTCTTGAACCTTCCATAGCGAAAGCTTTATCGGACTTACTGGCTAATCAGTGAACTAGGTCTTGAACTGTTAGCCGTTAGTGTAAGCCAAGTCAACAAGCTTCACACAGTAACTTTTCAAATCAACTTTGGTTCTACGTTGTGTCCGTTTTGGCCCTGGACATTCTTGGTTTCAGATAGTATCTTTAGGGAATAACAGCCTCCATAGAGATTCCCAAAGAGCCGACCCAACTCTATACTCACATAGGTGATGGACCTATTAAGAGTAGTCTACTCTACTCCACTTGTTTAGTAACAAGATATAGGCATCATTAAAAGCATTTAAGCTTATCCTTAATCCACTTGTAGAAAAACACTTATGTGCACCTTAGGAATGGATTGGAGTCAAGCTCCCAAGTGCTTACTTGCTGAGTCAATCATAACTAGTTTTTCCTCTTGAACTTAGTCCGTGGGATCTCCAGTCGCTAAGTGAGGTTTCCATTAAGCTGACTCGATAAGGTTAGGCTTTTAGACCCATTCCCCTCGATGCGCAGTTTATACGCTCTCCACTTAAACCTTTAGTAAGCGGATCCGCTAAATTATCCTTTGACGATACAAAGTCAATAGAGATAATTCCATTTGAGAGCAACTGCTTCACGGTATTATGTCTACGACGAATATGTCTAGACTTACCGTAGTATATCACATTTTGTGCCCTAGATATAGCTGCTTGATTGTCGCAGTGTATACATATAGCGGGCACTGGCTTTTGCCATAACGGTATATCTTCTAAGAATTGTCGAAGCCATTCTGCTTCTTCTCTAGCCTTATCTAAGGTTATGAATTCCGATTCCATTGTGGAACGGGCAATACATGTCTGCTTAGAAGATTTCCAAGATATCGCTACTCCTGCTAGAGTAAATACGTATCGGCTAGTTGATTTTGATTCCTCAGAATCTGCAATCCAATTAGCATCATTGTATCCTTCCAGTACAGGAGGATACTTTCCATATCTCAAGGCATATTCATTGGTATGTGATACGTAACCCAATACTCGTAGTAGAGCGGTCCAATGTAGATCACTAGGATTACTAGTGTATCTACTTAACTTGCTTACAGCGTAAGCAATATCGGGTCTAGTGCAATTCATAAAATACATTAGACTTCCGATAATCTGAGAATACTTCAACTGGCGTATTCCAGTTCCTGTATTCTTATGAAGGTGGATGTGTGGAAGAAAAGGATTTGTATTCTCTTTTATCCCATGATCCTTGAATCTTTCTATCATCTTTTCCACGTAGTGAGATTGAGATAGACTGATTCTATCTGGTGTTCTAGTAATTTTAATTCCTAAAATTACATCAGCAACCCCCAGATCCTTCATATCAAAACTGTTGGATAACATTCTTTTAGTGGACTTAATAGTCTCAATATTAGTCCCAAGTATCAACATGTCGTCTACATAAAGACAAACAATGATACATGCATCTCCAACTGTTTTCGTGTTAACACACTTATCGCATTCATTGATAGTGAATCCATCTTTGATCATGACACTATCAAATTTCTCATGCCATTGTTTTGGAGCCTGTTTTAAACCGTATAAGGATTTTACAAATTTACACACCTTGTGTTCTTGGCCCTTGACTTTAAATCCTTCTGGTTGCTCCATATATATCTCTTCATTTAATTCACCATTTAAGAATGCAGTCTTGACATCCATTTGATGGATATCTAAGTTGTGCAATACTGCAATCGCAATCAACATCCGTATGGACGTTATTCTTGTTACTGGTGAATAAGTATCGAAGTAGTCAAGTCCTTCTTTTTGTCGATAACCCTTGGCTACTAATCTAGCCTTGTACTTATCGATAGATCCATCGGGTTTTAATTTTCGTTTGAAAATTCACTTACACCCAATTGGTTTACTTCCAGGAGGCAAGTTTACCAATTCCCAAGTATGATTACTTAGTATGGATTCTATTTCGCTATTTATAGCTTCTTTCTACATTTGTGCTTCTAGGGTTGACATAGCCTCTTTAAATGTTTGAGGCTCGCTCTCAATAGCGTATGCTATGAAATCTGAACCAAAAGATTTTGAGATTCTAGATCTCTGACTTCTTCTTGGTTCAATTTCCGCATTTACAATTGGTTCCTCGGGGCTTTCGTCCCTGAACGCCATCTCGTGTGTTCTTTTCCCAGAAGTCTTATCTGCTTCCCGTTTGTACTGAAAGATGTCTTCAAAGAACACAGCATTTCGAGATTCGATAATCATGTTTACATGAATATCTGGTATTTCTGATTTAAGAACCAGAAATCTGTAGGCACTACTATTCAAGGCATAGCCTATGAATACGCAGTCCATAGTTTTTGCTCCCAACTTAATCTTTTTAGGTAATGGAGCTAGCACTTTTGCAAGGCACCCCACATTTTGAGGTAATGGTAGGAAGGTGTCCTTCCATGCCATAACTCGAATGGTATAAGACCAAGTTTCTTGTGGGGTACTCTATTTAGAATATAATTTGCAGTTAATAGAGCTTCCCCCCACAAGTTCTGCGGAGCTCCAGAACTTACGAGCATGGAATTAACCATCTCCTTCAAAGTTCTGTTCTTCCGTTCAGCAATTCCATTTTGCTGAGGAGTATATGGTGCTGTTGTTTGATGTATTATACCAAAACTAGCACATAACTCACTAAAATCATTTGATTCATATTCTCCGCCTCTATCGGATTTTAGAATCTTGATTTTCTTGTTGAGTTGATTCTCAACTTCGGCTTATATGTTATAAACATATTTATTGCCTCATCCTTACTGTTTAAAAGATACACATAACAGTATCTTGTACAGTCATCAATAAAGTAATAAAATACTTTTTACCGCCTCTAGTTGGCATAAACTTCAAGTCACATAGATCGCTATGAATTAACCCTAAAGGTTCTGTATTTCGATCTATTGAGTGAAATGAATTTTTAGCCACTTGGCCTCAACACAAATCTCACACTTGCGAATTTCTTCCAAGTTGAGTTTAGGAATATATCCCAGATTAGACAAGTTTTTCAAAGACTTGTAATTTACATGCCCTAATCTAGCATGCCACAAATTAGGAGACTCAAGCAAATAAACAGAAGAATTTCCTTTATTTATTAGCTTTGGGTACAAATACACAGACTTTTTATCAACCACTGCAACATTGGCTTTAAAAAGTCTATCAACAAGATAGCCCTTTCCCACATACATCCCTCCCTTAGTAAGTACAAATTTGTCGGATTCAAATACAATTCTAAATCCTTTCTTACTAAGTATTGATCCGGAGATCAAATTCTTGCGGATGTCTGGAACATGAAGCACATCGTTAAGAGTAAGCTCTTTCTCCGATGTCCACTTCAGGATGACCTTGCCCTTTCCTTCAACCTTTGAGACGGCTGAATTCCCCATGAATAGTTGCTCATCTTGCTCTAGTATTTGATATTCTGAGAATAACAATTTCTCAGAGCAGATGTGCCGAGTAGCCCCAGTGTCTACCCACCAATCCTTATTGTTGGTTGTCAGATTCACTTCTGACACCACAGCTGAAAGACTTGGTGATTCATGGTTGGTCATGTTCGCCTGTGGGTGGCTCTTCTTGTTCTTTTTGAGGCGGCTGCGACATTCATTCGTCTTATGCCCCTCTTTGTTGCAGATGTAGCAGTTCCTTTGAAGCGCATGTTCTTGCCTTCTTGGACCTTGCCTTTGTACCCCTGGGAAGTCTTCTTCCGCTTTAAGCCTTTAGAATTAGACGCTTTCCCCTTTGAGTCTTCGATCACTTTTGCTTTTGCTTCGTAGGAGTTCTTACTGCTCCTTTTCTCAGACTTTCTGTTGTCCTCCTCGATTCGAAGCCTCACAATGAGATCTTCCAACTTTAACTCCTTTCGCTTGTGCTTAAGGTAGTTCTTGAAATCTCTCCACGCAGGTGGGAGTTTCTCCACGATAGTAGCAACCTGAAAATTTTCAGGTAGGATCATACCTTCGGCTTCTATCTCGTGCAAGATAAGTTGGAACTCTTGCACCTGACTGATTACAGTCTTGCTGTCCACCATTTTGTACTCTAGAAATCGTCCTACGACGAACTTCTTGGTACCAGCATCCTCAGTCTTGTACTTCTTGTCAAGACTGGCCCATAACTTCTTTGCCGTTGTTATAGGACTGTAGACATTGTAAAGAGAGTCATCCAGTCCATTTAAATATAATTTCGGCAAAGGAAGTCACATTGAGTCCATGCATCAGTTGCAGGCTCTGGTGGATCTTCTTGCAGGAATCTGGTCAGATTAAGAGTGGTCAAGTAGAAGAGCATCTTCTGTTGCCACCTCTTGAATTCTGTGCCATCAAATTTTCCTGGCTTCTCCGGCTTCGGGTTAGGAAGTGGAGTTGGCATCAAAGCTTGCATGTTTGGTGCCTTGCTTGAGCTATCTTGATTAGTCTCAGACATCTTCTGCAAGTTCAAGCAGAACAGAAGTAAGAAACGATAATTGTCTTAAGATTGTTGGAAATTCTGCTTAACAAGAATCAATCTGACAACTAATCAAGATCACTGAGATATCAACAATCTAATTGGCCAGGTCGGCAAATATCAGGTGGGAGGTTTTCCGTTCAATAGAACGTTCCTTAATTTAAGAACCACCTTTCAATTTCCTTCCTTGGTTAAAGCACCAATTAGACTGAATCTAAGTCAGTCTCGATATACTGTAAAGTATATCCCCTGTATAAAGAACTTAATCTACTTATACAGTATTTAGAGTGAGGTACGCTTATAGTGAATCTCCTTAAGACAATTACGTCCCCCGCACCGGTGCTAACGGGATAATGGACGCTGGTCTCCCAAGATACAACACTCTTTCACGGTATTTGGATAGCACTACCAAATTACCGTACGGTCGAACCGTAGTCAACCAGTACCTTCACAGGATCGTTGAAGCTGCGGTACAAGGACAAATTTCAAACGAATATTTGCCTTTACTCTTCTGGAGGAGCACCCACTGTTGAGGACGAAGGAAGGTTGAAGAATATCTTTCTTCAGAAGTACCAGATTCAGACAACAATTCTTATAAAAGAATATGTTGAATTTTCTGATTCCTCTTTCAGAACAATTTTTTCAGAATCTCCGTTGGAAGTTGCTTCGGAAACCGAGTTACGGATTTCCCACTTCCCGTTTGGAAGTCACTTCAGAACTCCCTTTTGGAAGTCACTTCACTTCAGAACTCTACTTTGCAATTCAGAATACAAAACTTAATTTGCAATTCAGAATTCAGAGAGAGAAGAGAAGATTGGTGTTGTTATTGGTGTGTTTCAATTGAGAGTCAGGAGGGCTTTATATAGCCTGTAGGAGGGGCCAACGGGTTCAAACCCAATGAAAGGTTGCACCCTTTCGACCCAGCAGTCGTGTCTGTTGGCTGCCCAAAAGATGCACCCAACAGTCACAACTGTTGGCAGTCCAACAGTTGCAACTATTGGTATTCCAACAGTCTTGGAGCGGGTTGGTTCGGATCCGGATACCCATACCCGCAGACCCGATTCAGAAAGAACCAGGCCGGGTAGGGAACCCGAACCCAGGCCCAGGCCCGAGCCCGAGCTGGCCCGGCACTGGCACCGGCACCGGCACCGGCCGGCCGGCGGCCGCCGCCAGCGGCGGCGCGCGCGCATGTGCGGGCATAGATCCCTCCCAATCGCGCGCGAAAACTCCAAGTACCCAAAGGGCACGCCCTTTGTTCTCAATTTTCTTTATTTATACACCACAAACTTCCATCCCACGGCCAATGTGGGACTAAATGCTTTAAGCTACCTTTAGTCCCGTTTTGGCTTTGAATTAGGCAATCTTTGGACTTGAATATCTCATTCATTCGAAGTCGGAATTGAACATGTGAATATACCACGTTCATCACCAATGGAAGGAGAACACACTCCAACCATCATCCAGTTGATTCGATCAACGGATCTGGCCATAATTCATCTCGAAGATTCGCCTTTCATATTCTTCAATTCCAACAATCCCCCACAATGAATGGAGATTCAAGGAATGACACACAAAGAGACTGACTCTATTGTGAAAGGTACTTGAGAAAAGAAACTGCATAAGGATAGGTGAACTAGGTCTTGAACCTTCCATAGCGAAAGCTTTATCGGACTTACTGGCTAATCAGTGAACTAGGTCTTGAACTGTTAGCCGTTAGTGTAAGCCAAGTCAACAAGCTTCACACAGTAACTTTCCAAATCAACTTTGGTTCTACGTTGTGTCCGTTTTGGCCCTGGACATTCTTGATTTCAGAGAGTATCTTTAGGGAATAACAGCCTCCATAGAGATTCCCAAAGAGCCGACCCAACTCTATACTCACATAGGTGATGGACCTATTAAGAGTAGTCTACTCTACTCCACTTGTTTAGTAACAAGATATAGGCATCATTAAAAGCATTTAAGCTTATCCTTAATCCACTTGTAGAAAAGCACTTATGTGCACCTTAGGAATGGATTGGAGTCAAGCTCCCAAGTGCTTACTTGCTGAGTCAATCATAACTAGTTTTTCCTCTTGAACTTAGTCCGTGGGATCTCCAGTCGCTAAGTGAGGTTTCCATTAAGCTGACTCGGTAAGGTTAGGCTTTTAGACCCATTCCCCTCGATGCGCAGTTTATACGCTCTCCACTTAAACCTTTAATAAGCGGATCCGCTAAATTATCCTTTGACGATACAAAGTCAATAGAGATAATTCCATTTGAGAGCAACTGCTTCACGGTATTATGTCTACGACGAATATGTCTAGACTTACCGTTGTATATCACATTTTGTGCCCTAGATATAGCTGCTTGATTGTCGCAGTGTATACATATAGCGGGCACTGGCTTTTGCCATAACGGTATATCTTCTAAGAATTGTCGAAGCCATTCTGCTTCTTCTCCAGCCTTATCTAAGGTTATGAATTCCGATTCCATAGTGGAACGGGCAATACATGTTTGCTTAGAAGATTTCCAAGATACCGCTGCTCCTGCTAGAGTAAATACGTATCCGCTAGTTGATTTTAATTCCTCAGAATCTGCAATCCAATTAGCATCACTGTATCCTTTCAGTACAGGAGGATACTTTCCATATCTCAAGGCATATTCATTGGTATGTGATACGTAACCCAATACTCGTAGTAGAGTGGTCCAATGTAGATCACTAGGATTACTAGTGTATCTACTTAACTTGCTTACAGCGTAAGCAATATCGGGTCTAGTGCAATTCATAAAATACATTAGACTTCCGATAATCTGAGAATACTTCAACTGGCGTATTCCAGTTCCTGTATTCTTATGAAGGTGGATGTGTGGAAGAAAAGGATTTGTATTCTCTTTTATCCCATGATCCTTGAATCTTTCTATCATCTTTTTCGCGTAGTGAGATTGAGATAGACTGATTCCATCTGGTGTTCTACTAATTTTAATTTCTAAAATTACATCAGCAACCCCCAGATCCTTCATATCAAAACTGTTGGATAACATTCTTTTAGTGGACTTAATAGTCTCAATATTAGTCCCAAGTATCAACATGTCGTCTACATAAAGACAAACAATGATACATGCATCTCCAACTGTTTTCGTGTAAACACACTTATCGCATTCATTGATAGTGAATCCATCTTTGATCATGACACTATCAAATTTCTCATGCCATTGTTTTGGAGCCTGTTTTAAACCGTATAAGGATTTTACCAATTTACACACCTTGTGTTCTTGGCCCTTGACTTTAAATCCTTTTGGTTGCTCCATATATATCTCTTCATTTAATTCACCATTTAAGAATGCAGTCTTGACATCCATTTGATGGATATCTAAGTTGTGCAATACTGCAATCGCAATCAACATCCGTATGGACATTATTCTTGTTACTGGTGAATAAGTATCGAAGTAGTCAAGTCCTTCTTTTTGTCGATAACCCTTGGCTACTAATCTAGCCTTGTACTTATCGATAGATCCATCGGGTTTTAATTTTCATTTGAAAATTCACTTACACCCAATTGGTTTACTTCCAGGGGGCAAGTTTACCAATTCCCAAGTATGATTACTTAGTATGGATTCTATTTCGCTATTTATAGCTTCTTTCCACATTTGTGCTTCTAGGGTTGACATAGCCTCTTTAAATGTTTGAGGCTCGCTCTCAATAGCGTATGCTATGAAATCTGAACCAAAAGATTTTGAGATTCTAGATCTCTGACTTCTTCTTGGATCAATTTCCGCATTTACAATTGGTTCCTTGGGGCTTTCGTCCCTGAACGCCATCTCGTGTGTTCTTTTCCCAGAAGTCTTATCTGCTTCCCGTTTGTACGGAAAGATGTCTTCAAAGAACACAGCATTTCGAGATTCGATAATCATGTTTACATGAATATCTGGTATTTCTGATTTATGAACCAGAAATCTGTAGGCACTACTATTCAAGGCATAGCCTATGAATACGCAGTCCATAGTTTTTGCTCCCAACTTAGTCTTTTTAGGTAATGGAGCTAGCACTTTTGCAAGGCACCCCCACATTTTGAGGTAATGGTAGGAAGGTGTCCTTCCATGCCATAACTCAATGGTATAAGACCAAGTTTCTTGTGGGGTACTCTATTTAGAATATAATTTGCAGTTAATAGAGCTTCCCCCCACAAGTTCTGCGGAGCTCCAGAACTTACGAGCATGGAATTAACCATCTCCTTCAAAGTTCTGTTCTTCCGTTCAGCAATTCCATTTTGCTGAGGAGTATATGGTGCTGTTGTTTGATGTATTATACCAAACTAGCACATAACTCACAAAAATCATTTGATTCATATTCTCCGCCTCTATCAGATTTTAGAATCTTGATTTTCTTGTTGAGTTGATTCTCAACTTCGGCCTTATATGTTATAAACATATTTATTGCCTAATCCTTACTGTTTAAAAGATACACATAACAGTATCTTGTACAGTCATCAATAAAAGTAATAAAATACTTTTTACCGCCTCTAGTTGGCATAAACTTCAAGTCACATAGATCGCTATGAATTAACCCTAAAGGTTCTGTATTTCGATCTATTGAGTGAAATGAATTTTTAGCCAACTTGGCCTCAACACAAATCTCACACTTGCGAATTTCTTCCAAATTGAGTTTAGGAATATATCCCAGATTAGACAAGTTTTTCAAAGACTTGTAATTTACATGCCCTAATCTAGCATGCCACAAATTAGGAGACTCAAGCAAATAAACAGAAGAATTTCCTTTATTTATTAGCTTTGGGTACAAATACACAGACTTTTTATCAACCACTGCAACATTGGCTTTAAAAAGTCCATCAACAAGATAGCCCTTTCCCACATACATCCCTCCCTTAGTAAGTACAAATTTGTCGGATTCAAATACAATTCTAAATCCTTCCTTACTAAGTATTGATCCGGAGATCAAATTCTTGCGGATGTCAGGAACATGAAGCACATCGTTAAGAGTAAGCTCTTTCCCCGATGTCCACTTCAGGATGACCTTGCCCTTTCCTTCAACCTTTGAGACGGCTGAATTCCCCATGAATAGTTGCTCATCTTGCTCTAGTATTTGATATTCTGAGAATAACAATTTCTCAGAGCAGATGTGCCGAGTAGCCCCAGTGTCTACCCACCAATCCTTATTGTTGGTTGTCAGATTCACTTCTGACACCACAGCTGAAAGACTTGGTGATTCATGGTTGGTCATGTTCGCCTGTGGGTGGCTCTTCTTTTTCTTTTTGAGGCGGCTGCGACATTCATTCGTCTTATGCCCCTCTTTGTTGCAGATGTAGCAGGTTCCTTTGAAGCGCATGTTCTTGCCTTCTTGGACCTTGCCTTTGTACCCCTGGGAAGTCTTCTTCCGCTTTAAGCCTTTGGAATTAGACGCTTTCCCATTTGAGTCTTCGATCACTTTTGCTTTTGCTTCGTAGGAGTTCTTACTGCTCCTTTTCTCGGACTTTCTGTTGTCCTCCTCGATTCGAAGCCTCACAATGAGATCTTCCAACTTTAACTCCTTTCGCTTGTGCTTAAGGTAGTTCTTGAAATCTCTCCACGCAGGTGGGAGTTTCTCCACGATAGTAGCAACCTGAAAATTTTCAGGTAGGATCATACCTTCGGCTTCTATCTCGTGCAAGATAAGTTGGAACTCTTACACCTGACTGATTACAGTCTTGCTGTCCACCATTTTGTACTCTAGAAATCGTCCTACGACGAACTTCTTGGTACCAGCATCCTCAGTCTTGTACTTCTTGTCAAGACTGGCCCATAACTTCTTTGCCGTTGTTATAGGACTGTAGACATTGTAAAGAGAGTCATCCAGTCCATTTAAAATATAATTTCGGCAAAGGAAGTCACATTGAGTCCATGCATCAGTTGCAGGCTCTGGTGGATCTTCTTGCAGGAATCTGATCAGATTAAGAGTGGTCAAGTAGAAGAGCATCTTCTGTTGCCACCTCTTGAATTCTGTGCCATCAAATTTTCCTGGCTTCTCCGGCTTCGGGTTAGGAAGTGGAGTTGGCATCAAAGCTTGCATGTTTGGTGCCTTGCTTGAGCTATCTTGATTAGTCTCAGACATCTTCTGCAAGTTCAAGCAGAACAGAAGTAAGAAACGATAATTGTCTTAAGATTGTTGGAAATTCTGCTTAACAAGAATCAATCTGACAACTAATCAAGATCACTGAGATATCAACAATCTAATTGGCCAGGTCGGCAAATATCAGGTGGGAGGTTTTCCGTTCAATAGAACGTTCCTTAATTTAAGAACCACCTTTCAATTTCCTTCCTTGGTTAAAGCACCAATTAGACTGAATCTAAGTCAGTCTCGATATACTGTAAAGTATATCCCCTGTATAAAGGACTTAATCCACTTATACAGTATTTAGAGTGAGGTACACTTATAGCGAATCTCCTTAAGACAATTACGTCCCCCGCATCTCCCAAGAAACAACACTCTTTCACGGTATTTGGATAGCACTACCAAATCACCGTACGGTCGAACCGTAGTCAACCAGTACCTTCACAGGATCGTTGAAGCAGCGGTACAAGGACAAATTTCAAACGAATATTTGCCTTTACTCTTCTGGAGGAGCACCCACTGTTGAGGACGAAGGAAGGTTGAAGAATATCTTTCTTCAGAAGTACCAGATTCAGACAACAATTCTTATAAAAGAATATGTTGAATTTTCTGATTCCTCTTTCAGAACAATTTTTTCAGAATCTCCGTTGGAAGTTGCTTCGGAAACCGAGTTACGGATTTCCCACTTCCCGTTTGGAAGTCACTTCAGAACTCCCTTTTGGAAGTCACTTCACTTCAGAACTCTACTTTGCAATTCAGAATGCAAAACTTAATTTGCAATTCAGAATTCAGAGAGAGAAGAGAAGATTGGTGTTGTTGTTGGTGTGTTTCAATTGAGAGTCAGGAGGGCTTTATATAGCCTGCAGGAGGGGCCAACGGGTTCAAACCCAATGAAAGGTTGCACCCTTTCGACCCAGCAGTCGTGTCTGTTGGCTGCCCAAAAGATGCACCCAACAGTCACAACTGTTGGCAGTCCAACAGTTGCAACTGTTGGTATTCCAACAGTCTTGGAGCGGGTTGGTTCGGATCCGGATACCCATACCCGCAGACCCGATTCAAAAAGAACCAGGCCGGGTAGGGAACCCGAACCCAGGCCCGAGCCCGAGCCGGCCCGGAGCCGGCACCGACACCGGCACCGGCGCCGGCGCCGGCCGGCCGGCGGCCGGCGCCAGCGGCGGCGCGCGCGCATGTGCGGGCATAGATCCCTCCCAATCGCGCGCGAAAACTCCAAGTACCCAAAGGGCACGCCCTTTGTTCTCAATTTTCTTTATTTATACACCACAAACTTCCATCCCACGGCCAATGTGGGACTAAATGCTTTAAGCTACCTTTAGTCCCGTTTTGGCTTTGAATTAGGCAATCTTTGGACTTGAATATCTCATTCATTCGAAGTCGGAATTGAACATGTGAATATACCACGTTCATCACCAATGGAAGGAGAACACACTCCAACCATCATCCAGTTGATTCGATCAACGGATCTCGCCATAATTCATCTCGAAGATTCGCCTTTCATATTCTTCAATTCCAACAATCCCCCACAATGAATGGAGATTCAAGGAATGACACACAAAGAGACTGACTCTATTGTGAAAGGTACTTGAGAAAAGAAACTGCATAAGGATAGGTGAACTAGGTCTTGAACCTTCCATAGCGAAAGCTTTATCGGACTTACTGGCTAATCAGTGAACTAGGTCTTGAACTGTTAGCCGTTAGTGTAAGCCAAGTCAACAAGCTTCACACAGTAACTTTCCAAATCAACTTTGGTTCTACGTTGTGTCCGTTTTGGCCCTGGACATTCTTGGTTTCAGAGAGTATCTTTAGGAATAACAGCCTCCATAGAGATTCCCAAAGAGCCGACCCAACTCTATACTCACATAGGTGATGGACCTATTAAGAGTAGTCTACTCTACTCCACTTGTTTAGTAACAAGATATAGGCATCATTAAAAGCATTTAAGCTTATCCTTAATCCACTTGTAGAAAAGCACTTATGTGCACCTTAGGAATGGATTGGAGTCAAGCTCCCAAGTGCTTACTTGCTGAGTCAATCATAACTAGTTTTTCCTCTTGAACTTAGTCCGTGGGATCTCCAGTCGCTAAGTGAGGTTTCCATTAAGCTGACTCGATAAGGTTAGGCTTTTAGACCCATTCCCCTCGATGCGCAGTTTATACGCTCTCCACTTAAACCTTTAGTAAGCGGATCCGCTAAATTATCCTTTGACGATACAAAGTCAATAGAGATAATTCCATTTGAGAGCAACTGCTTCACGGTATTATGTCTACAACGAATATGTCTAGACTTACCGTAGTATATCACATTTTGTGCCCTAGATATAGCTGCTTGATTGTCGCAGTGTATACATATAGCGGGCACTGGCTTTTGCCATAACGGTATATCTTCTAAGAATTGTCGAAGCCATTCTGCTTCTTCTCCAGCCTTATCTAAGGTTATGAATTCCGATTCCATAGTGGAACGGGCAATACATGTTTGCTTAGAAGATTTCCAAGATATCGCTGCTCCTGCTAGAGTAAATACGTATCCGCTAGTTGATTTTAATTCCTCAGAATCTGCAATCCAATTAGCATCACTGTATCCTTCCAGTACAGGAGGATACTTTCCATATCTCAAGGCATATTCATTGGTATGTGATACGTAACCCAATACTCGTAGTAGAGCGGTCCAATGTAGATCACTAGGATTACTAGTGTATCTACTTAACTTGCTTACAGCGTAAGCAATATCGGTTTAGTGCAATTCATAAAATACATTAGACTTCCGATAATCTGAGAATACTTCAACTGGCGTATTCCAGTTCCTGTATTCTTATGGAGGTGGATGTGTGGAAGAAAAGGATTTGTATTCTCTTCTATCCCATGATCCTTGAATCTTTCTATCATCTTTCCACGTAGTGAGATTGAGATAGACTGATTCCATCTGGTGTTCTAGTAATTTTAATTCCTAAAATTACATCAGCAACCCCCAGATCCTTCATATCAAAACTGTTGGATAACATTCTTTTAGTGGACTTAATAGTCTCAATATTAGTCCCAAGTATCAACATGTCGTCTACATAAAGACAAACAATGATACATGCATCTCCAACTGTTTTCGTGTTAACACACTTATCGCATTCATTGATAGTGAATCCATCTTTGATCATGACACTATCAAATTTCTCATGCCATTGTTTTGGAGCCTGTTTTAAACCGTATAAGAATTTTACCAATTTACACACCTTGTGTTCTTGGCCCTTGACTTTAAATCCTTCTGGTTGCTCCATATATATCTCTTCATTTAATTCACCATTTAAGAATGCAGTCTTGACATCCATTTGATGGATATCTAAGTTGTGCAATACTGCAATCGCAATCAACATCCGTATGGACGTTATTCTTGTTACTGGTGAATAAGTATCGAAGTAGTCAAGTCCTTCTTTTGTCGATAACCCTTGGCTACTAATCTAGCCTTGTACTTATCGATAGATCCATCGGGTTTTAATTTTCGTTTGAAAATTCACTTACACCCAATTGGTTTACTTCCAGGAGGCAAGTTTACCAATTCCCAAGTATGATTACTTAGTATGGATTCTATTTCGCTATTTATAGCTTCTTTCTACATTTGTACTTCTAGGGTTGACATAGCCTCTTTAAATGTTTGAGGCTCGCTCTCAATAGCGTATGCTATGAAATCTGAACCAAAAGATTTTGAGATTCTAGATCTCTGACTTCTTCTTGGTTCAATTTCCGCATTTACAATTGGTTCCTCGGGGCTTTCGTCCCTGAACGCCATCTCGTGTGTTCTTTTCCCAGAAGTCTTATCTGCTTCCCGTTTGTACTGAAAGATGTCTTCAAAGAACACAGCATTTCGAGATTCGATAATCATGTTTACATGAATATCTGGTATTTCTGATTTAAGAACCAGAAATCTGTAGGCACTACTATTCAAGGCATAGCCTATGAATACGCAGTCCATAGTTTTTGCTCCCAACTTAGTCTTTTTAGGTAATGGAGCTAGCACTTTTGCAAGGCACCCCCACATTTTGAGGTAATGGTAGGAAGGTGTCCTTCCATGCCATAACTCGAATGGTATAAGACCAAGTTTCTTGTGGGGTACTCTATTTAGAATATAATTTGCAGTTAATAGAGCTTCCCCCCACAAGTTCTGCGGAGCTCCAGAACTTACGAGCATGGAATTAACCATCTCCTTCAAAGTTCTGTTCTTCCGTTCAGCAATTCCATTTTGCTGAGGAGTATATGGTGCTGTTGTTTGATGTATTATACCAAAACTAGCACATAACTCACTAAAATCATTTGATTCATATTCTCCGCCTCTATCGAATTTTAGAATCTTGATTTTCTTGTTGAGTTGATTCTCAACTTCGGCCTTATATGTTATAAACATATTTATTGCCTCATCCTTACTGTTTAAAAGATACACATAACAGTATCTTGTACAGTCATCAATAAAAGTAATAAAATACTTTTTACCGCCTCTAGTTGGCATAAACTTCAAGTCACATAGATCGCTATGAATTAACCCTAAAGGTTCTGTATTTCGATCTATTGAGTGAAATGAATTTTTAGCCAACTTGGCCTCAACACAAATCTCACACTTGCGAATTTCTTCCAAGTTGAGTTTAGGAATATATCCCAGATTAGACAAGTTTTTCAAAGACTTGTAATTTACATGCCCTAATCTAGCATGCCACAAATTAGGAGACTCAAGCAAATAAACAGAAGAATTTCCTTTATTTATTAGCTTTGGGTACAAATACACAGACTTTTTATCAACCACTGCAACATTGGCTTTAAAAAGTCCATCAACAAGATAGCCCTTTCCCACATACATCCCTCCCTTAGTAAGTACAAATTTGTCGGATTCAAATACAATTCTAAATCCTTTCTTACTAAGTATTGATCCGGAGATCAAATTCTTGCGGATGTCTGGAACATGAAGCACATCGTTAAGAGTAAGCTCTTTCCCCGATGTCCACTTCAGGATGACCTTGCCCTTTCCTTCAACCTTTGAGACGGCTGAATTCCCCATGAATAGTTGCTCATCTTGCTCTAGTATTTGATATTCTGAGAATAACAATTTCTCAGAGCAGATGTGCCGAGTAGCCCCAGTGTCTACCCACCAATCCTTATTGTTGGTTGTCAGATTCACTTCTGACACCACAGCTGAAAGACTTGGTGATTCATGGTTGGTCATGTTCGCCTGTGGGTGGCTCTTCTTGTTCTTTTTGAGGCGGCTGCGACATTCATTCGTCTTATGCCCCTCTTTGTTGCAGATGTAGCAGGTTCCTTTGAAGCGCATGTTCTTGCCTTCTTGGACCTTGCCTTTGTACCCCTGGGAAGTCTTCTTCCGCTTTAAGCCTTTGGAATTAGACGCTTTTCCCTTTGAGTCTTCGATCACTTTTGCTTTTGCTTCATAGGAGTTCTTACTGCTCCTTTTCTCGGACTTTCTGTTGTCCTCCTCGATTCGAAGCCTCACAATGAGATCTTCCAACTTTAACTCCTTTCGCTTGTGCTTAAGGTAGTTCTTGAAATCTCTCCACGCAGGTGGGAGTTTCTCCACGATAGTAGCAACCTGAAAATTTTCAGGTAGGATCATACCTTCGGCTTCTATCTCGTGCAAGATAAGTTGGAACTCTTACACCTGACTGATTACAGTCTTGTTGTCCACCATTTTGTACTCTAGAAATCGTCCTACGACGAACTTCTTGGTACCAGCATCCTCAGTCTTGTACTTCTTGTCAAGACTGGCCCATAACTTCTTTGCCGTTGTTATAGGACTGTAGACATTGTAAAGAGAGTCATCCAGTCCATTTAAAATATAATTTCGGCAAAGGAAGTCACATTGAGTCCATGCATCAGTTGCAGGCTCTGGTGGATCTTTTTGCAGGAATCTGGTCAGATTAAGAGTGGTCAAGTAGAAGAGCATCTTCTGTTGCCACCTCTTGAATTCTGTGCCATCAAATTTTCCTGGCTTCTCCGGCTTCGGGTTAGGAAGTGGAGTTGGCATCAAAGCTTGCATGTTTGGTGCCTTGCTTGAGCTATCTTGATTAGTCTCAGACATCTTCTGCAAGTTCAAGCAGAACAGAAGTAAGAAACGATAATTGTCTTAAGATTGTTGGAAATTCTGCTTAACAAGAATCAATCTGACAACTAATCAAGATCACTGAGATATCAACAATCTAATTGGCCAGGTCGGCAAATATCAGGTGGGAGGTTTTCCGTTCAATAGAACGTTCCTTAATTTAAGAACCACCTTTCAATTTCCTTCCTTGGTTAAAGCACCAATTAGACTGAATCTAAGTCAGTCTCGATATACTGTAAAGTATATCCCCTGTATAAAGGACTTAATCCACTTATACAGTATTTAGAGTGAGGTACGCTTATAGTGAATCTCCTTAAGACAATTACGTCCCCCGCACCGGTGCTAACGGGATAATGGACGCTGGTCTCCCAAGATACAACACTCTTTCACGGTATTTGGATAGCACTACCAAATCACCGTACGGTCGAACCGTAGTCAACCAGTACCTTCACAGGATCGTTGAAGCAGCGGTACAAGGACAAATTTTAAACGAATATTTGCCTTTACTCTTCTGGAGGAGCACCCACTGTTGAGGACGAAGGAAGGTTGAAGAATATCTTTCTTCAGAAGTACCAGATTCAGACAAAAATTCTTATAAAAGAATATGTTGAATTTTCTGATTCCTCTTTCAGAACAATTTTTTCAGAATCTCCGTTGGAAGTTGCTTCGGAAACTGAGTTACGGATTTCCCACTTCCCGTTTGGAAGTCACTTCAGAACTCCCTTTTGGAAGTCACTTCACTTCAGAACTCTACTTTGCAATTCAGAATGCAAAACTTAATTTGCAATTCAGAATTCAGAGAGAGAAGAGAAGATTGGTGTTGTTGTTGGTGTGTTTCAATTGAGAGTCAGGAGGGCTTTATATAGCCTGCAGGAGGGGCCAACGGGTTCAAACCCAATGAAAGGTTGCACCCTTTCGACCCAGCAGTCGTGTCTGTTGGCTGCCCAAAAGATGCACCCAACAGTCACAACTGTTGGTATTCCAACAGTCTTGGAGCGGGTTGGTTCGGATCCGGATACCCATACCCGCAGACCCGATTCAAAAAGAACCAGGCCGGGTAGGGAACCCGAACCCAGGCCCGAGCCCGGCCCGGCCCGGCCCCGGCACCGGCACCCGCACCCGCACCCGCACCCGCCGCCAGCGCGCGCGCATAGATCCCTCCCAATCGCACGCGAAAACTCCAAGTACCCAAAGGGCACGCCCTTTGTTCTCAATTTTCTTTATTTATACACCACAAACTTCCATCCCACGACCAATGTGGGACTAAATGTTTTAAGCTACCTTTAGTCCCGTTTTGACTTTGAATTAGGCAATCTTTGGATTTGAATATCTCATTCATTCGAAGTCGGAATTGAACATGTGAATATACCACGTTCATCATCAATGGAAGGAGAACACACTCCAACCATCATCCAGTTGATTCGATCAACGGATCTCGCCATAATTCATCTCGAAGATTCGCCTTTCATATTCTTCAATTCCAACACAAAGTACAAGTGGGTCCTACTTTTCCATATGTTCAGACCAATTCCATCTCGATCTTGAAATTGACCTAGAAGAATCTTCCCGCCGGCAACCCTTTCATTTTTAATTTTGGTTGGGTCTCATGCTTTCTTTCTTTCTTCTTTTGATTCAATTCTTTCTTCTTTGATTCAAGAGTAGCGATAGGCGGACCATTGTCGCTCTTCTCTTGTCTTAGTTGACCAAGAGAGTAAAATAAGAGGGCGGCGCAACTTACTGTCTAATAGCAGTCAACTGATTTTCCGACCACCGGTCCGCTGAGCGTTAATAATCTTGATTCAAAGTCAAAATAGAGGGGAATGAAAAAGTAGTCTTTGCTTGTCCATCCACTAAAGGCTTCAGTTCCATCTCTAGATTCTTCCCTCTGGAGACGTCAAACCAGTGTCCAGAGTAGGGGAGCCATCGGATCGGATACGGATCGGATATTACCTCTACCATATCCATATCCGTATCTAACCTTCGGATACGGATACGGATACGGATACGAATAATAGCGGATGTGAAAAAATGATATCCGTATCCGTCAAAATCGGATATCAATATAAATCGGATATTAGCGGATCGGATGCGGATACTAATCGGATATGTTAAAAATAGATATGATTAAAGATAAATTAAACAGAAATACTTATATTACTTTTTATCTCATCTACTACAATATTAAATGTGATACATATATGATATTATTGTGTACATATCAATACATTCATCGTATTCATTGTCATTTGACTTCTATAACAATAGATTACACGTCCTCCGGTGCTAAATGCCGATTCGGATGCCATGGTTAATGTCGAAATACTCAAAATATCTTGTGGTGCTCTTGCAAGAATCGAATACTTTTCACTATTACTTTTTCACCAACTCAAAATATCAAAATTTAATGCCTTATTCCATTGAAGAATAGTCTTCTCCATACCGATATCATTATGAAGCACGCAACATTCGGATATGGGATCGGATAAGAATAAGATATTACTTTTACCATATCTGTATCCGCACCTACCTTTCGGATATGGGTACGGATACGAATATTGACGGATGTAAAAAAATGTTATCTGTATCTAAATTGGAGGCGGATTCGGATGCGGATATCCGCGGATAATCCGTATCCGGTGGCACCCCTAGTCCAGAGGCAAGGCCAGAAAATGAAAAGCAGCATATTTCCTCCAACAAATTGAGCCTTTGGCATTGATATCAAACATTTCCAACAGACTTTTTGGAAAAAGGGGAAAACGAAGAAGAAATGTTTATTCAAAACTTTTTTCCATAGCTCTGTCATATTTATTATTAAGTGATTAAATATAAGGCTAAATTTTCAAAACTATCATATACTATTACTATTTTTCCAAAAAAAAGAAATTCTAAATTATCAAAATTTCAAAATAATACCACAAAATAATTTTAAATGTTCTAAAAAAATTTCCCCAAAAAGTTAGAAATAGCTCCTCAAATAGAGTAATCTCATACATGTTACATATTTTCAAAGAAAAATTCATTAGCGATACCAAAAAATGCACAAAGATAGTTGAAAATCCGTAATAATTTTTTGGTGTCGCTAATGATTTTTCTTTAAAAATTGTAACTTATGTGAGATTGCTCTATACGGGAGCTATTTTTAACTTTTTTTGAAATTTTTTTGAAAACCTCTAAGAATAATAGTTTGTGATATTATTTTGAGATTTTGATAGTTTAAGTTTTCTTCTTTGAAAAAGTAATTTTGGGTAAATTAGCCTAAATACAATAATGAATGTCAAATTAGAATAACCAATACACAACCAACAAACTAATGAAGGCATGATATGCAGCAAAAGGCTCCAGCAACAGAAAATGATAAAAAGTATTACTATAAATAAACAGCATACGATCTACAATTCTACATGACAGAGATGTAGGAATGACTCAGAATTCCTGATAACCCTTGATTAAAAGCAGCTTGAGATTGGAATAAACAGTCACTTCTCAACACATGCCTCTTCTCCAAATCAAAAAACAAATTGGGAAGCAATCGTGGTATCGAACTCTAATATTTCTCGGTCCGTTTGTGATACAACACAAAAATGAGCATCTAAGGTCTACTACACATGCTATGTACAAACGATGACCCCTTAAAGTACAACAGCTTCGCAATCTTCAGAATCATCTCAGAACAAGCTTCCTATCATTAGAATGCAACAGGAAAAGAAAATCGAGCAGTTAAACCCCGAGAATGTCACTTCCTCTCCAACCAAATTAAAACCTGAGGAAGAATGGGAATGGATGTTCTGCATCTTAATACACAAGCCCCGGGGCTTGGGAGCCGCATCCCTGGTATTGGTAGATGATGTCGAGGACACATTGCCTCACGTATGAGACATCAAAACTCTCAATAAACCTCAGGTCTGACACCCTGGCCTTGGCAGCAGCATACCGCACATACTCCTCCAACACCGAGGACACGCACCAATTCTGTAGCTTCCTGAAACACCCTATCAGACAACCAGTCCGGTGCTGCGTTAAGGAAAAAGGAGAGCAGAAATGCCTGACTGTTATTCACATATGTGATATATAGAAACATAATGGGATAAAATAAGCTATTACATTGATTGGTACTTCATACCTTTCCCCGATTGCAGTGAACCAGGACAGGATGGTTTCTTATATCTGCAGACATAAAAGAATGGTGGCGTTAGCAAAATGATTGATGAGTGGAACTTGAGTATCATAAAAGAGAGTAAAGAAGAAAATGAATGACATAATATATTTAAAGATTTGCTTAATTGAGTATATACCAAGCAAGACTCTCAGAGCTTCCATGATGGTATCCCTGTGTATGTTCTCAAATGGCTCCTGCAGGATGCCGGCACTTTTAAGAAACCTTAAAAGATATTTATCACAGCAACTAACGCAAGTCTATTTCATCCAGACATAACTAAGCAACAATTTTCTTTCCAAATGGACGTGCTAGGAAGTTTCACCCCCAAGAACTCTTTGGCAAACTAATATCCGCTAGATTTGTAGAAAGAAATATGCATGCAAACAAAAATAAAAATAAAAAGATAATAAGGTATGTGCCAGTAGTGATAAAACCAAAACAATCAATAATTATAATGTAATGCAGCTTCTACACTTCAAATTTACAAAAAAAACAGAGAAAACATTGGACCTGCTTACAGACATATTGTAATGTCAAGGGACCAAAATGCTGAATCTGTCAAACGACTGCTCTCCAATGTGACATTTAAAGTTCTCTTTATTTCCATCTATGATTAAGCCCATGTAAACCAAGAACTTTATCTAAAGTAAATTAAACGAAAAACTCAGTGTTAGCTAAGGACCCACAGCACTCCACATTAGAGGTTGTGTTGTGCCTACGACAACAACCTGATGAGGATCCCCTAAATCTCCCAAGCACGAAGAACAATCCCAAACAGCACAAAAAACACCAAGAGAAAGCACACGCGCAAACAAACAATTTAACGAGGTTCGGCCTCAATGCCTACGTCTCCGAGGCAATCAAAAGAGAGATTAATTACTTGGAAGATTGATTACAATTGCTAGCAGCCTCTTTGATCTCAAGAGAAGCTCTAGACTCTTTTTTTCTCAGATACAAAACCCTAGAAAAAATAACACAGCCTTTAAATACAAACAGGTTTCTAAACCTGCACTCGCAGCCCGCACCCGCTTGTCAGTCGACCGGGCGGTCGACCGACCCCTTCTACCGGTCGACCGGTCGCTCGACTGGGTGCCCAACAGAGAGTTGGGTACTTTCAGTCGGTCGACCGGACGATCGACCGAGCTCCGACTTGTGCACGTTGTGCACGTCGGTCGACCGGGCTGGTCGACCGAACTCCTGATCCTGCGGGCGGTCGACCGGGCCGGTCGACCGGCCAACCTGTTTCCTCCTCCTGCTGCTATTTTCTACTGTTGTTTCCTTCGCCTTTTCGTCGTCGACTTCCTCGGCGATCACCTCGACGACCCCTCGGCAATCCATGTTAATTTCCTCAGCAATATTCTCTCTTTCCAACAATTCTCCACCTCGGTGAAGATTCTCAAATCTGAGCCGAACTGTCCATCGACTTGAGAGTGGCTGCACCAATGTGGTTGCCTACGTACCCTGCCCAAGGGATCAAGCCGTCCGTAGTTCATCCAAAGGAGCTTCAGCAAGCTCAAGCTACCTGAAGGACATGGAGCAAAGCTTTGCAATGTGCAAACTTCACTCCCGACACCACCTTAGTAAGCATGTCGGCTGGATTCTCCGAAGTGTGAATCTTCAACAGTTCGATGTCACCCTCTTCTAGAATCTCCCGAACGAAGTAATACCTGACGTCAATATGCTTCGTCCTTGCATGATAGACCTGGTTCCTGACAAGTAGATGGCGCTCATACTGTCACAGTTAATCTTCAGCAAATCCTGTTCCACGCCCAAGTCATCTAGCAACCCTTGAAGCCAAATCGCCTCCTTCATGGCCTCTGTCATAGCCATATACTCAACCTCTGTGGTCGATAAAGCGATGGTAGACTGCAGTGTGGAGCGCCAACTCACCGGTGCCTGAGAGAATGTGAAGACATATCCCGTTGTCGACCGGCGCTTGTCAAGATCACCTGCATAGTTTGAATCAACATACCCTATGCACTCTTGCTTTCCAGTGGAGTCCTTCTCAAACACTAGACCTACATCAATTGTTCCTTTGATGTACCTCAAGATCCACTTCACAGCTTCCCAATGACCCTATCCCGGATCATGCATATATCTGCTCACTATGGAGACGGCCTGTGATAGATCTGGTCTCGTACACACCATAGCGTACATCAAGTTACCCACCGTACTGGCATATGGAACGTGAGACATATACTCACGCTCTTGAACACTCTTTGGAGACATCTTTGCAGACAATTTAAAGTGAGTAGCCATAGGTGTACTTACAGACTTTGTATGCTTACTGATATTGAACCTCAGTAGTACCTTCTCCAAATAGCTCTTCTGAGTCAAACTCACCCTGCCAATTCTCCGATCTCTAGTGATCTCCATGCCCAACACCTTCCTAGCTTCGCTTAGGTCCTTCATCTCAAACTCTGACGATAGATTCTTCTTCAGAGCATCAATAGCAGATCTCGACCTCGAAGCAATCAACATATCATCTACATAAAGAAGTAGATAAATATATTCACCTGATGGTAGCTTGTTGTAGTACACACATGGGTCATAGTGGATACGTGTGTACTTCTTTCTGATGAAGCTATCAAATCGCTTGTACCACTGTCTAGGAGACTGCTTCAATCCGTACAGCGACTTCTTCAGCTTGAATACTAACTCTTCCTTCTCTGCAGTCTTGTAACCTGTAGGCTGTGTCATATAGATCTCTTCCTCTAGATCGCCGTGGAGAAAGGCGGTCTTCACATCAAGTTGGTCAAGGTCCAACTCATTCTGCGCAACCAAGGTCAAAAGAATACAAATTGACGAATGTTTAACCACAGGAGAGAATATCTCGTTGTAGTCAATTCCTTCCCTCTGAGCGTAGCCTTTAGCCACCAACCGAGCCTTGTAGCGCACTGCATCTTCTTGGAGAGATCCTTACTTCTTAGCATATACCCACTTGCACCCTATGGCCTTCTTCCCTTTGGGTAACTTGGTGAGTTCCCATGTGTCGTTCTTGTAGAGAGATTGCATCTCTTCATTCATGGCCGCTTTCCACATTCTCGCTTCCGAACTGATCTCAGCTTCTCTGAAGGTAGATGGAATAGCCTCCTCAACGACCGGAAGTGCATACGCGACGACCATATCAGTGGTGAGCCAACCTGGTCTCCTAGTGTTCCTCCTTGGTCTTTCAACTGCAGTTGGATTAGGAACAGTACCCATGACCTGTTCTTGACCCTGTTCCTCATCTTCAGCACCTTTTTCAACTGTCTGATCACTGCCCTGTGTCACCTCAGGAATGATCCGAACTGATGCTGATTTCTCTAGAGATGGTGGATTTGCATCAATCTCCACCTGCTGCAATAGCTCCTTGGTCCTGCTGGTCTCCACCTGCTGAGAGACCATAGGCTTCATCAAAGAAGCCTCATCGAACGTGACATCCCTGCTGAGTATGAACTTGTTGTCCGTTTGGTCCCAAATCTTGAACCCCTTGGTTCCTCGCTTGAAGCCAACGAACACTCCCTTCTTTGCCCTTGGGTCCAACTTGTCATCTTTGACATGGTAGTAGGCTGGACATCCGAAGACCCGTAGCAAATCATAGTCACCAGCAGCTTTTCCTGACCAAGCTTCAAGAGGAGTCTCCCCCTATTGCAGACGACGGCAACCTATTCACGAGGTGACATGCATACGCCAAAGCTTCAGCCCAAAACTTCTTTGACAGTCCTACATTGGATAACATACACCGGACCTTCTCTAGCAAAGTCCGGTTCATCCTCTCAGCCACCCCATTTTATTGCAGAGTCTCTCGCACCGTGAAGTGTCTCTCTATGCCCTCATCTAGGCATAGTTGTAGGAAAGGATCCGATGTGTACTCTCCTCTATTGTCAGAACGGATTACCTTGATCTTCCTTCCCGTGCTTCTCTCCAGATTAGCCTTCCACTTCATGAACAGTTCTAGGACTTCTCCTTTGTGTCGCATGGTGTACACCCAACAGCGCCTAAAAAAATCGTCAATGAACGACACAAAATAATGGTTACCTCCAATCGATGCAGTCTTGGTTGGTCCCCAGACATCCGTGTGAACATAGTCAAGAATACCCTCCGTGCAGTGTGAAGCTGTGCCAAACTTCACCTTGGTCTTCTTGTCGATGATGCAATGCTCACAGAAATCCATCTTGTAGGTTTCGGCACCCTTCAGCAACCCTTGCCTCGCAAGAGCTTACATTGACTTCTCTCTTGCATGTCCCAGCCTCATGTGCCACAGCCGGGTTGAATCTTCCTTTGGACTGGTAGAAGCCGCCACTTGCCCTGTCACCGTACTACCCTTCAAGTAGTATAGGTTGTTCCGGCGATCGGCCTTCAACACCACTATCGAACCTTTTGTCATTCTAAGGACTCCTTTCTTAATAGACACCCCAAGGCCCAATGACTCCAAAGCTCCTATGAAAATCAGGTTCCTCTTCAACTGAGGTACGTACCTCACTTCTTTCAGCTCTCTCACCATTCCATCAAACATTCTGATTGGAATAGTACCAACACCTTCCATGATGCACGGATGATCATCGCCCATGACGACCGAACACCCCTCCAGCTTCTCAAAACTGGTAAACCAGTCCCGATTAGGGCATACATGGTATGTTGCACCTGTATCCAAGATCCACTCGTTTTCACCTGAGTAGCCTATGATGGGAGTTGTAACTGAAAAAGAGAACACCGACGAATCTGAGTCTGATCTATCTGCCTGTGATTTACTGCTAGGAGTGTTAACCACCTTTGTGAGATTTGCCTCAGACTTTGATTCTTTCTTCTTTCCCTTGAACTTCGGACAGTCCACCTTCCAGTGCCCAATCTCTCTGCAGAAAGCACACTGATTCCTTTTGAGATCCCTAAACCCTGGCCTGGACTTTGATCTTCCTCTAACCTCTTTGCCCTTCCTTGATGAACCCCTGCCTATTACTTCCAGTGCCTCCGCCGATGAGCTTGACTGAGAAGGATGTCTCTCCTTCTTCCTCGTCTCATAACTTATCAGTGTAGACGACACCTCATGGTAGTCCAACGTCTGCCTATCATTGATAAAGGTCAGTGTGAATGTCTCATACTCCTCCTCCGGGAGTGAGTTCAGGAAGATGATCGCTTTGTCCTCCTTTTCTACAATGACATCCACGTTCACCAAGTCTGTAAGAAGCTTCGTGTATCGGTTGATGTGCTCATTCACTATGCTCCCCTTCTTCATCTGAAATCTGTACAGCTTACTCTTAAGCTGCAACCTTGACTCAACACTCTTCGTCAGGTATTTCTTCTCAAGGGTTTCCCACAGATGCTTCGCCGACGTCTCATGTTGCGCAAGATATTTTATGTCTTGCGTCAAACATGAACGAATCAACCCACACGCCGACCTGTTCATCTTTGCCCACTCTTCATCAGTGGTCGTGCTCCTCTTCTTTTCCAATAGGAGTGTATCTTCGAGCTTCGATGCATTCAGGGCATCCATCACCTCACATCTCCACATTTCGAAGTTATTTGTGCCATTGAACTTAACGACATCAATCCTCGGATGAGGATTCATGGTCTTAACCGAAGCAATTTCTTCTGCCATCTAGATTACTTGATCCTCTATCTATGCGGAAAATCAATCAACTGGAAATAGATCACTACTTCGATAAAAATTAAATTTTTACCTTTTCCCTGAAACCCTAGATTGAGTTTCTCATCGGATCTACTCCACCACAGATTCCACGAGCCCTCCTAATCTCCAGACAAATACCAAGCGAAACCTGGGAAGCTCTGATACCACTTGTTGTGCATACGACAACAACCTGATGAGGATCCCCTGAATCTCCCAAGCACGAAGAACAATCCCAAACAGCACAAAAACACCAAGAGAAAGCACACGCGCAAACAAACAATTTAACGAGGTTCGGCCTCAATGTCTACGTCCCCGAGGCAATCAAAAGAGAGATTAATTACTTGGAAGATTGATTACAATTGCTAGCAGCCTCTTTGATCTCAAGAGAGCTCTAAACTCTTTTTTTTCCTCAGATACAAAACCCTAGAAAAAAAATAACACAGCCTTTAAATACAAACAGGTTTCTAAACCTGCACTCGCAGTCCGCACCCGCTTGTCGGTCGACCGGGCGGTCGACCGACCCCTTCTACTGGTCGACCAGTCGGTCGACTGGGTGCCCAACAAAGAGTTCTACCAGTCGACCGGTCGGCCGACTGGGTGCCCAACAGAGAGTTCTACCGGTCGACCGGTCGGTCGACTGGGTGCCCAACAGAGAGTTCTACCGGTCGACCGGTCGGTCGACTGGGTGCCCAACAGAGAGTTGGGTACTTTCAGTCGGTCGACCGTCCGATCGACCGAGCTCCAACTTGTGCACGTTGTGCACGTCGGTCGACCGGGCTGGTCGACCGAACTCCTGATCCTGCGGGCGGTCGACCGGGCCGGTCGACCGGCCAACCTGTTTCCTGCTGCTGCTATTTTTTGCTGCTGTTTCCTTCGCCTTTTCGTCGTCGACTTCCTCGGCGATCACCTCGACGACCCCTCGGCAATCCATGTCAATTTCCTCAGCAATATTCTCTCTTTCCAACAGGTTGGACGACTGGAATACTCACTACCAACACCCACTAAACTCAGTGTTACGAACTTACCAACCTAGGATAAAAGCACAAGTTTGATACAAATCATTTAATTACCATATACTGTAAACACTAACCAGCAAGTCACTGACACATCAGAATAGGAATATGGTGAAGGAACATGCATCAAAATTCAGCTTGAATGGTGAAAAACAATGAAGTGTTTCTGAAGTAATACCTCCCTGCGGTATAAATATTTAGTTTGAGGCCCTCTGGACTTGCTAGATTGTTTGCACTTTTTCATTCACAAAAAATGATAGATTGTTTGCTTCTGCCAGTACAATAACCGGACGCTCCATATGGAAGAATTTAATATTGATGGAACCAAAAAATCAGGGTCAATTGATCGTGCAATCACTCCCCAATTAGTTTGTCATGAGAAGATAACTTGGTTTCCCTAGATAATGAAGATTAATGGATCAATTGAGAATTGCACTGCTACCTTAGAACTAAACAAGAATATCAGTGCCTCAATTCTGGACAGGCCTGGAAGAAGTTAATGCAAGACATGAAACAAACGGACTATATAGCATTAAATAAACCACCATGAAACTGTAAGTATTGCATTTAGCTACTCTGGAAGGTCAGATCCGGTACTTTACATGTGAGAGAGGTCTTTTGTGTCAGAAGAAAAAAAAACATAAAAGAGAAAAAAAAAAAACATAAAAGAAAGGCCGAGGAGAAAACAAAAGGAAACTAGAGATCAGCCGAAAATCATTGTAGTTGAAGAGCAAAAAACTTAGGGCTCTAAGGGTAGGCTAAATTTATATGATATCCAAATAGCACACTGCATATTTGTGCAGAAAAGGAACGGTCGTCTAGTAAACGAAGAGAAAAAATTTTCTGTACTCATTTTGCACATCGAACTTTTCACCCAATTGGGCAGCTAGCTTGCAGGCATCTACACCCAAAAGTTTCCAAAATGTGATTCCCACTAGATTGATGTTGAAAGCAAATACCAGAGTGACTAAGTAGCCGAACACAAAAGGATTTACAAATCCACGGACCAAACGGGGATTATACTGAAAGATATTCTCACACAGAAGACCGAATCAACAAAAGAAAGGAATCAAAAAAAAGAAAAAAAAATCTAAATGATGGATAAATAAGAAAGATCCTAAGCTAACAAATTTGAATCAGTCAATAAAGTTTCCAGGGGACCAACACCTTGTTCCAATCGAATCCACCAGAGTTAAATAAAACTGAATCCTAACAACGAACATACTGTCAACAGTCTCCACTCTAATTTTCTCAGTTTGTCTTTAAACAATTTAAAAATAATCCAATCAAATTATACAGAGAGGCATCAAAGAAACTTTTTTTTTTAATTAGTTCAAGAAAATCACCTTGCTCCCTTCAATCGGGAACTGAAAGAGCTGGATCCCACGAGATCCGACGAACTCCGCATTCTCCTCCGGGTACGGCTCCGGGCACAAATACCTGCGCCCAAACCCAACACAATCAGATCCAAAAAAAACCTCACCCTAATCCAAAAAAAAAAAAAAAAAAAAAAATCAAGAAGAGCAGCACGAATCCTCACACAATAGATCGAAGATTCAACGCACTGAGGAAGCCGAGATTCTCCGCAGCGGGGAATCCCGAGCGGTAGATCCCTCGATCTACCATCGCGAAGTTCGGCGGCGGGATCAACGTCCCTTCTCCTGCACTCGTCTCGGATTCCGCCGCCATTGACGAGCCAAGATTCTGCTCACTCGATCCCAATCTCATCACTCACTCACTCACGCTCTTTTCTCAAAAAGAATTCGGGTTAGGGATAGGATTTGCTGCTGTTATTTGGATCGAAACAGAGCGGATGAGATTATAATAAAGGGGGAGAGCGATGGCGGGTCTCCTCCTCTCGATCACCGCCACGTGGGACGCTTACGCACTAAACGTTAGTTGGCGTCGTCGCGGACCATTCCTCTTTCTTGCCATTTTCCAGGACCCCTTTTTGGGTATTTTAATTTTTGCTCCGGTTGTCCGCGTAAATGTTTCTAAGCGAGATCCTGAATCCACCGTTGAAATGGTAGTGGACAGTGGATGCGGGGTTTCGCTTAATGGGTATTTGGTACGGGCGGTTCCTATTAACGGGTATTTGGAATCCAAGTCAGCTGATGGCTTGTGGCGCCGCGAGAGGACACAGTTTTTTCTTCTCTCTTTTTCTTAGCCTTTTTTTCCCGGTCATCCGCTGGGTGCTGATGAACTGCGAATATCTTCCTTGCGGCTGTTGCTGACGTGGACAGGCCCTTTCCGTCCGAACTGATGTTTGGGTCTCATAGAAGTGGTAGAAAAATATGTAAGTGAGAAATAAGGATGAGAAATGTAAAATATGTTAAGAAATTGAGATTTGTACAATTCACATTTCTGATATTTGACTATAATATGAAAGTGTAAGTGAAAAAATATATTATATTTTTTAGTATTTGATTAGTAATGTGAAAATAAAAGTGAAAAAATTGGTCATAAAATAATATTAAATTAAAAATTAATTTTGAAGTGATGTTTTAGGACTGTAATTGAATTGCGCGTCAGATTTACATGACATTAAAATTAACTGTTTTGAGTTACAATTTATTACAAGTGAAATCTAAATCATCACAAAATAAACTATAACACCTTGAAAGTGAGAAAATAATAACATAAAAAAAATATATAAAAGAGAGAGAAAAAGAAGAAGAAGAAGAAAGAGCGTTTTTAAAATTTTTGATTTAAACAAACAAGAGAAATGAGTGTCCTCATTTTCCCACTCCGTGTGACCAAACACACCCGAGTTAGAAAAAAATTTGTTCACATGAACAATGCTGCTGTTGAGTGATCAAAAGGATTCAAGAGACAAGAAGATACTGTGCACATGAATCACAACAAAAAGTCTGCAAGGTCACTAAAAGAATTTATAATACACATAATGGAATTCGTGTAGAATTTGTCTGCAAAACGGTAAAAAATTGGGTCTAAATTCAAACTTTTTTCGGGTTCAGATTGGATTTGGATCCTGTTATATAGATTTGATTCAAATTCGGATACAGATTTAGCTAAGATTTTCTCTTATTAGATTCAGATTCGGATTTGACATGCATCTTGGTATGAATCTAATGAGATTGCAGTCTTAATGCAAGATTTCATGGGTTATAAAATAGTAACGAGTAAGAACAGAGTTAGCAAATTCAATCACAGGTGGGGCGCTATAATCAACTAGAATTTTCATAAAATTTTAGAAATATATAAAGATCCAAAGCAATTGAATTTCTTTTAAAAATATTGAAAATATAACATATTTTTTAAAAAAAAATTGCTATCAAACAAAATACATGTAATTTCATTTGAATTAACAAACTTTTGAGCTAAAATAACTATTTAACATTTTTAAGAAAATTCTGTCACGTTTCGCTTCTCAAAATACGCTGAAGTGGAGACGCGATGAGAGTAGGCGACGCTTAAACGCAAAGAGAATAACTCACGTATACACACTAAATCTTAAGTAACCCGAATAAAGTACAAAAATCAATTATAATAAATCATGATCACTGCAATACTACATATAAATGTCCACACATGATGATAAATAAAGAATGGAATAACAATGAGTTTACTATATGTGGAATCAAAAAAACTACAGAAACGACAAGAATAAAAAAGAAGATAAGAATATCAGAATAAGTAGAGAGAAACTCCAGCTCTTCACAATATGTACAGTCTCATCAAACACCTGATCAATAAACAAAATATCCGATAGCTGGACGTGAAAATCCAGGGCAATCAGAAAATGACCCAATGAGTATTTAAAAAAAGAGAAAAAGTGCTCGTACATATAATCAGTGTATATATCATTATACTAATATGAAAACGCAGAATGAAGAATATCATGAATAAAACTGTAAATAAGAGGTAACTCATATCTGTAAAACGAACAACTGATGTCAAGGATGTATAACCTAGCATATGTCACTAGTCTGGTTTGTTATTATTAATCTAACTAATATAGTACTTAATTGTTTTCCATACCACAGCCGTTTTCTCACATATCAAACAATATTATCGTTGTCAGTTGTTCATTTTACAGTTATGAGCTACCTCTTATTTACAATTTTATTCATGACATTATTTATTCTGTGTTTTCATATTAGTATAGTGATATATACATACTGATTATATGCACGAGCATCTTTTTCCTCTTTTTACACACTCATTGGGTCGCTTTCTAACGACCCTGCATTTGCACATTCAGATATTGGATGTTTTATTTCGTTGATCAGGTGTTGATGAGCTCGTATGCTATGTTAGGAGTCCAAAGTTTCCCTCTGTTGCTTATCTGTATTCTCATATATTTTACATTCTTGTTATTTTCTGATTCTCTCTATATCATTGTCAGTTGACATTTCATTTCTGTGTTTATTTCTCATCATATGTGGACATCTATATGCAGTACTACAGTGATCTTTATTTATCATAGTAGATTTTTATAGTTTATTCGGCTTACTAAAGGCTTAGCGCGTATACGTGAGGCATTTTTCTTACGTATAACGTCGCCGAGCCGACTCTCGTCGCGTCTCCGCTCCAGCGTATTTTGGGAAGCGGGGTGTGACAAGATTTTCAACTGAATAATTATTGACTATTTATTCAACAAATTTCATTGATTGATGCAAGTTAATTTTTGTAACGGTCCTAGTATTCATAGGTCCTCAATTAATATAAGACTTCTTTTAAACTGATAGAGTATCATAATCGTCTCCAAACCCTTAAAAATTTCGACAGCACTTCCTTTATAAATATTGATGTGCCCAAGTATACATTTCAATTCACAATAATTTCGGCCAACATCAGCCTACTTATTCTCAATCCAAACGTGTGGCTCAAAGTTAACCATCGCCCATACAATCATAATAATATTTCGCCTCACCAAGACCTACTTATTCTCCAGATAACAATTTCGGTTTGACATCGCCTACTTATGTGAAAACAAAAGAAACATATGCTCGAGAATATCCCTCTCGGCATCCAGAATATAACACCAACTTATATATGGATCCAGCTCATCAAGAACAAAGCCATCTAGCTTATGCCATAACAACATCTATAAGATTGTAAACATATACAACATGAAGTTTTACATTTATAATTACAATTCCAAAACTTTTCTATACAACCGAATTTTCAACGAAGCGCTTGAAATCTTAAATTGAGCCTTCACCTCACCATGACCTGAAAAATATAATAACCTGAGGGGGGGTGATCTCAACAGCTCAGTGAGGAGAGTAAAAGGAGATCAAGAAAATGATATACATGTCAATGAAAAAGAAAGTATGTTTTTATTCATAAGGCAAGGCGAATATAGATAAAGAAAAGAACAATTATATCAAGGTAAACAATCAACCCAACTATCTCTATAGTTTGCCAAAATGACTTGACTCCATCGGTCAATAACTCTATAACTTAAATCTTTGCACTGTAATTTACAGGGTTTATGAGTTGTATCAAATATTTTACTTTAGTGACTTAGTTTATTACCAATTCGTTTTATGTGTACATAATCCATACACTATACACGATGGTACACCAATCATAATAAATTAATCCAGATAATATATATATATCACACAACATACTTATATGTTGCATATCGTATCCCCTCCAAGTACTACATGGAATAACTCATACACTTTTCGCTCATCATATAATATTTTATTATCTCTTATAATTAATCAGAGTTTCACAGTCCTACATAAAGGACAAGTATACAATACTATTCAAATTGAATAAGCATATCTTACTTTATAACATGCGACCCATCTCATACCCCGTCTTCGCACCAATCAGCTCCCATTGGCTCCTTTCTTCGTTTAACAACACATAATGTCATACCCCATCTTCACACCTACCAGCTCCCGCTGGCCTCTTCCTTCGTTTAACAACACGGAATGTCATACTCTGTCTTCACACCTACCAGTTCTCATTGGCCCCTTCCTTCAAAATATATAAACACACACACACAAAACAACAACACCATCTTCCCCCTCCCGCCGGCCCCTTCCTTCATATGCATAAAATAACACGACATGCACGCACAAAATCATATACACATCAACTATCAAAGTAACACACACAGTGTCAATTTCAATGTGATATACTTTTTCCAGCACCAATCATGTAATTATTATGCAACACACGATCAAGTTCGTGTAACTATTCATTATATACACACATTCAGACATACATACCACTTACATTTATCATTTATTCAACAACGCATCAAATAATTTATTACATTCTCAATGCCCGTCCTAAGTCATATGATTAGTTCTTTTAACTAGTTATGATTCTTATTCACACATTAGGTATTTATGAATGAAATTGACTACGCTGCTTACGTTCAACAGGTTTCTGCACGTAGAAGGAAAATTCACTATTTACTCAAAATAATTGTTTTGTTCAGAAATTTTTTTATAAAGAAATATGGGAGAAACATAGATTGAAGACTCCCTTAGATGATACACGTTGATCATGACACGTTCATTAGAATTTCTCTGAATTTTGAAAAATTTAAACAAGATAAACTTAATCAAGTTAAGATCTCCCACACTACATTATAAATACTATAGTATTCTATCATCTTCTATTAATTACTATGTACAATTGGATTAACCCATTAACATCAAGATCAAAATCATACCACTTCATGCTTAAGGAATTCATGAAATATCAATAAGGTTTCAAAATAAAATGGATCAACGAAAGATCCTCTTACCTCTATTTTCTTAATCAAGCCATCAATTTCATCTAACTCTAAAATGACAACATGAAGGAATATGACCTTAATTTCTCAACATAAAATAATAAAGACTTTCCCATTTTCTACCAATTAATAACATCTAAATATACACTTGATATGAGGGAAATTTCTTCACTTATTCAAGAAAATTTCAGATTGAACAAGGTAAAGAAAGAACTAAATTCAAGATAATTTCTCTCACTTCCTCGAAGATACCCGGCTCGCGCGGATAATTTTTTTTACATGAATCTATATACACAAATTTGTGTATAAATATACATTCATGTATCCATGTAAGGACGACTCCATAAAAATTTCGCACACACTTAACACACACATAATATATGTGTGTGTGTGTGGAGCTGATTCTCTAAGAACGGTTCTCACGGATTCCTATGAAAACTTTCACGTGGGTCGTCGGATCTGATAGATCAAATCAAATAAAACCAGATCTCTATCAGATCTGATGACTCACGTAAAAGTTCTCACAGGAATCCGTGAGAACCGTTCTTAGGGGATCAACTCAATATATATATATATATATATATATACACACACACACACACACACACACACACACACACACACACACACATTCTTTAGTTTACCTCACATCCAAATTTTCTCAAAATTTTTAAAAATCTCAAAATGACACAAAATAAATTTAAATTACCTCAGATAATCTTATATAAGCTAATTAATCAAGTATTAGAATATTAATTCAAGATTTTAATAATTCGGGTGTTACAATTTTCTATTAAGCTATATCAACGAAACAATAGCTAGACCAATATTTGCTTTCGCAGCCGCAATGGCTATAGCAAAGATTGAGAAAATGTCTCCTTTTAATTGACGACCATCAAATATATCTGAAAATATTATTAAATTAATATTAACTGAATTTAGTATAAGCCTAAGACATATAATAGCGCTCTAACCATGTTTCAATTTGTGATCAGTTCATAGATACTTATTTAAAATAAATAGACGCTTAAAAAAGTACATATTCGAATTAGATTTAGTTAGAGTTAGGAGTTGAATTAGAGAGAGAGCCCAAAAAAAAACCCAGGCACACATGTGAATGGCAATTAGAACTTCAATAAAATGATTTCAAAAGAATTGAAAAATAAGACTATCAACACATGCTTTTATTTGCAATGTAGAAAAGGTTAAATATATATGTTATTCACTTGAGTCTATTTGTTTGTTTGGCAAATTTGTGTTATGTGTGTCATGAAGAATTTATGAGCCAGCTTGACTTGACCTTAAGGAACATTATAGCTATCTATGGTGGAGGGGAGGGATTGGATCTTTTGGGGTTTGGGTTTGGTAAGTTTTTTTTTTTTTTTTTTTTGGATTTGGTGGGGATTGTTGGAGCCACGTGGTTAAATCTTATCAGAAATATAATCTCACCTCTTATGTGCCCATGAAGAGAAGATTTAAGGTTTATTAGAGATTACGATTTGAGTGTTTTCACTAAAAAAATTTACCTCACAATTTGTTATAATAAATCTCTTCTTTGTTTTCACTAATAATGAACGTAGATTTTATAATCAAATCACATTCTCTTCTCATTTTGTTTACTTGATGTTTCGTGATTCTGTGTGACATGAGTATTTGTTTTAACAAACAATCCGTTTAAGATTTTTCATGCAAAAATTATTCATATACTTCAAGCTTCCTTGACCTTTTTAGTAAAAAAAAAAAAAAAAAAAAGGAAGATGGAGGAAAGAAGAGCATAAAAAAAGGAAGATGGAGACCCAAACCAGTTGAATCCACAGTGAAAGCTCCGAAGCTGTTTGGTGTTTGGGCGAGGTCACGATAAATGGAGTGGTCCACTTAGGCCCGATAATATTGAGACAGGCAAATGATTAAGCTAATAGTACACGCTGTGGGCTCAAGATGAATGCAATTACAATATTGTCATATACTTGCGTGGGCCAATGAGAGTCCAAAGCGGTGGTACTTTATTACTCAAACAAAGGAGAACCATGAACTTGGCCAACTTCATGCCATCCACTAAAATTTATACATTCATGAAGCTTTTCGTACCCAATAATAATTAATAATAAAGGCTGCTAAATGTTGAACATCTTGCGGTCATTGCTTCCGTCACCAGTGAAGTGGGACACAAGTGTGATGCTTCGGGGTCTGCAGGCAACCACACAGATAACTTGGACATCAAGAAGCTTGGGGCCGATATTTTCACCCCAAAAAACTGAAGAAAACACCTCAGTTTTGAAGGCACCTCAAAAACTGATGATTATCGTGTCCTCTAATTTTTTATAAAAATATGAAAATGTCCTGTTCGGCTCTTCTTCTTTTTTCTTCTCCTCTCCTTCCTTCATCGACGACCCCGGTCTACCGTCCCTTCGCCGGCAAACACCCCCTCCTCCCCCTCCCCCTCCCAGCCCCACCTCTTCCCTCTCTCCCGGCCTTGGCCTCCTTGTCCTCTCCCCTCCCCCTCCCCCTAGTCTGCCTCCCCCAGGCCTCCCTCTCCCCCTCCTAGCCCCCCCGGCCCTGCCTCCCCCTTCGGTCGGAGAGGGGGGAGGGGGCGGAGGCTGACAATGGGGGGAGGGAGAAGGGAGGGGGAGGACGAATAAGAAGAAAAGAAAATTTTAGACTTTTCACTAAAGGTGAAAATGTTAAAAAAATGAGCAAAATTGTAATAATTTGTAGGGTGCTTTTATCATTTTTTTTGCGGGAAAATTTGTGGGGAAATAACCGCTCCCTGAGGAGCTACATATAGATAAATTAATTCAATTTTTTATAATAACTAGCAGCGAGAAAGAGAGAAAAAAAATGTGTTAGATTGCAATTATTTGCAAATAATTGCTCATAATAATGGGTGGTTTTTTTTATTATTTAAAGTGGTCAAATTATTGTGCAGTTGCATCTACTTTATTAGGTGATTCTGAGGGGCTGTTTGGCTTGGGCCGGAAATGGAGCAGTGGGAAAGTTCTGTTCTCACGTCTGATGTTTGTTAGACACTGGGAGTAAAAAAATGAAAAAAATATTTTTTTCTTTATTTTTTTATATTTTTTTAACAGTCATTTTCTCATTTTTAAGATGTTATAGTTAATTTTGTGATCATGTAAATCTCATTTGTTTGAAGTTGTAGCTCAAATCAGTTACTTTTGTGGTGATATAAATCTCACCTGCAATTTAATTACAGTATAAATTAAAAAATCAAAATTAATATTTATTCTAATATTATTTTGTGGCCAACTTTATGATCAACTTTTTCTTTTTCACTTTCGCATTAATTACAAAACGCTGAAGAAATACAATATATTTTTTCACTTATACTTTCAAATTATAATCAAATATCAGAAAAGAGAAATACACGAATCTCAATTTCTCACTCTCACTTCTTCTAAATTTTGAATGCACCGAAGATGGGAGAGTTAAGTGTAACAATGGCCAATTATATGCAGTGAAAGGCCCTACTACTGATGCCATGCATTTGGGAAAAATAGAGGTTCTAGTTATAATACAGATCTCTGTATAAATAGTTTGATGGAGTTCTAGGGTTTGTAGATCGTTTCTTTTTATGAGAGTTTATAAGCAATTTATAGGAGAGGTTAGAAGGGCTCAAGAGATATTTTAATCCATCTGTAGTTTCCTAATCCAAATAAACATGCACTCTCTTATTTATCTAAATTTATTCTCTTTTGGAGAATTTTAGAGGGTTATTAGGCCTATGTGCTTGGCCATAACTTTCAGAGTGGGCATTTTCATACTAAAAGATTAGATAACTTCAATATACTTCTATCAGGCTTGGGCTTATCTTTTACAGGGCCCATACATTCTATGATTTTTTTTTTTTGACGTAATTAATGCGCCAAGAAAAATCATAGATTTTGTGAGAGTCTAATTCATTAATAAGCTTTAAGTGTGAAATTTCACATTACTTTTTGGGTTTGATTTGGAGAAAAAGAGTAAAATAAGGAGGATAGGTCTTTGTTCTACCATATAATGTAAATTTTATTTCTTTTTCTCCGTTTTGTAGTAACGGTTTAAAATACAATATAATTTTATGCAGACTCGTCGGATCTCGCCAAATTTTTTGATTAAGTATCTCGTATCTTGCTCAACAAGGAAATTATTTTTCTCTGAATTTTGTAAAATCAGAAAGGAATTTTTTTCTCTCCTTTCCTTATCCTTTCATATCCATTTTTAATCATCCACATAAAATAAATTTTTTTTGAGAATTTCCCTGTACATAATAACATTAATAAACCAGTAATTTAAGAGAGAGAACCAGGCTAAGCCCATCCCCAAAAGCCCAGTAATCTCACCAGGTCTCAAACAAGATTGAAATTACTTTTTTTAACAATGGTGAAAATAAAGTTAAACCGCTGCCCTTGCCTTGACAGTAAACTCCTACTCACTCGAGCTTTGATAAATCCTTGTAGATTGCAATCTTCTCTCTCTCTCTCGAGAGCGCACAAAATCCAGGGGCTCTTTCTCCTCTCAGTCTCCTTCTCTTCTCCCAATCCGATTCAGTTTCCTGATTATTTTTTCCCCAGGTAAAGGAATCTGAAACCTCTCTTCTATTTTTTTTTTTTTTTAAAAAACTTGTTTAACTTTCTATATACCTAGCTTTTGCTCTTTTTGGTCTCCTTTGATCGCTGGAGAAGGAACTCCAACTTGTTCGAAGTTCTAGTCAAATTGCGATCTGGGGTATTCCCCCTCACAACTCGATTTTCCCCATCTGGGTCGTTTTATTGTGAATCCCCCATTGCTATTGGATTTTTTTGCAAGTTCTACTGAAAATACGATCTGGGTTCTTCTCAGAAGGCGATTTCCCATCTGGGGTTTTTCTCCAATCGCCATAGACCTCGGGTTTTGTTTTGTTTTCGAAGTAGTTTAGCTTATTCTTTGGTTGTTTCTCTATTTTTTTTATACTGTATTTGTTATTGAGAATTGATGGGGAAAAAGATGAAGAAGAAGGCCCCAAACCCCCGAAAGGCTGTCCATAGAGCGCCTGCTGCTGGGTCTCTTCGATCCGGTGATCGGAAGGGCGAGGTTGTGGTTGAGCATGAGGGAGAGGCAGGTGGTTGCAATCATTACAGTAAAAGTATCGATGAGTTGAATCGGATTTTATTGAGTGTCCGTTCCACCTCAAGCGATATTGTAGCTTGTGAGCATTGTCGGGAAGAGCCGGTTAGCAAGAGAGGGAGCAAGGAGAAGGGCAAACAGCAGAAAAAGAAAGGGGTGCTAGGGTTTCTGAGTCAAAAAAGGAATCAAACTTCATCTGGGTCTGCTTAGATTGCAACCGATACTTCTGTGGGGGTGAAGTGAGTGTTTCGGAGCCTTACGGCCATGCCCGCCGGCATTCAAAGCAAGAGCACCACATGTGGGCAGTTCGATCCGATGATCCACTCATCTCTTGGTGTTATTCCTGTAATTCAACGGTTCCCATTGAGATGCCATCAGAGGAGATGGATTTTGCCCCTAAGTCAGCAGTGGATTCAGAGAATGGAGCTGAATCAGTAGCATTGGAGAGTAGCAAAGGATATGTTGTTAGAGGTCTTTCGAACCTTGGGAACACTTGCTTCTTTAACTCAGTTATGCAGAATCTCTTGGCTACGGATATGCTGCGGGACTATTTGGTGAGTTTGGACTGGCCTTTCGGTCCTATCACTATGGCATTGAAGAAACTCTTTGTGGAAACCAGTTGTCTTGTAGATTCGAAGAATGTTTTGTCTCCCAAAGCACTTTTTGGGTCTGTTTGTGTGAAGGCACCACAATTTAGGGGTATCAGCAACAAGATAGTCACGAATTGCTCCGTTACTTGCTAGATGGATTGCATGTGGAAGAGATCAGTGCGAGAAAATTACAGGATTCTTCTGATAAACAAGAGAAAACTGATCTGAGTCCTGTTGTTACTTTCGTAGATGCCATTTTTGGCGGTCAGATATCAAGTACTGTGTGCTGTAAAGAGTGCGGGAATACTTCGGTAGTGCATGAACCATTCTTGGATTTGTCGCTACCAGTGCCTTCGAAGAAGCCTCCACCCAAGAAGGTTCCACCTCATCCTCCTAAACGGAGTAAGCCGCCTCTTAAGGAAAGGAACAAGGGAAGGAGATTTCGGGAAAAGGTAGTTGCTAAAGGATCTCCTGCAATCCAAAATCACAAGGAAGAGAGCTCGGATGTTCCCTCAGAGTTCAGTGAGTCTGTTGTCCCTGCACAAAAACCAGAAGAAGCTGTTGCTGTGAAAGTTGAAGATGATTTTACCTGGATGGATTTTTGTGATTCTCATGTCACTCAATATTCTGATAGCGAGCAAGTTCTCCAGACTGAGAGTGCTACACGAGACACTTTAGACTCACTGCTTGTCAACTGTTCAAAGGATTTGAATGTGGCCTCAGATTCTTCATGCATTCAAGATTATAATATTCTGTTACTTCCTTATAAAGAGCCAGATCCAACTGAAGAGATAAATGATACAGCATCTTGTTCTCAAACTGCTGAAAATGTGGCCTCTGTTGACGCCCCGGCAGAGGTAGAATTTGATGGTTTTGGTGATTTATTTAATGAGCCGGAGGTTACTTCTGCTCCCAAGGCAGCGAATGGAACTGGTGAAGAACTAGATTTAACTTTGTGGACTGGTAATAGCAGTGAGTCAAATCATGATGAGGTTGACAACACCAACGCTCCAGTATCTATCAATAGTTGCCTTGCTTTGTTCACTAAGGCCGAGCTTTTGTCTGATGAGCAAGCATGGCATTGTGAGCGGTGTTCGCAGAATGCACGACAAAGGAAAGGTAAACAGATAGTTTGTGTTCTTGATGAAGGTGAATCCAGGAGTGAAAAACCCTCATCCAGTGGTGAAGTGGGTTCTACTGAGATCAAAGTTTCAGGAAATGGAAAGATGATATCTTTCTCCAAGAACTTATCGTCTCAAGATGAAACACGTAATGACCCAAGTCTAAAAGTGACTACTTACCAGAAGCCGCTTAATCTTACTGGAGGTTCAGACATTAAAGAGGGTATCCAGAATGAGGGAAGCTCAAAGTTATTGGACTTTGATGTTCTACTGAAGGATGAAGAGGTTGCTCCATCAGACGATTCTTCTCACTATTTCTCATGCCAATCTTCTCATGAAAACACTTCAGCACATGAAAAATCAATTAGTCAGGAGGCTGATTCTTGCAGCACTAATGATCAGGAAAATGCTGGATGTGATCGACCAGCAGTGGCAGTTACTTCTGGTCGAAATGACAGCACAGATGAAGTCAATCAACTGGGGAAGGAAGGTTTGCAGTTGTTGGACAAGAGATATTCATTGGACAGCGATGGGAATGAGGAAGTTGTGAGCGAACCCAGGAAGGTCAAGAGGGATGCAACAAAAAGGATTCTTATAAATAGAATCCCACCTATTCTAACTATTCATTTGAAGAGATTCAGCCAAGATGCTCGTGGTCGCTTGACTAAGTTGAGTGGGCACGTCAGCTTCCAAGAAACACTTGATTTGAGACCATATATGGACCCCAGGTAAACCAAACTTCTTTCCATTCTTTGATGGAAAATATTATATGCCTCCCTTTCTAACTGGACTATTGTATGTGTATTTGCTAAATATGGTGTACTTGCTAATATTGCTCATATTTTCATGTGTTTCTAAGCTTCTTATTATGCATAGTGAAGTAGAATTCAAGGAAAATATTAGTTTATACCTTTAGAGAGACGTCTTTAAATTTTGTAGGCACATTTTTTCTTCACGTTCATATGAGTGGCAACTACCTAATCCAAAAGTATAATAGCAAAGCAAACTTATTTTTCCCATGCTTTTTGGTAGCATGAGCTTAAACTTTGTGATTTATCATTGTGACTTGTAAGATGAGCTTCACTCCTTACCAATCTGGTGTTGTAGGCTTTATGGCGAGTCCTCTCTTGTCTATAATTTCTGTGTCCTGGAACTTGGATGGAGTGTTGATGTCACATTGACATTCAGACATCAATCTTTGCTAAATCCTTCATGGGACCCTTTATAGCTTCAGGAGGTTTTCTCCAGAGCTGACTCCATTCTGATGGAAAACACTTGGATGCTGATTATGCTCACTAGATACTTGGCACGTGCGATGCACGTGAAACTAAAAATTTTAACTAAAAATTACATTATCATAGTTTGAATTTTATAAGTTATGGTATCATCTACATTATATATACAAAAAACTAACATTTTTTAAATTATGCGAAAGTTTTGAAATAATGTTATATGTAATTCATTGGGTTGTCTGGGTGAATAATATCTTTTTTCTTTTTGTTCTTTAACTTATTTCACGTGGGACCGAGTCTTATTTTTCTTCGTTTCATCCAAGTACACATTTGAGTTTCTGCTTCTCACATTGTATGCTTTGGTTAAAAAAATAAGTTAAGCATGAATATCAACGCATGTATTGCAAAATTCAAATTATCTTTGAAAAAAATTCTTTAATTTTTAATTTTAAAAAATAGTTTATGCCAGTAAGTTATTTGAATGGGTGTTTCATCAAAAAGTTGAAAGCGCGTTTACATTGGAAATAGTTATATTTCTAAAACTACAAACTTAAAATTGTAATTGGTTATACATGGAAAATGGTATATTAAGATTTAAAGTCTATTTTCTTTTTTTTTAAGAACAGAGGTCACCCTCCATCCTAATTTACCCAAGTTAAATCCTCCCTTCAACAACTGCGGGGATTGAACGTGGAGCCTTCTACTTGTGTGGGAGAGGTCTTACCAATGGGCTAACCCGTTGGTATTTTAAAGTCTAATTTTCTAATTACACATAATTTATTTATAAAATTAATACTTCACTTCTCTAATTTAAAGTTATGTTAAAATATACTTTTCTATAAATGTTTTTATAAAACTTTCCATCTCTTACCTCTGGGATTACAGTTATTTTCAGTTTTTTAAAGGTTTACGCAAAGTTAAAAGCTTTGTGGGTGTCTATAAAAGTTGTTCCATCTCTATAATTCAGTTCCTTGTCTATTTCATTCGCATTTTGGTCCAATAAGGCTGTGGACCCGACCGTAATAACCGCCCAACCCGAGTGGAGTCCATTGCGAAACCACTGGGGACGAGCTTCTTGGCTCTTACCACGTGGGCCCCACAGTATTAAAAAAAGAGAAACAGTAGCTGGCTGCCCACGACCAGCTACATTCTCTAGAGATGAACTTTCTGTATTCCTCGTTTCATGGGTTGTCAACTATTATTTTTGAAGGGACAGTTGTTAGTTAATCACTTAATGTCAGATTGGAAAGAAGACATTATTCGCATTAGTATCTTTATGTCCAATTGATAACTCTTGTCCAATTGATAAACTCTACAAGTTCACGTTTGATGAAGGAGCAATTTTCTGCAGTAGTATGTTGTACCTTCATTAGGAAATTGTTTCATAATTTCATTTTCCCTTCTTGGTGCCTTGAAGACATCAACTGAAACTTTTCCATGACTGTTCCCTTATTCAATTTGTCAAATTATATATGATAGTATATGGTATTTGCGAAAAGCTACACTACAATTCCTTTTCTTAGGTTATTTAGTGTTGTGTACTTCCATGCGATATGCAACATCCTGGTTGTATCTAATGAAATGAGGCTTTTGAATTCCTGTGGTTTTATTTTCAAACCGAATGGATTAGTCTTGTTTGTTAAGATCATATACAATTTCAACTATGCACGTACAGGCTGTAGGGTTTAAAAGAATTTATTGAGAAAGTCCTGTCAATAGAAATTGAATCTCAAATTAGATTAGAAAAGCCAAATTTATCCTTTGATACATAGGGCAGTTTTCCCTACTAAAGTTTGGTGTGTCCATCCTTGTGTTTGCAACATTATTAGTGTCCATCTGTCTCACACTTGTTTGCAGAATTATCATCTCGTACCTTGTTTTCCTACAAAATGTGCATGAAATTAACATGCCATGCCTAGTTCTATAATAAGATTACAATGATTTAAATGCTTTGTGACTTTGTCATTGTGTTGTGCTTTTATGGTTCTTTCATATACCAAAAAGAACTCCAATATAAATAGAGAATTATATATATAATTCAAAATATAGATGTATAAAATTGTGTCCTTATGTCTAGGCTCTAGAGATTTGTTGTGTTTGATACCTTGTGTTTTGCGTTGGATGTAAGCACGTATCTGTCTGCAAATCACAGAATTTTATCAATAGTGATGAAGCATCTGATTGATGGCAATATTATTTTCAGTTGTTTTTTGGACCATGATTTGAAATCTCAATATCAGCATTGGTATTGGCTGTAGGACTTTTGTAGAATCTGCAATATTGGCCATTTCATCTTGTCATATCTGCAATATCAGGTATCATATTATATCGACTGTATCGATATCAGGCCAAAATATCGGTATCGGGTGACATTTCAAACCTTGATTTGGGGGAATGGGGAGGGCTGCACATATTGGTCAGGCAACACTAAACGAAATTACCTAGTGGAGATAATACAAGCCAATAAAAAGGGTTGTAGAGACATACTACAAAGTTGTTACAAGGACATCAATGAACTATGGGAAGTTTAAAGTGAGGAAGCTGTAAAAGACTTTTATTCAAGAACACGAGAGTTTGGTTGTGTCTTAAATTCTTAATATAGAGGCATTGGGTTTGTTTATTTGAGTATTATTTATCTCTTGATATTGTGTCTACCGAACCAATTAGGTGGAAGTTTTAATACAGTAGTCTGAAGAGGAGTTCGATAAGAGATACAAAACTGTCGTTACATTGAATATAGTAGCCAATTTAGCTGAAGTGACTCAGAATTAGGAATTTGACTCAAAACACTAACAACTAAGGCGATGTCTGGTTGTATCCTTGTCTGAAGTTTAGTGTTAGCTTTTGAACCAACATCCTGCACCTAGCAATAATATCTGTAAGGCGTTGTTTGTGGTCAGAAGACTATTTGACATTAGGATCTTAAAGTACTCAGTCACTGGTCTTTTTTCCGCTGATCTGATCTTGGTGTAATCTACAGGTTTCAGATTCTGCGAAGAAGAAATCTAAGAGTTGTCCTACACAAAAAGGAGTAAGGGAGGGGGTGTGTCACACTACATTTCAAACTTCAAATAGATTCCTTACCAGAAATTACAAGGAATAACTTGCACCTAAGCTGGGAAGAGGTCTTATACAGTTGAAAATAAAGCAAAAAACTTTAAAGGAGGGGGTGAGTCACACTAAATTCACAAACTTCAAATAGATTCCTCGCCAGAAATTACAAGGAATAACTTGCACCTAAGCTGGGAAGAGGTCTTATACCGTTGAAAATAAAGCAAAAAACCTTAACCTTGCAGTGTTAAGTGGCTTTCATACTCTTCCGTGTTTGCTTTTGCACAGAAATACTAATTCAGTGTGGGCCCATTTAATCATTTGGTCATAGTTGAGTCTGGGATAAGCGAGTCATGATTTCCTCATATCTTCCAATTTTGACTAAAAAAATGCTAAGATTGTTGAAACTTCAAATTCATCTCTTAAAAGAGCTCCAAACTAACTAAAAACTAGCAATACCTAGTTTTCAACACATCCTTGGAATTTGGACCCAGATCCTGCAACCTGATTTATGTTGCGTTAATGATTTATGGATCACCAAAAACAGCAACCCAAGAAATATGAGAGAAGGACTAAATGACTACTTGATTCATTATGCCATATCAATACATGCTTTTCATATTTAGCTCCTTACCCGTTTGAGATTTCAAGACTCAAACTTCATCGCCATAAAAGTTTGGACTTCAATTATTTGAGAATTTTTTATTATGTTTATTTATTTACAATATTTTCTTTTTTTATTTATTTTTTAAAAACCAGCAACCCAAGAAAGATGGGAGAAGGACTAAATGACAACTTGATTCATTATGCCATTTCAATACATTCTTTTGATATTTAGCGCCTTGCCTGAGACTTCAATACTCAAACTTTATTGCCGTAAAAGTTTGGACTTTAATTATTTAAGAAAATTTCATTAAATATTTGATTCTTAATTTATTTTTTATTTTTTGAATAAGTATCAGATTAGGACTTGTAAATATTAAAAGGTGCAAGAGGCTAACATTATCATAATACTGAATCCTATATGTCTTGTCAAAATGACTTGAGCCACTGTGTCCAAGTGTACCATGACTCCAAATGCTGATTCAACTAACCCTCCCTCACCATTCACTGTCAGAACTATCAACCGTACCACGAATATAGTAACACTTCTAAACTCTTATTTTCAGTTTGACTCTAATTTAGATCCTAAGAGATAAGATAAGGTCACCTCTTCTAAATTTATAACTAAACCACTCTAAATTAAAAAAAAAATCTAAAGTTACAAACATAACTCTAAATGTTTGAATTATTTAATGTTAGCGTCATGTTTCCTTCAACATGTCTAGCAAATACTTCCTCTGAAAAAGTGATTTCTAGTTGCTACCTTGCCATTTTAGACCTAGGGTATGGCGTATTTATCTCATAAAGAATTTATCCAAATCTTTATGACATTCATTCTGCTTCAACCTCTAAATGTCATATATTCCGTAAAGGTATTACAGACCTGGATCATATTGTTAGAACCAGTGTACATCGGCTTGGCATGATTCCAAGCTGCTTTAAACGAGACAAACATTGTTGTACCACTCCCTTTGGGCTCACTTTACCACTCCCTTTGGGCTCACTTCTATTCTTAACAAGATTAGGGTTTGTTCATCTTTTCTCTGTTAATCATAATCAACATCACAACTTGGATATGGCATAAAATATTTCAGTTTCCTTTAGGTCTAGCAAAAACCTACCAAGCCTTCGTGCATTGTACATAGTAGTTGTCTCAAATGTCATCTTTTTAGGTAGAGGGAAGACGTCTCTCCATGCTCAAGTTTAGACATCCTTCATGACATCCAGCAGATAAATCAAAAGATTCAAAACTGCACAAGGAGTTAATAAGTGAATTAGTAAATGGTCAAACAAAAAAGCATCAACTGGGTCTATGTCGAAATCTGCTCTCCAGTTTCACTTACGCAAATCTCTTGACCATAAATTGTCAATAGACTCAGTACAACTCGAAAAAGAGAAAGACTAGTATATCAAATGTGGTGAGCCCAACATTTTATTAAACACCTTAGCGGTAAAAAATTAGAGGCAAGTAAAAAATCCCATGTTAAGTGTTCTGAAGCCCCCCAAAAAATACCAACTGTTAGCTTAGGTGTGAGAATATAAGGGGGAGATGGAAGATCTAGTACCCAGACAATGTAAATTTTAAACAGAGTCATGGGCAGTTTTATATTACTAAGACTTGGACACATTTAATTGATTGAATCGTAGACAATCGTTAGTGTCACCTCTGCCTACTTGCATGTTCTGAACGTGCCTTGGGAATGGTTGGTTTAGCCTTTTAGGTGGCTATGCTGAAGGAATGCCAAATAACTATTAATTAGACAAAATCCAATAACTGCACCTATATTCAAGGACTTCTAGCGTAGGAGGGTATATTTGGGGGATATATATTTAAAAACATATTATTTGGAGGATATATTATAGAAAATCTTATTATGATCTGCTAAATTTTCCAAACATAGGAGGCTTTACATCTTTTGTTGTCTTTTTAGATTAGCGAATTATCAATTTATCTTACCACTAATATTGTTTTCTGTTATAAGTAAAGTATGTTTTAGATTTGTTACTTTCCCTGTTCGCTTGCTGCAGCTATATGTTCGCTAAAGAAACCATTTGTACTTGGAACTAGACCAAGAAGCACCTTTATTACTTGATAGTTGGAGAGAAATAGATTGCATTGGTTTATATAGATGCATGAGAGTGAATATCTACAATATTAGTATGAAAGATGCATATAGATTGGATATACCACTTATTGGTGGCTTTTGTATCTGGTTGAAGGTTGGATAAGTTAGATGCCAATGATGATGTCGTTTTGATGATGGTCAGCATTTGAACTTTGAGATTTATGTTAATGTTCTCAGGATTGAGAATTAGATGAATTAGGCTTGTGGCATTTCCATGGGAAATGGTGAATGGAGTTCTGTTGAGAAATGATTCTGAACGATAATCATCTCGCAGTTACATTGTTCTTTATATTCAAGGCTAACAGAGATGGGGAGCTCTGTCAAATAAAGTACACATGGGATAGATTGAGATTGCTTTTCGTAGACATTGAAATGCATTTTTTTGTTTTTCAATTAGAAGTTCTAGACCTATTGGGATTTGAACACCCGAACCCATAATGGGAGTATCAGCAAGATTCCAACTGAGCTTTGCCCCTTTTCTTGTTTGGAGTGAATATTTCTTTATATGCCATTGATGGGGTCTGCTTATACTTTAATGCTTGTATACATCCTAAATCCTAGTAGCCGATAATTGCCAGACAGTTATGCTAGTTTGCCCGGAGTTCCCTATTTCCAGTCTCTCTTCTTGTAGGATAACATTTTAGTTGTCGTGTATTTGATATAGGCATCTTGAATGGATTGGCGGATGATTGGATTTTAATCTTATGGCATTTGCATATGCAAATTTTTATGCTCTGATATGTTGTAATTACTCCTCTTCTATCTCTATCTCTACATGAAAAATATTTCATCCAAGCTCAATATTTGTCAAGTTAAATATCACGAGATCAATTCCGCTAGTTAATATGTAGTTTACTATGTTTCTAAATTGCTTAATCAGAATAACACATTAAGTATTTTATGCTTAATTGCTTATTGTGCCTCATATAAGCTTCTGCTGTTCCGTGATCCATACATCAGAATTGGTGAATTTGCAGAAATATGATCATATCTCGTTAAGAGTAATATGGTTTGGTAGAGATTATGTTGTTTATGGGTGGTATCGTGAGGGAGTGTGGGAGACGGTTAATTTTAGAAGTATGTTTTAAGAGGAGAAAAATGTTACTGAACTGTGCGAAGTTTCTGTACTTTGAAGAGGCCTTCTAACAAGTCTGCCTATAAACAATGTCCCAATACATCAGAGACTAGCTTTCAAATCTATGAAGCACTCATACGGCTTTAGAGTTTTCATTTCTGTGGTCAGCATGTGTTAAATGTGTGTCAGACTCTCGTCAGGGAGGGATATGTTCCTGGCATGTGCCATAGCACTAGAGATCCATGTCAAGTTTGATAAGCGAGCGAAAATCAGATGGGACACAGCTTGGACACACTTGGACACTGCTGTCCAGATTGTTGTAGGTCTGCTAAAAGAAAATGAAATGAGAGAGAGAGAGAGAGAGAGAGAGAGAGAGAGAGAGAGAGAGAGAGATGTCTTGGGTTCGATTTTAAGGGAAAGGTTATTGGTTTACCGGAGACTTAAATGGGTCGGGTCATGATTGGGATTGTGTGGGTTATAGTTGGGGAAGTAAGTGGGTTGTGTTTGGGTTTGGATGATTATAATTATGAGAGAGGAAACAGGATGGGTTCATTACTGTCAGGAATAGGTAACATATGTTGGTTTTCGGAACTAAATTAATACAAAGTAGACTCAATATAACAGAATTAAACCTGTTTCAACTCACATGCATTTGGCTCAATTGAAAATTTGCACGTAACTTCTTGGATAGTCTAACAAATTACAAGTATCCTGGACATTTCTTGAATTACATTAGATTAATATTTAAAAGTTACACAGAACCTCCTGCAGACTCCCTGAGTTACATGTGCGTGTGTGTGTGTGTATGCACACATTCACGTGTCATATTTTATATCTGTCACGCTGCATGCTATATCCTACTTCTCAAAATTTACCATATTGCCACATCGCCATTTACTGCTTTTTCAGAATTTACCATGTTCCCATGTTGGTATCATGTTGTGTCCATGTATGGTGTGTGTTAATACCTGTCTCACCACGTCCCTGGATCCTACCTTTCCAGAATTTGCGATGTCACTGTATCCGTGTCCTGTTGTGTCCATTGGTGCTTCAATTTTTACAGTATATGTTTCATTTTTGTAGCTGTCAAGGTGATGGGCAGACAATCTTTTGCATAATCCAATCCATTCTATGCCCTTTTATGCAAACCCTCATTTGGATGCATTCTTGGAACAGCAAAAAATTACGTTAAAAGAGAAATTATGAAACTATTTTTTCCTATTTAATGCAGTATTGTAATTGAATATTTAAAGTAGAACTTTGCACCAGGGAGTAATCATTTTTGTTTAATTCAGGTTACTCTACAGATTGTTGAGCCATTATTGGTACATAAAGTTAGGTTAAGCCATCTAATATTATCAAACTGATTATTTTCTTTTTAATAATTGTGACTGGTGGCTTTCAATTAAAAATTCAATCATTCTCCACAATCTTTTTCAAATAACTTAGAGAGCAGAGGCTGTTGATGCAATGTCTTTTGATTCTTTATTCTATATGCTTTTCATCCTCAGGATGCATTACTGAGTGTCTTACCTCTTTTCTATTTTTCAACCTCGAGCTCTGATCATCTAAAATGTTTTAGATAATTTTACAAATGCAGGTCTGATGAGAAAGACAACTGCCATTACCGGCTTATTGGAGTGGTGGAGCATTCTGGGAGCATGTCTGGGGGTCACTATATAGCTTATGTGAGAGGGGAGAGAGGCCGAGGCAAGATGCAGAAAGGCAGTGATCCTACGTGGTTCTATGCCAGCGATGCTCATGTCCGAGAGGCTTCATTATCTGAAGTACTCAACTCTGATGCATACATTCTTTTCTATGAAAGAGTTTCAATTTAAACAGTTTTAAGATCCCAGTTGTTCTTTCCATAACGCCGTTCATGCAGAGGAGAGGAAGATTGGAGATAGCGGTAAGTGTTGCAGAAGCAGGAATCCTGGCGCAGAAAAGTGAATCCCTTGGCCTTTAAATTGTAAACATAGAGTTGGGTTTTTCCTTTTCTGAGACATTGTGGGTTTTGAGTGTTAGCCATATTGTATTTTAGTTTGATGATGATTACTCCTTAAGTTATTTATGCACTAACAATTTTTATTTTAGTGTTTTTTTGTGTTTTGATTTAGGTCAAAACACTTAGATGGAGGGTGGATGGATCAAAGTTCATATGCAAAATCAAATAAAGAGGTGCTGACAAATATCAAACTCATGTTACTCAATTTATCGAGTCAAATCAATTGAAGCTAAATTGATGAAGCTAAAGTGATGAACCAATAAAATTTATTTAGAAAATTGTGTAAGGTAAGAAAAACTAAGGCAAGAAATTAATTTGGCACTAGATTGCATATTCATACATATGTGTACATTTCAATTAGAATTCAAGTATGATTTCTCAGTTTTATTAAAATGCCTAAAATTTTTTGAACTGAACTTAAAATATTGATTTGGGCTTATTTATTTTGATTTTTTGCATATTGAAATTTATACAAATTATTTCATATTTTTTTAAAGGAATTCTAATCATGTTTGTGAGGGGGATTTTGTTAAAGCCCCTTGTGTCAAATCGTAATTAAGAAAAAATTCAGCTCCATAATTTAATTCGCTATAGCCACCTCCTTTTTTAAACCAACATCGTGCGCCCACGTGTCAAATGTAGAAACGCTTCTCAATAGCGAAAGATACAAATATCTCGCAGTAATCGCTTTGAAAAAAGTGGATCGCTTCGAAAATGTGGATTGCTGGTGTATAGAGGACTGCGATCATGATCCAATTTTCACAAAAACTGTCATTTTTCTGAGTTTTTATTAGAACTTCGATCATAATTGCAGTTCTCACAAAATGTCATGTTCTTGAGTCTTTATAAGATTACGATCATGATTGTAGTCTTCTTTATTAGAACTGTGATCAGTAATCACAAAAATGTCTTGTTTCTGAGTTTTTTATATGACTGCAATCATCATCACAATCCTCTTTATTATAACTGCGATCATAATCGTAGTCCTCACAAAAATATCTTGTTTTTGAGTCTTTATTAGGACAGCGATCATGATCGCATTCCTTAAAGAATACAATTTCCTAGCCTATATTGAGACCGCGACAACGATCGCAGTACTCGCAAATTGTCCTAATTTTCAATTAATAAAAGGACTAGGACCATAGTCACAGTCTTCTAATAAAGGACTGCGGTGACAGTTGCAGTCCTCACAGAAAACTGTGATCATGAGTCACAGTCCTCATATCCGCTTCACCATCATCAGTAGAGTTTCGTTCACCGACATCGAACGATGTCTTATGCTTTTCAAATTTAAAACTCACATCGATCACGAACACAAACAAAAACTCACTGTGAGTTCGAACTAACAAGATTTACAAAAGGTCGATCTCAAAAAAATTAGTCTGGGGGTTCCACCCCCTGAGACCCCCGAGAGGGGGCTCCTTGTCCCTTCCAACCCCCACGACGACTTGACCGCACATGTCTATTGCAAATTACTTTGCGTCGCGGTCAGAGTTGAGGGAAGAGCAACGTCAGGCCGATTAGGTTGGGTAAAAGAGGAAAAAAAAATATATAAAGAAGTGGTGACTGAGAGGAATCAATTTATGTTGACGTAAATGATGCTGTAACGAATAAAAATAGGAAGGTGAGTTTTTTTCTTAATTATGAAGGAAAGTCGGTGGCTATAGTGAAATTTTTATTAGATTAGGGTTTTTGGATCAACCGTTGGAACATGCGGTCGACCCAATCACTAAAGTAAAATGAGCAGCAGCAAATTGGTGACAACGGATCAACCGTTTGCACTTAGCGGCCGATCCAAAGCTGGGTAAGTGGTTTGAGATTCGCATGGATCGACCGCCACATCGTCCGCTATTTCGTTTGCCAGAGCTCAGTGCTCTCAACGAGGGGTCAGATCGACCGCCACTTCGTTCGCCGCTTCATCTGTTGAGGCTAGAGCGTCACCCTCACTCTCTTTGGGCTCGAATTGACCGCCAGGTTGACTACCCAACTGCAAAAATCCAGTCTTGGATTTTTTGCGATCCCTCTGGGTTGATCTAGTTTTATTTTGAAAAAGTGAGGTAACTTTTGAAAATATTTTTCAATTTTTTATTTGGTTAAAAGTCAAGTCAAACCAACGGTGCATAACTTTTTAATCGTTGCAATTTCCGCATTGCAAACTGGTCGACCGCTGGGTTGAAGTTTTGAATTGGGTTTTGCTTTTTGTGCTAAAGGATCAATCAAAACGTTCCGGCGGTTGACCGGATGTATGCAGATTCAAATTGTGAGAAGATTTAAACTTCAATTTTTGAGCTGAACTTGTTTTCACATAACCTTATCTTCTTCTGCCTATAAATACTAGTTTTCTATATTCTCTTATTAACTTTTGTATTTTAAAAAATTCACTCAAGAGATCTTGAGCAATACTTTTTAAAGATTATTTCTTCTATTCTATTGTGCTTTCAAGTTTTTTAATTGAGAAATTATTTTATACTTTATATACTTCTTCTCAATTATTTAAAAGTTCATAAAGTTTTACATTTAATGTTTTCATCTTGATTTTTCATTTATATAGATTTATAGTGTCAAATTAAACTTGATCTTGATTCTTCTTACCAATAGAGCCTCAAAAATGTAATTTTTCTTTCTTATTTGTGATAAAGTGGTTCTCATCTTATTAGAGAACAAACCCATTTTATGGGTTCTTGTTGTGAGAAAATCTAACCACTTGAGAAGTGGGTTGGTGCAAGGTCTAAGTTTTTACCTGCAAAGAAAATCGGAAAGGTCTATGATTCTACAATAAAAAAAGCAAATGTAAATGTCTAGGCTTTTACCCGAAATGAAAGTCAGTTGTAAATGTCTATACTTCTATTCGGAAAGGAAGCAATCGATTGAAGATTAGGTTGAAATCCTAGAGAAGAGACCTTTAGGTAGTGGAGTACTTCAGTTGGTGGCTGAATCACTATAAATCACTTGTCCATTCTCCATTGCTCTCTCTTACTTTCCTTCTTTTTTACTTACTTTATTGGTATTACTTTGCTAGTGGTTTATTTATTGTTATAACTATATTGTTTCATTCAATCAAAATTGGATATTAATTTTAATTTAAATTCATTAAAAACCTTGTTCATCCTCCTCTAGGGTTGCCACATTGATTTTCAATTAGCAACAGAGTATTAGTTACTCAATTTATAGCACTAACATCCTAGAATGATTATCGACAATTTATAAGAGTGACAAGTTCTTGGAGGGACGCTCAAACAATAATTCACCCTTAGAACAAATTATGCTCGTTAGAAGGCTTGCATGAGAATTCATATTCAATCCATAAATTTGAAAATATGGGACATGATTGAAGAAGGGTATGTGGTGCTAACAAAGAGGTTGATAGTGTGTCATGAAAGTCAAATCAATTTTTAAATGGAATGAGGAGTTAGAATTTGTCAATCTAAAATTTAAAGGTCTTGGTACTCTATTAATTTGTTTCGCCCAAATCAAATTCTACAAGGTTATGAATATATCGTGCAAAATATTTGTGAGACTACCTTGAAGTTACCCATAAGGAGGGTACATGACAAGTGAAGAAAAGAAATCAATATGTTTGTTAAATATTTTTAAATATTTTTGTAGTGGTCAAAATTTGACCTGCATCAAGATGATGACATATGTCCAAGCGCTTTCCCCGAAAAATTCACAACTCTCAGAGTTCAATCCGGAACATCCGCCACTCCTTTCCGTCTCGGAACTCTCCTATGTCCCAAATATTTTTCCATCCAGGGGCTCCCCTCTGTCCCAAAGATGTCCTCTGTCCAGAGCCGTCTTCCACCATTCTAAGACCTCTACCTCTCCGAGGTCCTTTCCACTCCGAAGTCTTTCCTGAACTGAAGGTCCCAACTTTGAACCTAAAGCTCCAAAAACAGATTATCCATGATCTCCGTCGATACTTATGCAATACCTTTCTCACCATATTCATAACGTGTAACACTTCTATCAGCGCTGGCAGTTATGGACAATAGCAAATTTCTCGGCATGCAATTCCACCAACCTGCGCCAATGATCATACCCGTTACAACAGATTCAACATGTGAATATCATGTAGTTGCAGCAGCCTGTCAATTCTGCCTCCACGCTGGTATCCTTGTCAGGTACATATGATCATTCTTCTCCAAAAGAAAGTGATCACTTCCTTAATTCTCAAAGCACACACATGCACCATCACACTAGCAGTTTCCCGTGCTAGTCCATCCTTCCACCACGCTGGCAGTTTTTCTCTGCCAGTCCTTAATACCATACCACCTACTGATTCTCACGCCTGAGGGTGTTAGGCTGGCACTACACCAGTACTCCTAACCTGAAAGATGTCTTTTTTCATGTGTACTCAGACATATATCACCCGAAAAGCGCCTCAAATCACTTATGGTGGATCCGATCCACGTCCAGCTGATTTTTATCCACCACAAACTGGTACTTTCATTGAGAGCTTGAGTCTACACTCGAGATCTTCCTCTTTTCAACTCAAAATCTTCCTCAAAAGCCTTTCCCCTAGCCTTGATGGCCCTCAAGAAGAAGACGGTCATCCACAACAGTGCCCCTTCCAAAGGCGGAACCACTATCAATAATCTCTTGGTCTTTTGATTTTGCTCGAGGACGAGCAAAAATTAGGTGTGGAGGTGTGATTATTCACATACATTGCATGTTTCATGTCACATTTTCATATTTATTATTATTTAAAACTCTGATATTTAATGGTTTTAATGTCTAATGGTGTGCATATGTAATTAATGGAGAAAGCGGAGTGGACCGGTTTATCCTAATTAATCCGAATTAATTAAGGATAAGATTATCCATTCAAGAAATTAATGGAAATCCATTTGAAATCTAGGGATTTAGAGGAAAATCTATCAGAAGAAACAGAAGAAATTGAACGAGACAATCCGCACCACTCAAGATCTGGCCCAACAGCCAGATTCTGGCCGTGGGGCCGAGTTTTTGCGGCTCTGTTACCAATGGGCCAACGTCTTATCTCTAATTTTCAAACGCCTTCTCTCTTTTCATCTCCTCCTACAAATAGAGCACCGTTATGAGTAGAAAAATGTATAGAGAAGGACTAGGGTTTACTTTATTCTTAGGATTAGGATTCTTTGTTAGTTTAGTTGCAATCAGTTGTAATTATTATTTATTTCTGTTTTAGCCTAGACCAGAAAAGTTAGAGAGAGAAAATGAGTGTGTAATCTACCATAGATGTGACAATCGAAGGAGATTCATCTTGTTTTTCAACACTTCTCAATCCATCTGGTATATTGTGCTTAATTTATAATCATTATCTTTCCTTCTCTATGAGTGGCTAAATCTTTCTTTTCTGGGCTCACTAATCCCTCTCTCTACTTTTACTCTTGATCGGTTTTCATGAGAAACATTCCACTTGAATCATTTGCATGCCTAAGTTCAAGCCTTACATTTTGCGAGTGTTCTTGAAGGTACATGAGGATGGTTAAAAAATTTTGAACTATATTTCTAAGTAAATTTTTAAACTTGTTTTTATTCCATGCTTACTTGTTTGGCTTGATGATTTAATATTCAATCTAAAGAACTATTTTAAAACTTAGTTAAATTTCTCAAAATATATCTTATCCGCTTTGCTTGAAGACTCTTGAATTACAAGATTGAACTTGTGACCTATGATCACATAGAGGCACTTAAACTTTCAAAAGAAGAATATAGAGTTGAGTAAAAGATTAGTGGGCTCGAATCTTCCTTCTTTATAAAAACAAACAAAATCTATCTTTTCAATCAAACACTCTCAATCACACCATCTTCTTTTGTTTTCCTCAAAAAAACCGACACCAAAACTTATTTTCAAAACAAAGACATCAAAAAGCTTTCATCGCATTTCTCCCCGTGGACATGACCCGTTAGCCTTAAGCTACACGGTACTTTTAATTTCTGAATCAGAATGTGGATTAGGCTAGAAGACTCTTACTTGATAAGAAATATGACACATCTCTTGACATGAACACTAAGTTGAATGCTTCTAATTTAACACCGTAATGTAGGATTATGACTCAGATTATTATGCATAATTGCCTCAAGGAGGTCACTTTGATGAGGTGAAGAGTGATGATATACTTTTTTTTATATGCACTTCAGAAGAACATTAGAGTGAATCTTACACATGCTTCTGTGAGAAACTTGATGAAAGGTAAGAGTAACATTGGATGTGGAATAGTTTTAACAAAAGTGTTCGAGAAGGTCAATATTGATTTGAAGTCCAAGACTCCAGACAAGCATAAGGGTGACTTCAACAAGAATACCTTGAAAATGATGAAGCTTCCTTTGATCCGCCCAAGTGATAAGTATGCTCTCATTGGAGAGATCGTTAAGGAGCAACTCAAGATAGAAGAAGAGGAGTATCCTAATTTTATATCTGTCAAGAAGAGAAGGAAAATTGACATTGTGGCAAGGAAGATTTCTAAGGAGGAACTCAAGGAAGAAAAAGATAGTAAGAAAAGATGGAAGAGTAGAGGAGAGATTGAGTGAGTTGAAGATTGGTCAAGAGAAGCTTAAGGTTAGTGTCGTTACACTTTCTGGGGAGTATTAAAAGGGAATGGAAGTGGTTGTTGATTGCTTCAGGACTTTTGTTCAGTGGAATGGCTTCTCAGAGATTTGACTTTGGATTAGCTAGATGAGTTCATCAACAGGAGCTGGAGCAGTAGCAGGAGCATGCTAGACATGCAGATGAGTACAGAGATGGTGAGGGAGGAGATGTTGAGGACCTCACATGGCACAGGAGGAACTTAGCTCTACAGGTGGTGGTGTTGATGCAGAGACCCTCTAGATTGTTTTCTCTAATCCAATTGGTATCTTATCTCATAGTACTTACTTCCTGACATTTGCCCATACCTTATTTTGTATATCCATCTTTTTTTGTTGTTGTAATCCAGTCCTTCATTGGATAACACAAGTTCCCCAAGCTCCAATGCTCAAGATCAGGATCTGGATAAGACAGACCTATGATGATTTTCATTTTGTGATTTTAAAACTTATTTTGATATGATGGTCTATAACTTTTAAACAACTGTGTCTCTTTTGACCCATAGTGGTCACAATGTTTTTGGCTTATAATAATTTATCTAGAATCTACATATGCTTTATTATTTGTTTGTCTTTCTTATTGATTATTATTGATATTGCATTCAACTCCTCTTGACGATGCCAAAAGGGGAGAGAATTTGAGTTATTTAGTTGGTGATACATGAGATACTTGATATAATAGAGACTTGAACTTGATGTCTTTTGTGATATATGGCTCTTGTATGATCATTCTATTTTGATCAAGTATGTATGTGCTGTTTTTTATGATTTTTTTCATACATATATGTGATTTATGAGTTTGTGCATGTCTGTGCATGCTTGTGCATGTTTTGAATAATTTGAACTTTTGCAAAGCTTGTATATATTATACATGTTGAAGTTGATGTATTAGCAAGTTTGTGCATGTTTACGTGTGATATATGATATATCATGACTTCCTTATGATACACACGCTTGTGATATCTCCTTATGATACACATTTTTGAGCTTTTATTGGTGATATATCCCTTGTGCACCATGTGTCAATACATATATGCAGGGGAGTTTTAATCTCATCTCTTAATCTATTTATGATGCTTATATGTAGGGGGGCCTTGAGATTGACACTAAATTGTATTTTTTATATATCTTAATGAGTTGTCATCATCAAGAGGGAGATAGTTAGCCCTATTGTGTTCTTAGTTTGATGCTGACCAATCTTAAGCTACTTATGTATTAACAACTTTTATTCTAATTTTCTTGTATTTGATTTAGGTCAAAGCATTTGAGAAGGAGGTTGAATGAATCAGATCTCATATTAAAAAATCGTAAAGGAGGTGGTAGCAGAGATTTAGCTCAAACTACTCAATTTATTAAGTCAAATCAATTAGAGGTAGAGTGAAAGATTAAATATTGCTAAATCTATTAAAAATTCTTATATGAGATAAGAAGAACTAAGACAAAATTTTAATTTAACACTAGATTTCCTTTTCATACTTGTGCATATATGTTTCAATTTGATTTCAAGTATGATTTCCCTCAAAGTTTTATTAAAATGCCCAAAAGCTTTTAAATTGTATTTAAAATATTTATTTGGACTATATATATATTGATTTTATACCTATTGAAATTTATACAAATTATTTTATTTTTTTACAAAAGCATTTAAATCAAATTTTGTGAGTTTGAAGTTGTTTGAAATGATGAATGGCAGCAGAAAGGTGACAACGATCGACCGCCAGCACCTTATGGTCGACCTGAAGTAGGCTGAGTGGTTTGAGATCTACACAGATCGACCGCCACTCCTTCACCACTCTGCTCTCAGTGCTCTATGGAAGGAGTCGGATCGACTGCCACTTTGTCTGCTGATGCTAGAGTGCCACCCCAACTCTCGGGTGGGGCTCGGATCGACCATTAGGTCGACCGCTCAACACCCAAGTCCAGTTTTGGACTTTAGTTGGATCAACCACCACATTGATCCAGTTTTTCACAGTTTTTGAAAATTGAGGGAACTTTTGAAAATATCTTTCTATTCTTTATTTGATATCAGTACAAGTTAAACCAATACAAAAGTATTTTACCGTTGATATTTTCACTTTACCAACGGATCGACTGGTGGGTCGTCCAGTGGACTTTACTTTTGAATTTAGCTTTTGTACATTGTGACAATAGATCGACCCAATCCTTTTAGCTATTGATCGGTTGTTCAAAGTTTTGAAAAAAGAAGAAGATTTAAATCTTATTTTGGGGTTGAACTTGTTTCACCTAACCTTATATTTTCCTATCTATAAATACTACTTTCCTCTGTTCTCTTTCAAATTTTGGCATTTTAGAATTCATTTAAAAGAGATCTTGAGCAAATATTTTTTCAAGAGCTTATTTTTCTATTCTTTTCAAAGTTCAAAAGAGTGTTTTCTTGTGTTTACTAATCCTTGTGATTAAGATTCGATCTATACTTTCTACACTTTTTTCTCAATCATCTCAAAGTTTTTAAATCTAAGCTTGCATCTTTATACTCATTCATCTACATCTAAAGTGTCAAGCTAAATCTTGTTCTTGTTTTTTCTTTCCATTAGAGTCACAAAGTTGTAATCTTTATTTGATTATTGTGCTGTATTGGTTCTCATATATTTAGAGAATAAACTCACATTAGGAAATTTTGTTGTAAGAAAATCCAACCACTTAAAAATGGGTTGTGCAAGGTTTATGCTTCTACCCATAAAGAAAGACGACAAGGTTTATGCTTCTACCTGCAAAAAAGCAAGCGTAAAGGTCTAGGCTTTTATCGAGAAATGAAGTTGGCTGTAAAGGTCTATGCTTCTACCTAAAAAGGTATCAACCCTAATTGAAGATTGAATTGAATTTTTAGAGAAGAAGTCCCTAGGTAGTGAAGTAGGCCGTTTGGTGGCCGACCACTATAAATCGTGTGTTGACTCTCCTTTGCCCTGTCTATGAAGTTTTTGACAGTACAAAGAGAATCTACGAAGATAAATATCTAAATCAGTGTGAAATTGAAACATACAAAACATGCTATGCCTATTGAATACAACTATACACTCGAAAATAATATACTCACCCGATACCTTGTGCATTGCATACAAGAGCGTATATTAGATAGGACCCACGTATATATTACTCTCTTAATTATTAGTCCAACATGTGCAGTTCGAATAGCATGGCTCGTGAAAATACCTTAAGAGATTATTCAAAATGGGCTCACCAAATCTCTCTTCTATACTAAGAAGCATCAAATTAATCGGCTTTGGATGAAAAGAAAAGCCTGCTAATGACCGTGCTTGAATTGAATGAGGATGATCAAACTTGTGTTTGGGTGGAGAGTCTATCTTTTACATGCTATCGAAAATCAAATTAACTTTTGATTTGGATTTGCGGTTCTCATACCATATTAATTACGAGCAAAATGGCTCGTGTTATGTCAAAGCAAGGAAGAGCATCGAAGAGTTTCGAAAATCTTGCATCGAAGTCTGTCCAAACTCTCACATTGATGGGAAAAATTTTGTTTTGCCATTTTATCTTCGATGAAGGACAATATTTATGTATGAATCTTCTAATGTAGAGTGAAAGTTACTCTAATTAGCTCAAAAAGTAGGTCCTGTTCAATGCATTCTAACATCCTTGCTATGAATTTTCTTTTACGTATGCTTCTTAATCCAGAAACTTAATTATTTTTACATTGTTTCTCTGCTTGCTTAACAAAAATAAATGCTTCGAAAAGGAAGCTATATAGGAAAGAATTCCACCAAATGAATAGCTTGGTTTCCCAGTTCAACTTGCGTACAAACAAAGACGACATTGAACATATCACAGATAGCCACGTCCAAATCCAACTCGAAAACTGATCTTTATGCCAAGGCAACGGAGACCATCATTCCATTCTAAAATATATATAAAAGAAAATTTCTCAAACAAACAATCTTGAATTCTTTTGTCAATTTCTCTTCCTTGTTCATGGACTCACAACATGGCAATTGCCAGAGCTACTACCTACACTAATTAGATAGAGTTTCTAGTTCCCAAATTCATGTCAACTTCTGCTAGCTAGCATATCTTTTAAGAGGCCGTTGACAATGTCATACTTGTAGTCTCGCTGGAACCATGAGGAGAATTGAAATATTAACAAACCTCACTAATAAACTCCTCCACCGCATCACTAGCTTGATCATCGTCAGAGATCCATGTTTTTCCCTCCGCCGCGCAAGTTGCCTCCAGCTTCAGTCTGAAGAGAGTTGGGAGAGCTCTCTTGATGCCACCGAGCTAGGCCATGATTCAGAAATGCGAGCAAAGGTCATGTGACAGTGACATGGCTTTCCCGACGCCATCCAGTCCCATACACAGAAGTTTTCACAAGAAAAACCTTGTGATGATCAATAGCTGCAAGTAACACTGCTGCAGGTATCCTAAAATACCACATGATCGCTTGCAGTAACCCTATCTCGGGAAGAGTTAGAGCCCAAAGGGTTAATTAACTGAGAAAGGTAAAGGAGAAGCCTGAGACAGTATTTATAGACCTCGCTAGGTCACGGAGTCCGAGATATCATTCACGAGATATCAGATACAGTACTGATGCATGCACGCATGCTTTCTCAGGCTCAGAGACTGTGGCTCTGCTCAATGCTGACAAGCAAGCAAGTGGAGTACGGGATTAATAGGATATGGGCAATAATATCTGTACGTGGAGATCATGAAGAAGATCACATCACAAATAATTCAATGGGGAATCTTGGTTTTTTTTTTTTTTTTAATCTTTTCAACATCCCATAAACTGGAACATATGAAGCATATCTGATACCAACAAGGAGTGCATAGAAAATAAAAATTAACATGCATTGATCATTTGCTGTATCCTCTTCCTTCTTCATTTGTAAACAGTCGACCATAAGGAACAATTAAGCAAAATTTGCTTATTATATTGAGCTGTTCAAATTTAAAATTTAATAGATCTTGTGCGTGAGCCGAAACTGGGCTGGGGCTGGGGCTGTTGGTCCTCACCTATGACCCCCACCCTGAAAATAAAGGGAAATTCCTATCGGGCTTGCCTGTTGGGACACTATGGGCATGTCTAGGCTTGTCAATGTGTCAGATCTGGACTTAAACCAGACCAGATTAGATGGGTCCGATTAGATTTTTTTTCTACTCGCTGATCTGAATAGGACCCGGACGAGATTACCCTATTAGTAAATAGATCAAATGTGGATTTACCTGTACTGTACCTGATTAAGACCCGCATCCATTTAATTAATAAGATCTTAGACAACTAGATCTTATGGAGAAGCTTTTTGAGAATCTATGTCATTAAACTTATGTTTGGTGTTATTGGATTAATGTTGTAAACACTTAAAACTTATATTTGTTGTTTGAATTATGCTGGACTTATCTTGTGTTCAAATGTTTGTTTGAGTTATCATATTTAATTTATATTTATTATGGGATATTTGTTGGGGGACTAAGTCATTTTTTGAACTTATGTTTGTTGTTGGATATTTGGAGTTCTGGCTACATTTAATCATTTGAAACTATTTTATTTGTAATAATATGTAGCTAGTTTTTTATATTTGTGATTATTTTGAATTAATGATTTGTGGAAATTTAGAATGAATAAGTTAAAAGATAATCAAGTCAGTAGGATAATCGGGTCAGGTTACCATAATAAATGGAATGGATTATGTGAACATTGAGTATGTACCCGTGGGTAATCGGATCGAGTTTGGTGCATATAATGGTAAAACAGTCCAAGTACAGTATTACGATAAACGCTCTGAACCCGACCCATTGATAGGCCGAGGCATATCATATATGACCAATAAATCCCCCAGTGAATCACGCTCTCTAATTTGTTATTAGACATAGTTTTTGAGATATGTACCCTCTAAAATTTTCATATTTAGAATTTTCCTCTCAAATCATTGGTATTTGTATGCCCTCAAAACATCACAAACCAGTTAAGTTAGCCACGATGTTAGCTATTATTAGATTTTGGATAATTTGGGGAGAAGATTACCAGCATGTTAGGATTATGACGTAAATACGTCATGAAGGTAGTCAATTAATGTCAGATTTTGCAGTTTCTTTTTCTAGATCTGTTTTGAGTCCGAGTTGGATTCAAGTTTCCTTTATTCTGATTGAAGGAGTTTGTTTAAGAGTAAGAGAGTTCTATAGTTTATAAATAACCCTTTAGGAGTGGCCTTCAATGTATTCCAAGAGAATCCTAATGAATTTGTAATTCTTAAGGGTGTAATCCATCTAGATGAGAAATTCATGAGAGAAGCTTAACCACAAGGGTTCATTATTCTTGGCGGTCATTAAGGGCTTAACTTCTCACCATGAGGTGTAAGTAATTCTTATTGTACACCCCTAAAGTTTTAATAAAGTTTCTCCCCCTTCTCCTGTGGACGTACACACGATCTGTTTGATCAGTGGAACCACGTTATATTGTATGTTGACTTTCTATCTACTTTGGAATATCTTCTTCTTCTCTTCAAGTTGTCCTAGTAGATTCTGTGGTTCGTATCCGCTGCGCCGCCCCAGTCGATCCGGTCATGCGGGCGTCCTCCCTTTAAATCATAACAATTGGTATCAGAGCATACAGATTGTTTACCAACAATTGGTAGCAGAGCAAGGTAACTTGAAGATGTCCGTGATTAAGTTTGATATTCAGAAGTTCGATGGCGTCATCAATTTCAGCAGGTGGCAGATTAGGATGAACGTCATCCTTACCCAGAGCAGTTTGAAGAAAGCACTACTCGGGAGGGAGAAAAAGCCTCAAAATATGAAGGAAGAAACTTGGAAGGAGTTGGATGAGAAAGCCTTGATAGCTATTCAGTTTTGCTTGGCGGACGAAGTGTTGGATGAGTTTTCTACGGAGAAAACAACGTCCTCGCCGTGGGAGCGACTTCAAGACCACTATCTGAAGAAGTCGTTGGCGAATCGGTTGATTCTGAAGCAGTGTCTCTTTCTTTTCCGCATGCATGAAGGTACACCTATCAAGTCTCACATTGCAAAATTTTTCTCTATTATCAATGATCTAGAGAAGATGGAGGTTAAGATAGAAGACGAGAATCAAGCACTTCTGTTACTGTGTTCTTTACCTTTTTCATATAAGAGCTTTAGGGAAGCTATCATCTATGGAGGCAAGTCAACAATCAAGGTCAATGGGCCAACGAGCATCTACTCAATAAGGACAAAATTGACACCTAGTTGAGCAGTGAGTCTCATCATGATAATTATGGGCAAGTTAATTAGTTAAGGGAGAAGAGTAATAATGGAAGTTCCACGGGTAACTCAAAACATAAGAATTTGACGTGCAACTATTGTCATAAGAAGAGGCACATTAGATCTGAGTATTGGCTTCAAAAGAAGAAACAACCAGATGCTAATGTCACTAAACTGGTTGAATGAGATGAAGAATAATGCGACACTCTATCTGTTACAGACAGACCAGTTGGTAACAAAGATAGATGGATCATAAATTCTGGATATTCACAGCATATCAGTTCTAATAGAAAGATGTTCTTTTCATACACTTCGGTTCAGGGGGAGAAGTCTTCATGGGAAATTCTGCTACAAGCAAGGTGATTGGCGAAGAAACAATCTAGTTTCGGTCTCATGATGGATGCATCACTACTCTTCAAGGCGTTCATCATGTTCCCGAATCAAGGTACAGTCTCATCTCTCTTGGAGCCCTACATAGAGAAGGGTTCTGTTTCAGTTCGAAAGGTGATCTTATGAAAGTTTCTAAAGAGGCCCATGTGATGTTTCAAGCGAACGTATCGGTGATGTGTATATGTTGCAAAATTCAGAGGTTACAGTTGGTGAATTGCAGTTATCCTCGGCTTCGGAAGCAGCAGTTGTGGAACAGTCAGAGACTATGATGGTTTCGAGCTCGGATGTTCAGTTGTACCCCGAAGAGAGATTGGGATTAGGCGTGCAACAATGTAGTTCAGATCGTTACTCCTATGGTGGAGCAAATTCTCATAGATCTTCTATAGATCAAGGAGATCGTTGGGTAATAAAGTTCAGGTTGGGCTTGAACTTATTCGACCTAATTAAGATGTGAACCCCATGAGGGAGTTATAGAGAAGAGGGAGTGAGATGGAGATGAAGTCAAGTTTGTTCAATTGTGCGTAGATGCGAGCACATGGAACAAGGTGGCTATTCTCGAACTTGAACGTATTCTAGTCAAGAGGGAGATTATTAGGATTATGACGTGAATACGTCATGAAGGTAGTCAATTAATATCGGATTTGGCAGTTTCCTTTTCTCGATCTGTTTTGAGTCTGAGTTGGACTCAAGTTTTCTTTATTTTGATTGAAGAAGTTCGTTTAGGACTAGGAGAGTTCTATGCTCTATAAATAACCCCTTAGAGGTGGCCTTCAATGTCTTCCAAGAGAATCCTAATGAATTTGTAATTTTTAAGAGTGTAATTCATCTAGGTAAGAAATTCATGAGAGAAGCTTAGCTACAAGCGTTCGCTGTTCTTGGCGGCCATCAAGGGCTTGTAACTTCTCAGCGTGAGGTGTAAGTAATTCTTATTGTACTCTCCCAAAATTTTAATAAGATTTCTCCCCCTTCTTCTGTGGATGTACACACGATCTGTTTGATCGGTGAAATCACGTTATATTGTGTGTTGGCTTTTTATCTATTTTGAAATATCATCTTCTTCTCTTTTTCAAGTTGCCTTAGTAGATCCTGTGGTTCGTATCCGCTGCGCCGGCCCAACTGATCCGGTCGTGGTGGCGTCCTTTCTTAAAACCACAACAATTGGTATTAGAGCATACAGATTTTTTACCAACACAGCATACTCTTCGCATCACGTCGACCCCACTTTCCTTTCATCCTTTTTCTTCTGTTCTTATTCTCTCATCATAATAATAGAAAGAAAAGTATTTAATGAAGTAAAAAAGGTTCTCTACCAGATAAAGAATAAAATATTCACTTATTTCTTTTAAGAAAAGGAGGTATGCTTGTTAAATTTTACTTAATGATTTTTTTTTATGTCCGCTACTTAAATTACTGTTGGTCTTGACAATCCAATTCAAGATCAAGATCAACCGGTTCAATCGGTGAGGTCGGTGAAAATCAGGTAGGAGGGTTTCCGTTCAATTGAATGTTCTTTAATTATATAACCACCTTTCAAATCCTTTCCTTAGACACCAATCAGACTGGTATTTAGTCAGTCTTGTATTAGTAATAAATTAGTAAGATAACTAATTCAACAATAATATATCTAGCAATAATATTTATTAAAATAAATATTCCAGCATGAATACTTTATTCAGCACAATCCCTACAATAAGAACGTTAGTTCAAATAAACATAGAATATATTGGAATTCAATAATTTCACAATTAATATCTATACAAGATAAGTATTTATTAATAATAATTTGTGCAAAATTGAACATAAGTATAAACTGACAGAGTAATAGAATAAGAACTATATTTTAGAGTAAGGTGCGCGTAAAGCGAATCTCCTTAAGATAATTACGTCCCTTACTGCGGTGCATACGGGATAATGTACACTGGTCTATTAAGATACAACACTCCTTCACCTGTTCAGCACAACACTTCGTAAAATCATGTACAGTCGAAACAAAATTGGCCCGTACCTTCCATTTGATCAGAAGTAAGAAAAAGGACACACGGACCAAAAATCAGATTTCAGACACAATTCTGAAATCTGAACAGTACTTTAAAGAATTCTCTTTAAAAAAACTCAAATATTTATTGTAGTTGATTGAGTTTTAGAATTCTCAATTGTGAGTGATCCATTGGAGTGAAAATCTGCATTTTATATAGGATTCAGAGGAAACCTTTCAGTTGTAATGGGTGCAACCCTTTCGAACAGACACATCTGTTCAGTTAGAACGGGTGCAACTATTATGAACAAATACATTCGTTTATCGAACAGACACATCTATTCGGCCATAACTGGTTGTCCCTGAATAAACACATCTATTCGACCGGAATGGGAGCAACCATTCCCAATAGACACATCTATTCTTATACCACTTCAATGTGGGATTAAAGAGTTTTCACTTTTTTTGATCCCATTTGGCTGTTGTATTAGGCCAACTTTTGATTGAATACCTCATTCATTCAGAAATGGAATTGAACATGTGAATATATCACGTTCATCCCAAATGGAAGGAGAACACATTCCACTCATCTCCAGTGTGTTCCGAGCAACGGGTCACGCCTAAATTTTCGCTCAAGTATTCTCAAAAACTCACTTGGTTTAATTTTAAGTTTCTAACAATTTCCCAAGATGAATGGAGATTCAAGAAATTATATACACTATGAGACTGACTCTATAGTGAAAGGTACTTTAGAAAAGTAACTGCATCAGGATAGGTGAACTAGTCTTGAACCTGTAATCACCTAGAGGGAGGGAGGTGAATAGGTGATGGCTAATCTAATGGTCATAATGCGGAATTAAAACTAATTAATGCAAACTAAAAATTTCTTAAACTAAACACCACGTATAACACAAGAGTGTAGCCGGATTCCCCGTGAAGTGCTCTGGACTAACTCCTCAAGATTCCTCTAAATAAGAGTTGAGGTGCCGCGTTGGCTCTCTTGGTTGAATACAAGTGTTAGCAAACAATCCCCAAGCATATAACAATTAAGCACACAATGTATATCAAGCATATAAAGATAAATACAATATAAGCATGCAAGATATAAACAAGTAAGAGATAGAGAGAGAGCAATCGCAAACACGGGAGATTTGTTTCGAGCTTCGAGCACACTTGCTCTACGTCCCTGTCTTCAACACTATAAAGGATTTTCACTAAAATCGATCCTACCGGATCACTTGGTGCCGCAACACCTACAAGCTCTTTGGACTCTCTAGTCCCTCTCTTGTTCCCGCAAGAACACACCGCAAACCCACTAGCTCGCCGAGGCCGCACCTCAAACAAAGAGTTCACACGCGAACTCGAAACACCGCGAACCCGCAAGTCCGCCTCCTCAAAGTACAAAGTAGAACTTTGGTGATCACAACACTTTGATCACCTAAAATCCTCTCACAACAAATATCCCTATAGGTAGATATAGTAATGGATAGCTCAAGTGTTTTTGTGAGAAAACTGGGACTGAAATGGTGGAGGAAAACTCAAGAAATCACTTTTCAATACACTCTTGAAAATCTCTCCTTTTGATATGGAAATTTTGGCTCTTAAACAAGTGGAGATAAACACCTAATAGAGTTAGAAAAACTGGCTCAAAACCCACTTGAAAATCTTAGCTAAAACAGCCCACAAAGCCCCTCTTTTATAGGGCTAGAAAAACTACCGTTGGGGCAATTTTTCAGCCCTGATGGCTGTCGGTCGATCGGCCCGGTCGACCGCCAACGGTCAGAATTCTGACTATTGGAGCCTCGGTCGACCGGCCGGTCGACCGTGACCTAGATACAGAGAGCAGTCTCTCTGTCCGGTCGACCGCCCGGTCGACCGGGGCCTTTCCAGAGAGCAGAGCTCTCTGGTCGGTCGACTGTCCCGGTCGACCGGCCCTCCAGCCAGACTGGCGTGCACGTCTGTGCACGTCGGTCGACCGAGTCGGTCGACCAACTCCTAGCTCGGTCGACCGTCCGGTCGACCGGCAGAAGCCAGGTCAGGTCAGTTATAGGGATTAAAAGGTTGACTTTTTATCTAAAATAAAATCCCATAAAATCACGAAAAATCTACAAAAATAAGTTCAGTATAGTACTTTGATAAACAAACATGTTTGAGCAAAATCAAGACATGTTACAAACAATTTGAACTATTTTTATAACTTAGAAAATTTGGCTAAAAACAAAAACTGTATTTTTCCAAATTTGTTTTTCCAAAACTTCGCCAAATACAAAAACAAGATATTTTAAACTCTTTTAAAGCATAGAGTGTATGGATATGATCCACTACACATATATGGTGAAATATCTATGTTTTTGACAATAAGCACTAAACATGATTTTGGTTAAAGATATGTATACTTTGAATTCAAAAACCAAACCGTTATTTTTCAAAAAGAAAACTCTTTTGTATTTTTCCAAAATAAAAATTCTTTTATGAAAACTCATCTAAGAGTGTGTATGTATATGATATACTTGAGCAATCCACCAACTATTCTATCCTTTACATTTTAATCTAAAATAAAATCTTAATAAAAAAAAAACCTAGACTCAAGTCTTGATCTTGAAGGTCTTCACTTGAAGTCTTCTCATCTTCTTGACTTGGTCCAAACTTGATCCAACAAGCTATACTCTTCTTGAGTACTTGATGCGATCTTGATGCATAGGCTCTTGAATCAAACCGTGCTAGCTCCAAAACTTGACTTTGAATCCTTTGTTGAAGCTAAACACCGACTAAGATCTTGATCATAAATCTGAGACTAATTAAACACAAGATCATTAGTACTATAACTACATGAGTTGATCATCATCAAAACTAGAGTGATAGACCTTTAGGCCAACATAACCTTCCTTAGCGAAAGCCTTATCGGACTTATTAGCCAATCAGTAAACTAGGTCTTGAATTGTCGGCTGTTTGTATAAGCCAAGTCAACAGGCCTCACGCAATAACTTTTCAAAATCAATTTGATTCTCGGTTGTGTCCATTTCGATCCTGAACATTCTTGATTTTAGAGAGTGTGTTTAGGGAATCACAGCCTCCATAGAGACTCCCAAAGAATCGACCCCAGCTCTACATTCACATAAGTGATTATTCCATTAAGAGTAGTCTACTCTACCCTACTTGTTGTGAAAACAAGATATATGCATCATTAAAAGCATTACGTTTATCCTAAGCCCTTTTGTAGAAGCACTTGGGTACACTATACGAATGAGTTGGAGTCAAACTCCTACGTGCTTACTCGCGAGTCAATCATAACCAGTTTTTCCTCTTGAACTTAGTCCGTGAGATCTCCAACCGTTAAGTGAGATTTTTTTTTAAACTGACTCGGTATGGTTAGACTTTTAGCCTCATTCTCTTCGATGCTCAATTCATACACTCTATACTTAAACCTTTAGTGAACGAATCCGTTAAGTAATCTTTTTACACCACAAAGTCAATTGAGATAACTCCATTTGAGAGCAACTGTCTAACGATGTTATGTCTACGACTGATGTATCTAGACTTACCTTTATATAAAAAGTTTTGTGCCTTAAATATGCTGCTTGATTATCGCAGTGAATGCATATGGCAGGCACTGGTTTAGGCTATATATATATATTCTCTAGGATCTATCGAAGCCATTCTACTTCTTCTCCAGCGTTATCCAAGGCTATAAATTCTGATTTCATTATGAAACAAGCTATGCAAGTTTGTTTGGAGGATTTTTAAGATACAACCGCGCCTCCGAGAGTAAACATGTATTTGCTAGTTGATTTCAATTCTTCGAAATCTACAATCTAGTTTGTATCACTGTACCTTTCAAGTACAGGTGGATACTTTCCATATCTTAAGGCATACTCTTTGGTATTCTTCAAGTAGCCCACTACTCATAGTAGGACATGTTGGCCCAGAGTCCCTTGACCTTAGTTTTGATGATGACTAACTTATGAAGGTTAGTTTGCTAATGATCTTGTGTTTATATAGTTTCAGCTATTGATCAAGATCTTAGTAGTGATTTGACTTTAATAAGAGATTCACAGTCAAAGTGTTGAACCAAATAAGTATTGATTCAAAAGCTCACGTCACAACGATCGCATATAGCTCCTTTGGATCAAGTTTGGATCGAGTCGGCTTGGAGATGAAGATCTACAAGAAGACTTCAGTTTATTTAGTTTTTATTTAGATCTTGTGTAAGAATAGCTTAGTCTTGATATGCTCAAGTTTACACACACACACACACACACACAAGTTCAAAAGTTTTAGTTTCGGTGTAACCAGTTTTGGATTTTCAAAAATACATATATGGTTATCATGTATAGATAGAATCATAACAAGTTTTATATGTTTGAATGTGTATTGGATTTCATCCATATACATTACTGCTTCATATTGTAGGAAAACGTATTTTGATGATTCTAGTTCATGTGTTTCAAGCTTTATTTTTTAACAAAACTTAGTTTTGGATTTAATATAAAAAACATAGATATATCTTTTTATGTGTATTGGATTCTATTCATACACACTATGCATCAAATATATTTTAATATCTTATTTTTGTATTTGAACAAGTTATTGAGAAATAGTTTTTTTATTTTGATGTCTTCTCAAAAACTCTTGAAGACAAAAATAAAACGAGTTTTTGAAAATACAGTTTTTGGTTTCAAACTTAAGTTTATGCCTCAAAAATAGTTCAAATTATTTGTAATATAGGTTTATTTTTGATCAAACATATTTGTATTTCAAGTGCTTACATAAACTTATTTTTGTGGATTTTATGTGTTTTTATGGGATTTTATAGGTATTTAAAAGACAAAATATCTCAACCTATAATCATGGTTATTGGGCTGCTAACGGTCGACCGACCGGTCGACCGACATGCACAAAGGTGCACAGACTTTAGCGATCGACCAGGCGGTCGACCGTTCCAGAGAGTCTGCTATCTGAAAATGGCCCCGGTCGATCAACCAGAGAGACCAGCTCTCTTTTTCTGGCCTTGGTCGACTGGGCGGTCGACCGACAGGCAGTTTGCCTTGGGGCGGTCGACCAGCCAGTCGACCAACAACCCCAACGGTCAGAAATTTGACCATTGGCCGGTCGACCAGGCGGTCGACTAACAGGCTATTCTGGGCCTATTCTAGACCCCAACGACTATATTTGGGAAACCTATAAAATGGGTTCCCTTGGCCTGTTTCTTCTAAGATTTTTAAGAGCAATTTTTTCCATCTTCTCAAGTATTTTCAGTAAGTTTTTAAACAAGTTTTAGAGCTTCAAAATCTTATCTTTATTTGTTTTCAAAATTTTGAAAAAATGAAAGAAAATCAAGTCTTTGGGAATCCTTGTTTTGTTCTTCATTTCTCTATCAATCCAAGAGTTTTTTTCAAGTATTTTCTTTGTATTTTCTTTTCTAAAAGCTTTGTGCACTCACATACTTGAGCTTTTCAATTCAAATCTATCTTCTAGGATCTTGTATTGTAAGAGGCTTTGTTTGTGATCCTTTGAGATCACCAAGAGAGTGTTTGTGATCTTTGTGATCACTAAGTGTATTTCTTTCTTTGTTTTGTGCTAGACTTGTGCCTTCCCTCTTTTGCAGAGGTGATTGGGTAGAGAGAGGAGTTGTGTACTCCCGATGTTAAGTTGTAATTCCTCAGTGGAGGTCCTTTTGTGGAAGGGCCTGTGTGGATATAGTGGAAATTCTTCTGTGTGAAGGCAGAGACGTAGAGCAGTGGCTCGAATCTCGAAACATATCTTTGTGTTTGCGTTTGATCCACTATCTCTTAACTTTTTCTCTCTTTATATCTTGTATTACTTTACATTGTTCATATTCATATATATGCTTGGTATTATTTGTGTGCCCATACTTGTGTTCAACCAAGAGAGCTTTTAATAGCACCTCAACTCTTGGTCTAGAGGAATCTAGAGGAGTAATTCCAGAGTCCTTCACGGAAAATTAGGCTCACTCTTGGTTACACATATCACTCTTGGTTACACATATAGTGTGTTAGCAATTGAGTTTTAAATTTCGCATCATTTGTTCTACATTAGCTTGTACACCTATTCACCCCCTGGGTGTACTTACAGGACAATCCAACGATCAGCACTAGAATTACTAGTGTACCTACTCAACTTGCTCACAACGTAAGCTATATTGGGTGTAGTGTAATTCATTAAATATATTAGACTTCCTATAATTTGATAATACACCAACTATCATTTTTCAGTTCCTGTATTCTTGCGAAGGTGGATGTGTGAGAGAAAAGAATTGTATTTCTTTTGATCCCATGTTTCTTGAATTTTTCTATTATTTTGTCCACATAATGTGACTAAGATAGACTGGTTTCATCTGTTGTTCTAGTAATTTTAATTCTAAAATTATATCAGCAGCACCAAAATCCTTCACGTCAAAATTATTGGATAGCACCCTTTTAGAAGATTCAATAACTCCAATATTAGTCTCAGCATGTCATCTACATGGAGACAAACAATGATACATGCATTTCTAACTATTTTTGTATAAACACACTTGTCGCATTTGTTGATAGTGAATCTATCTTTAATCATAACACTATCGAACTTCTCAAGCTATTATTTAGGAGCCTATTCCAGCTTCTTTTCACATTTGTACTCCTGGGGTAGACATAACCTGTAAGGTTCACTTTCAACCGCATATGCTACGAAGTATGGACGAAAGAATTTTGAGATTCTCGATCTCTGAGTCCTTCTTGGTTCAACTTCTGCATTAACTGTTGGTTTATTGGGTCTTTCATCCCTGAACGTTATTTCATGTGTTTTTTCTCATAAGTCTTGTTTTCTTTCTGTTTGTATAGAAAGATATCTTCAAAGAGCAAAACATCTCTTGATTCGATAATCATATTCAAATGAATATTAAGTATTCCTGTTTTGTGTGCCAAAAATTTGTAGGCGCTGCTATTCAAGGCATAGCCTATGAAAATGCAGTCCATCATTTTAGATTCTAATTTAGTCTTCTTAGAAGGTGGTGCCAGTACCTCTATAAGGCGCACCCACATTTTGAGGTAATGATACGAAGGTGGCATTCCATTCCACAATTCAAATGAAATAAGACCAAGATTCTTATGAAGTACCTTGTTTTGCGATTAATAGCCCTTCCCCCTAAGTTCTGCGGGGTTTCAGAACTTACAAGCATGAAATTGATCAATTCTTTTAAAATTCTGTTTTCTCTTTTAGCAATCTTATTCTGCTGAAGAGTGTATGGTGCTTGCTTTTGGCGGTTTATATCAAAGTTAATGCACAACTCACTGAATCCATTTATTTCTTATTCTCTGCTTTCGAGATAGGAAGGGGAGCAGACATCACTGTCTGGTCGACGCACTCAGTGCCCCACTGGTACTCTCTTTATTAGTATCAGCCATTTTCTGCAATTCAAGCATAGTAGAAGTTAACAACTTCAATACTATTAATTGTCTTAAGATTGTTGGTCTTGATAATCCAATTCAAGATCAAAATTAACCGTTCTAATCGATCAGGTCGGTGAAAATCAGGTGAGGTTTTCCGTTCAATTGAACGTTTTTTAGTTATAGAACCACTTTCAAATTTCTTCCTTAGAATCAATCAGACTGGAATTTAGTCAGCCTCGTATTAGTAATAAATCAGCAAGATAAATAATTCAACAATAATTTATCTAGTAATAATATTTATTAAAATAAATATTCCAACATAAATATTTTATTTAGCATAATCCATGCAATAAGAACATTAGTTCAAATCGACAGACAATATATTGTAATTCAATAATTCCTAATCAATATTTATACAAGATTTATATTTATTAACAATAATTTGTGCAAAATTGAACGTTAGTATAAACGGATAGTGTAACAGAATAAGAACCAGATTTTTGAGTGAGGTAAGCATAAAGCGAAACTCTTTAAGACAATTACATCCCCTGCTACGGTGCATAAGGGATAATGAATGCTGGTTTTTAAAGATACAACACTCCTTCACGTGTTCTGCGCAGCACTTTGCAAAACTATGTACAATCGAACCAAAATTGACTTGTACCTTCCATTTGACTGGAAGTAGGAAAAAGGACCCAGACCAAAAATGAGATTTCAAACACAATTCTGAAATATGAACAACACTTTAAAGGATCCTCTTTAAAGAACTCATTATTCATTTTAGTTGATTAAGTTTTGAAATTCTCAGTTGTGAGTAATTGTGAGTGATCCATTGCAGTACAAAATTGCACTTTATATAGGATTTGAAGGAAACCTTTCAGCTGTAATGGGTGCAACCCTTTTGAACAAACACATCTATTCGATTGGAACATGCGCAATCGTTCCAAACGGACACATCTATTCGATCGTAACTGGTTGTCTCCGAGCAGACACATCCATTCGGTCAGAACAGGCATAACCGTTCCGAATGGATATATCCATTCCTATACGACTTTCAATGTGGGACTAAAGAGTTTTCACTCTTTTTGGTCCCATTTAGATATTGTATTAGGCCAACTTTTGACTTGAATATCTCATTCATTTGGAAATGAAATTGAACATGTCAATATACCACGTTTATCCCCAATGAAAAGAGAACACATTCTAACCATTTCCCCATTCTGATCAAAGGGTCACGCCAAAATTTTAACTCAAATTTTCTCAAAAACTCACTTGGTTTAATTCCAAGTTTCCAATAGTTACTACCGGAAAAAATTATTGAGCATGTTAATGTTTATGCACCTCTACTATAGGGTATGCCAAATAGGAGAAATGAATGGCTTCTTTAACCGAAAAATAGGTCTACGTCAAGGATCCCTCTTGTCCTCGTATCAATTCATTCTCTTTAATGAGATAATCTCATATCTCACTACAACAAAACAAGAGGTTCTACGTCGGTTTAAAACCGACGTGAAAACAAAACAACGTACCAATGTCTATGAGGTCGATGTTATAAGTTGAGGGAAAAGTCGTCGGTTTTAAACTGACGTGAAAACGTTATTTTTTAAAAAAATAATAAAATATCAACCATGTCAGTTTTAAGCCGATGTGAAAAATCTTATTTTAAAAAAATAATAATAAAACACGAGCTCCAGTACCAAGCACCCGCCAGCGAGCACCACGAGCTCCACCACCGAGCTCCCGCCACCGAGCACCACAAGCTCCACCACTACCTCCATCACCGAACACCCACGAGCTCCACCACGAGCTCCACCAACGAGGACCACGAGCTCCACCACCGATCTCCCGCCATCGAGCACCACGGGCTCCACCACTGAGCACCACGAGCTCCACCACCGAGCACACGAGCCCCACCACGATCTCCACCACCAAGCACCACCACGAGCTCCACCACCGAGCACCACGAGCTCTGCTATCGAGCTCCCACCACCGAGCACCATGAGCTCTACCATTGAGCTCCCACCACCGAGCACTACCACGAGCTCCATCACGAGCACCACCACCGAGCATCACGAGCTCAACTGCCACCGAGCTCTACTAGCCTTCAAGTCGGAGCTTGTCGTTGCTCTAATCAGAGTAGGGCTCCCGCTGCAGCCCAGTTCTATTGCGTGCGTCCCACCTCCATCGCCATGCAGGCATTTGAGAGGGAGAGATGTGATCGTGGAGGCACTGGAGGTCGTGGAGGCTGAGAGGGAGAGATGAGGTCTGGGGAGGGGAATTTGAGAGGAAGAATTTGGGAGGGAGAGATTTTAGTTTTTATTTTTATTTTTGGGGAATACACGTCGGTTCAATTTAAACCGACATGTTAAGTTTTTTCTATTTTTTTGTTTGAGTTTCTACGTTGGTTCGTTGGAGAACCGACGTTGCGAATTTTACAAAATTTTATTTTTTGAGTTTTTACGTAAGTTTGTTGGAGAACCGGCGTCGTAAATTTTTACAAAATTTTCTTTTTTTGAGTTTCTATGTCAATTCGTTGGAGAACCGGCACCGTAAGTTTTTGAACATATTACAAAATTGTCACCACCTCTATTTTTTGAGTATCTACGTCGGTTCTCCAAAAAAATTGGCATCGTAAATTTTTAACATATTATAAAAATATCATCGCCTCTATTTCACGTTGTTGTGTTACTGAAACCGACGTCAAAGTGCCACATAAAAGCCCAATTTTGTACTAATATCTGATAAGTGACTCAAGGAAAAGAGGAGGATTTAAGGCAATAAACATCATTTATGTGGCACCGTCAATCCTTACCTTATGTCTGCGGATGACCACCTTATATTTGATGAAGCTTCCCCTACTACCTTGAGTTCTGTGAACAATTCTTGATACGTATTTCAAATGCTCAGGACGCACACGTGATCAAATCTCTTAAAGACTTCTGTTTATTTCTCTAAAAATATTAATGCAGTTTCAAAAACTGAGCTTGCACGAAATTTTTTGAACCACCACTAATGTCGAAGGAGTACTTGGTGCCATCCTTTTTTTTTTAAGCGTAAAGCCAGTTGCATCTCACTAGTATCTAGTGGAGAAAATGCATACTAAATTAAAAGGATGGACGTAGGAACCCGCTCTTATCACATGCGGAATTATGTTGAAGGAAGCTGGTAAGTGAATTGTTGATCTTTGATGGATCAACAGCAAAGGCCATCATCGATATTATGATCAGAATTTGCTATCATTATTACACAATGACAATCATTAATCACAACAGTTCACAAATAATCAATCCAGTGTATTAATATTATTACAAAATTTACAAAAAACACAGTGTAGTGTCACAAGCATTAACAAGTTCCATCAAAAACCATGACAAATCACAGCAACAATCATCACCATCATCAAACAATAATTCCCATAGAAAAGGGAGAAAAAGAAAGAGGAGTTAATCACCACCACAGCATAACACAGGCAGATTTTCGGGTTATCGGGTCTTAGAAGATGTCGAGGATCTCGAGGATGAACGCGTTACACAGCGGGCAGTTCCCGTGGCTGACCAAGAGCTCCTTGGAGCAGAGCCTGCACAATGTGTGGCCGCAAGGGGTGAAGGCCGCCCCCTTGTGCCTCACCATGCACACGCAGCACGCGTGGTACAGCTCCTCGTCGTCATCGTCTTCCTCTTCCTCGTCCTCCTCCCCTTCCTCCTCGTCCTCATCGTCGTCGAACCCCCCGCCCTCCGTCTGCTCGAACAGCGCCATCAAAGACATCCCTCCTCCTCCGCCCCCGCCTCCCCCGGTGTTCTCGCTCGGCCTGCCAGGTATCGGCAGCGGTGCCGGGTCGTCGGAGTCGCGGACGCTGACGGAACGGCCGAAGAGGGCGGGGCTGGGAATGCTGGGGTTAGGGTTGGGTTTAGGGATAGGGTCGGGGTCGGGGAGGTCGGGGTCGGACCAGGCGGTGCCGGCTCGGCGGAGGCGGATGCGGTCCTTGAAGGACTTCCAGTTGATGGTGCCGTCGTCGGCGTTGCGGATGGACCCCGTGGCGGAGCCTGCCCCGCTCATCTTCTGCTCCTCCAGGATGATGTCCGTCAGGGTGCGCCCGCCCCGGGCCGGGGAGGGGATGCCGACTGCCGCGTGCCCCAGGGACCGGCCGCGGTGCTCGTCAGCTTCGTTGTCGTTGTTGTTGATGCTGATGCTGCTGTTGTCGTCGTTGTCAGTGGACTTGATCTGGGTTTTGGCTGGGTCGGAGATGGTGAAGGTTCGCCTCAGGCCTCGGCCCGCCATTTCTCTTTTTTTTTCAACTAGGAATTTTTTGAACTGGAGAGATTCTTGTTTTTGTCTGTTTCTATGAGATGACTTGAATTGGGGCCGATGGGAAAATTCGACGAAGTAAGATCGGGATCAATGGAGAACGCATCGGGGAAAGAAGTAGAGAAGCAGAGATTTCGGGGTTAAAGAGAGAGAAGATTCACGAATGGATGAATGAGGATGAATGAGGTTTGTGTTTTCTTTGTGGTTTTTAGAAATGGATTGTTATTACTTTTATTTTTTTTATGGCTGTCATTGATTTGTTTTTTTGTGTTTGATGGTAGACTTGAGCGGGTCTTTCGGTGGTTTTGAACTTGTTGGTGAAAATTCTAAAATTGGGGCAGCTAGATAAAATCAGATATAAATTTAGGTTTTGTATTTGACCATTCTAAAGAGTTTTTTGCGTATATACCCTTCAAACGTTGCTATCTGCTTATTTACCCCTAAAAGACTCTATTTGCACGTTTACCCTTCAAACAATGCAACTGCGTTGTCTACGACAAATTTGCTCTTTTCTTCAACACCTTCACCAAACATATCATCAATAACATAGCCCAAAACCTCCAATTTGTTTCAGGGATCAAGAAGCACCACAATGTAAGTCAACATGCTTATGTTCTCCCAACTTCCCCAATACTTATCATATTTCTTCCTCATTTTAACTGCAATGCTTCGCATATTAAGATCATCTGATTACATGCAATTCTTCAACTCAAGAAGCATCACCAATCTCATCAACATGTGTATTGCTTGTCATATACAAAGACTCAGACACACGCAATGTTAGTTCATAGAATTTTTTAAGCAATGTGCGCAATCTCCTAGCATTTGCCCTATCATTCTCCGTAGGAAGCTTATACTTATCCTCCTCTGCAAGAAAGTTTGTATCTTCCTCAAAAAATGTATTAAAAGCCTTTTCATATTGTTGAGCGGCGGCCAACATTAAATAGGTGAAGTTTCATCTAGTACACACATTCAAGCATAAAGAAGTAGTAAATACAAGCTTCACTGTTACAATACATGTTTTAAACTTTGCTAGTCTTGATGGAGATTGCCTAATATATCTAATGGCCCAACGGATCTGATTAATCTAATCTCCTATAGCTTTAAGGCCATCGCTCACAGCAAGATTAATCACATGCGCAATGCATCTCATATGAAGAAATTTCCCATCTAACATGCTACCACGCCAATTATTAATCATCTTTCTCAAGTATTGAAGCATTTTATAATTTGAACTAGCGTTATCAACTGTGATAGTGAAGACATTCTCGATCTCCTATTCTATTAAACACTTCTCTACAACCTTACTGAGTTCATCACCTTTATGGCTAGAAATGGGACAAAAATTGAGAATTCTTTTGTTCAACTTCCAATCAATATCAATCCAATGTACGGTGGGACACATGTAATTGATATTTTGTATAGAAGTCCAAGTGTCCGTAGTGGGACACGCCCTTTGACATGTGGCCTTCATCAAATTCCTCAAATTTGTCTTCTCTCTCCAATAAAGCTCATAACAATCCCTCTGGACTGTCCAACGTGGTGGGATACGAAATCTAGGGCACACTATGGACATGAAATATATGAATCCAATACCCTCTATTAATTTAAAAGGAAGCTCATCTAGGATGATGAACTTACTAAGTCCATCTCTTATGGCTGGTTCATCATATTCCCAACTTTCTAGGGTAACCATCTTACGACTCCCCTCACTTGATTCCATCGATTGTGTCAAACTTATGAGAAAAAATACACCTAGACGGGGGATGAATAGGTGTACTAGCTAATCTAATGAAAATGATACGGAATTAAAACTAATTATGCAAACTAAAAACTATTATACAAAACACACCAAGTATAACACAAGAGTGTAGCCGAATTCGTGAATGACTTGGACTATCTCCTCAAGATTCATCTAGATTAAGAGTTGAGGTGCCACTACAGCTCTCTTGGTTGAATACAAGTGTGAGCAAACAATCCCAAACATATATCAATTAAGCACAAGATATATCAATCATATAAGAGATAAACAATATAAGCATGTAAGATATATAAACACAAGTGAGAGAGAGAGAGTAATCACAAACACGAGAGAATTGTTTCGAGGTTCGAGCACCCTTGCTCTACGTCTCCGCCTTCAACACTATGAAGGATTTCCACTAGAATTGATCCCGTAAGATTACTCGGTGCCGCAACACCTACAACGAGTTCACACTAGAACTCTTGAACTCATTAGTCCCTCTCTTGTTCCCGCAAGAACAACACGCACCTCTTACAACTCCTCCAACCACACATCGGAACACTTGGTGATCACTTCACTTGATCACCACTAAACTCTCTTCACCGAGGTCACAACCTCTATAATTCTTCACAATACAAGGATGAAACTTGTGATCACTTCTCTTGATAACAAAAACAACTCTCACAACAAATATCCCTAGAGGATTGATATACCAATGGAAAGTTCAAGCTTGTGTGAGAAAAACAAGATAGAGTTATGGTAGAAAACTCAAGAAATCTCGTTTGAAAACACTCTTGAAAACTCTCCTTTTGATATGAAAATATTAGCCCTAAAACAAGTGAAGAAAACCTCTAAAAGAGATAGGAAAAACTGGCTTTGAAACCCTCTCAAAATCTTGTAGAAAACCGCCCAAAACAGCCCTCTTATATAAACCCCCAAAAACTAGCCGTTGGGGTCAAACTGCAGGTCAGAATGACCTGTCGATCGACCGACCGATCGACCGGCCAACGGTCAAATTTGTGACCGTTGAGGCTGCCGGTCGACCGCCCGGTCGACCGTTCCCTGGGCTTGACCTGTTGGTCGACCGCCCGGTCGACCGGGGCCAAATCAAGAGAGAAAAGCTCTCTGGACGGTCGACCGCCCGGTCGACCATTCCCTGGGCTTGACCTGTCGGTCGACCGCGCGGTCGACCGGCCCTCAAGCCAAATGGCTGTGCACGTTCTGTGCACATCGGTCGATCGCCCGGTCGACCGACTTCTGGCTCGGTCGACCACCAGAAGGCCAGGTTTGAAATCTTGGAGATTAAAAACTTGGTCTTTTTAACTTCAATAAAATCCCATAAAATCACATAAAATCTACAAAAATAAGTTCATTGAAATACTTTGAAGTACAAATATGTGTGATAAAAAATCAACACATATTACAAACTTTTTAAACCATTTTTGTGATATAGAAATTTTGCCTTAAACAAAAATCCGTATTTTCCAAAAACAATCTTCAATTTGGAAAACGATTTTTTCAAAACTTCTTCAAATACGAAAATAAGATATTTTAAACACTTTTGAAGTTTAGTGTGTATGAATATGATTCAACACACATAAAAGATGAAATACCTATGTTTTTGACAATAAGCGCTAAAATAAGTTTTGATAAATAAAAAACTCAAACACATGATACAAAAACATCAAATAAGTTTTTCTAAACATTTGTACCTACAATATGCATGGATGAAATTCAAAACACATATAAATCATGTAAACTTGTTTTGATGAAATCTAATCATGAAACATGAAGATATATACTTTGAAGCTCAAAAAATCAAAACTGTATTTCTAAAACTAAAACTGTTTTATGAAAACACATGTAAATTTTGTGTGTGTGTGTGTATGAGCTTGCGCAATCTACAACTAATCTATCCTTTACATCTTGTCTAAAAATAACACTTACAAACATGACACAAGTCTTCTTGAAAATCTTCTCTTGAAAATTTTCTTCTTCATCTTGACTTGGTCTAAACCTTGATCCATGAGTTAGACTCCTCTTTGAGTACTTGATGCGATTTTGATGCTCGAGCTCTTGAATCAACACGTGCTAGCTTCAAAACTTGACTTCGAATCTTTTATTGAAGCTAAACACCTGCTAAGATCTTGATCAAATATCTGAAACTAAATAAACACAAAATCATTAGTACTATAACTACATGAGTTAATCATCATCAAAACTAGAGTGAAAGGCCTTTGGGCCAACAATCTCCCACATTTTGATGATGACAAAACTCATGAAGTTATATATGTATGGATTAAAGTTAAGCTTCATAGAAGCTCTCCCTTAACTCATGTATAGCAATAAACAATAAAGATATTCAATGAAGTGCATAAAGTAAATACAAACATATATGCAAAAATAAGAAAATAAACATGCATATATAAACTCTCTAAATTCTTCTCCCCCATTTTGTCAATCATCAACAAAGGGGTGAAGGAAAACAAACAATAATGATGTATATGCGATATACATTCATGAAGAGGAGAGACGTTAAGTTAGCTCCCCCTGCATACATGCATTACATAGAGAAGGGATGACAAGACCCTAACACATATAAACATAATATACAATGTATAACTCCATGAGTTAAGCTCCCCCTACACACGTGTACCACATAAAGAAAAGATGTCAAGCTCCTCAATATGAGATACACTTAACATGAATCTATATATAGAGAAGATGTTAAGCTCCCCTTACATATAGGCAATACATATAAAAACTATAGGCAATACATATAAAAACATTTTGAAATCAATTTTTTTTTAAACAAATTTTGAAATTTCTTGAAGCCAACAAATTAAATTTTTTATGCCAATGAAATCAAATTGTAGTTGACAAAATAAAAGTTGGTACCACTTGTAAATAAACAAAATTTTAAGATACCAATAGTAGATTTTTGATACCAATTGAAAATGAAACATTGTATGTTTTTTATACCAATTGAAATATATCGTAAATTTTGATACCAATTGAAACGTAAAATATGAGGTATATTTTAATATCAATTGAAATACCAATTGACATGATTAGCAATTGAAATACCAATTGAAAATAATACATAAGCTTATTAAAATACCAATTAACATTTAAAATTAAGGCAAGTTTAGCATAAACATAATTTGTGCTTAAGAAAAATTAATGATATTTAAAAATAAGCACAATCTAAATCATATATATGTATGTATGAAAATGGAGATACCTATACTATTTGAAATTTGAAGCAGATGTATAGGAAAATATATATGAGTATACAAAAAATAGAGTGACATGAAGATCATGTGTATAACTCATACCTACCACCCTCATCATGCACATGTTTGAAAGATATTCATTAAAAGCTTACAAGGTATGGTCGCCCATCCAACCGCCCTTAAAGGGTAGAAGTTTTCAAAAATAGGATTTGAAAATAGTTATAAATTGAAAACACTACCAAATGAAGAATAAATAACTAGTTTAAAGTAATTTTTGAAAAATTAGTTAAAGATCCTTCAAACATGAAAACAAATCATATATCCCATGAAGCATGCTAAATACACAAGAGTTAACACTCGAAATCTATAAGGCTCATAAATGCTCATGAAAACAAAGTCATGAGTAAACAAATGAAATGTGAGTGCACAAGAATTATGTGAATAACATATTCATGAAAATAATAAGGCTCAAAACATCAAAACATTTGAAAATCATAAAAATTTATTTTTCATTAAAATTAAACAAACTTCAAGGTATATGTATGTTCTATCAAAACTAAAAATATACATACATATCCTAAACACAAACGAGTTCATAATAGAATTTTACATGAAGACAAGTGACTCAAGGGTATACATGTATATTTATTAACTTTAGACAAAAATAACATATACATGAAGCAAAACATATACAAAAATAGGAAAAACAAGTATAAATGAGATAATCATCAAAACTAGGTTATACATGTACATGTAATGAGTAAAAATGAGCAATGAGGCACAAACATTTGATAATCAAGTGTAGCTCACCACTTGTACAAGTATAAACACAAGTTTTAATAAAAACTACATCTAGACAAGTATTCACCACATAAAGTACAAAACACGATCATTTAACATAATGAGCATCAAAATCAAAATATGCTAAAAATTGTCAATGTAAAAGCATGTAAACTAAAATAGGAGTTTAGAGATAGTTACCAAACCATACACACTATTCTCTAAGCCTCCAAACCATGGTGGTCCTCCCACCAAACTTTCTTGAAGGTGATGCATCCAATGTAGTGTCCATCAAGCTCATGCATCCACTACCAAGGCACCAAGAGCCCACACCTACATGAAACACAAGAGGTGGGGATTTTGGTACCCATTTCTTTTTGGGTCCACGGGGGTTAGCATCATAAGGAACCCAAACATTTTCATTTGTAAAATTTATTGATTTATCTTATCAAAATAAAGCTTTCCTAAATGGCCTTTGTGGCCACAATGTGTATATTTGTACACTCTAGCATGCATATGAGTAGTGTGAATGTGTGCATGGTGTGCATATGTATGTCGCGGGGTATGTGTATGAACATGTGGAACTTCTTTCTTTTGAAACAAGGTTTCCAATCTAGAATGATTAAATACACAATTGCTCAAAGTTGAGCTCAAACAATTAATTCTATTTTTCAAGACATGAATCTCATTTTTATCAATAATAGCATGAAAAATATGGTAAGAATCAACATAATTACCATGATAGATATGGCAAGAATGAAAATCAACAATCTTTTTCTTTTTAGCAATGTTTTCTTTTTCTTTTGAAATAATTTTCCTTTTCAAAGAGTTATTTTCTTCCAAAACAATCTCCTTTTCTTTTTCTACCAAAGTGATTTTATTTTTCAAAGAATTATTTTCTTTACAAATATCATTTAATTTTGAAGACAAGGAAATATTCTCCTTTTTCAAAAATTCATTTTATTTTGAAATGCATTCAAATTTATTTTGAAAAGAATCTTTTTCTTTTAAAATGGAATCATATTTATTTTTCAATCTTTTATTATCCATTTTAAGAAAATCATATTTTTCAAGAAGTTGTTGACAAAATAAGGCAAGCTCATCATATGGCATGTCAACATTTTCATCAAGCTCGGATTCAGAGTTTACCTCAAGGGGGTCATCCCTTTGGACCATATAGTATATGTTGGAAGCATCACTTCCATCATCTGAATCACTCCCCATGTAGTATTGCTTTTGTTCACCAAAGAAGACAAGTGTGTTCCATACTATAAAAGCCGAATTAAAGTTAGCAACTCTAGAAATATTCATCATTTAGGGTACTCTTTAATTCATGGATGGCTTTTGCATTAGCCTCAAGATGTTTGTCATTTAAACAATATGAATCTTTAATAGTGATAAGGTAGACATGAATCCCTAGGGTTTTGAGGTATATGGACATCTTAACTTTCAAAGTTTGGATGTTAAGAATGTAAAACATAAGAGGTGTCATGAAATCTATATGTGTGTGTAAACAAATATTGTGATTAGCTAACCAAGATCTCACTCCTAGGTGGTTAAACCTAATATCAGGAGCGTAGGCTCTGATACCAATTGAAAATACACCTAGAGGGGGGTGAATAGGTGTACTAGCTAATCTAATAAAAATGATGCGAAATTAAAACTAATTATGCAAACTAAAAACTATTATGCAAAACACATCAAGTATAACACAAGAGTGTAACCGAATTCTCAGTGAAGGGCTTTGGACTATCTCCTCAAGATTCCTTTAGATTAAGAGTTGAGGTGTCACTATGACTCTCTTGATTGAATACAAGTGTGAGCAAACAATCCCAAGCATATATCAATTAAGCACAAGATATATCAAACATATAAGAGATAAACAATATAAGCATGTAAGACATATAAACACAAGTGAGAGAGAGAGCAATCACAAACACGGGAGAATTGTTTCGAGGTTCGAGCACCCTTATTCTACGTCCCCGCCTTCAACACTATGAAGAATTTTCACTAGAATCGATCCCGTAAGATTACTCGCTGCCGCAACACCTACAATGAGTTCACACTAGAACTCTTGGACTCACTAGCCCCTCTCTTGTTCCCGCAAGAATAACACGCGCAAGCACACTAGCTTGCTAAAGTCGTACCTCTTACAACTCCAACCACACGTCAGAACACTTGGTGATCACTTCATTTGATCACCACTAAACTCTCTTCACCGAAGCCACAACCTCTATAACTCCTCACAATACAAGGATGAAACTTGTGATCTCTTCTCTTGATCACAAAAATAACTCTCACAATAAAGATCCCTAGAGGATTGATATAGCAATGAAAAGCTCAAGCTTGTGTGAGAAAACAAGATAGAGTTGTGGTGGAAAACTCAAGAAATCTCTTTTGAAAACACTCTTGAAAACTATTCTTTTGATATGGAAATATTAGCCCTAAAATAAGTGGAGAAAACCTCTAAAAGAGATAGGAAAAACTAGCTTTGAAACCCTCTCAAAATCTTGTAGAAAACAGCCCAAAACAGTCCCCTTATATAGACTCTCAAAAACTAGCCGTTGGGGGACCTGTCAGTCGACCGGCCGGTCGACTGACCAACGGTCAAATTTGTGACCGTTGGAGCTGTCGGTCGACCGCCCGGTTAACCGTTCCCTGGGTTTGACCTGTCGGTCGACCGCCCGGTCGACCGTAGTCAGATCCAGAGAGCAAAGCTATATGGCCGGTCGATCGGGGCCAGATCCAGAGAGCAAAGCTCTCTGGACAGTTGACCGCGCGGTCGACCGGCCCTCAAGCCAAATGGCTGTGCACGTTCTGTGCACATCGGTCGACCGCCCGGTCGACTGACTTCTTGCTCGGTCGACCGGTCGGTCGACCGCCAGAAGGCCAGGTTTGAAATCTTACGGATTAAAAACTTGGTCTTTTTAACTTCAATAAAATCTCATAAAATCACATAAAATCTACAAAAATAAGTTCATTGAAATACTTTGAAGTACAAATATGTGTGATCAAAAATCAACACATATTACAAACTTTTTGAACCATTTTTGTGATATAGAAATTTTGCCTTAAACAAAAATCCGTATTTTCCAAAAACAATCTTCAATTTGAAAAATAATTTTTTCAAAACTTATTCAAATGCAAAAATAAGATATTTTAAACACTTTTGAAGTTTAGTTTGTATGGATATGATTCAATACACATAAAAGATGGAATATTTATGTTTTTGATAATAAGCTCTAAAATAAGTTTTGACAAATACAAAACTCAAACACATGATATAGAAATATTAAATAAGTTTTTCTAAATATTTGAATCAACAATGTGCAAATCCAAAACACATATAAACCATATAAACTTATTTTGATGAAATCTAATCATGAAACATAAAGATATATACTTTGAAGCTCAAAAATCAAAACGGTATTTTCTAAAACTAAAACTGCTTTATGAAAATACATATAAATTTTTTGTGTGTGTGTGTGTGAGCTTGAGCAATCCACAACTAAACTATCCTTTACATCTTGTCTAAAAATAACACTTACAAATATGACACAAATCCTCTTGAAAATCTTCTTCTCCATCTTGACTTGGTCCAAACCTTGATCCATGAGCTAGACTCCTCTTTGAGTACTTGATGCGATCTTGATGCGCGAACTCTTGAATCAACACGTGCTAGCTTCAAAACTTGACTTCGAATCTTTTTTTGAAGCTAAACACCTGCTAAGATCTTGATCAAATATCTGAAACTAAATAAACACAAGATTATTAGTATTATAACTGCATAAATTAATCATCATCAAAACTAGAGTAAAGGGCCTTTGGGCCAACAATGAGTTTTTGGCATTTGTCAATATTATATGGATTTTTTTTCATGATTCCATGTGATTCTTAAGTGAGGTGGTACCTTTTCGTCTAGGATGTGCTGTAAATGATTTTTTACAATAATTACATGTGGCAAATACCAAAATATCATCCTCAAAAACTTTTGAATAATAATTCCAAACATCTGACCTTGGTTCCATTGCTTTTCTTTTAACTTGGAACCTTCGACTTTGGGTTAGGTCTGCTAGAGTTTACAATATTTGGCCACTTTGGAGAGTGGGATCGACTTGAACTTGAGTCGATTGACTACCACTGTTGCCATCCACAAGGATCACTTCATTCTCATTCACACTATCTCCTTGTGTAACCTAAAAAATTACAAATAAATTAAAATAAACTTACAAATTGCATCATGTATTCACAAATTAAAATCACTTTCCAGACGAAATTATTTACTGCAAGCCAAATTGTGAATGAATTATCAATATAACATGGAAATCACATTCCAGAAGAAAAATCACATTTCAGAAGAAACAATATAAATCAAATGAACAATTATGCAAATGACAAACAGCACAAAAATAATATGTTCAAATCAAATGCATGTTTCTCCCTACATAGGTATAAATTCAACAAGCACATAAAATGCATGCATGCCAAATCATTAGCTTGCTTCTTACAAATCGTATAATCATTTTCTATAAACTGATAAGATCAAGGGTGATACTTAGTTACTCAGTTACTCAAATATGAACAAATTAAGCATTCCTAGAATCCCAAGAATCTCAACAAGAGTTGAGAGGCAACAACAATTCAAATTCATCTATATAGGGTCATCGATTCAGAGAAAGAGAGGATTTTTGTCCTACAACAATTCAAATTATAATAACAAAAATAAATTAAGGGGGAAAACAGATCATATATTAGACATGGAAAAAAACAGTAGTTTAAACTTAGCTTTACATTATAAGGATTAAAGAAAATAGTATATTAAAAGGATCAAAATTTGAGACATTAAAAAAAAAATAGTACATTATTTGCAAATTGCTGCGCATATAGTTGATCAGGGAATGGATTCAGGGGATTTACCTCAATGGATTGCGAAGGCAAAGGAGGAGGAGACATGGTCTTCGGAGGAGGTGAGGGCTTGATCGACGGGCCAGGCTTGATCGGTGGTCGGGCTTGATCGACGGTCGAGCTTGACAAATGAGCCGCAGTCAGGCTTGACGAAGGAGCGAGGAGATGATCGATCACGAGAGAAGATGAACGGAGTGTTGGCCCAAAGGCCCATCACTCTAGTTTTGATGATAATTAACTCATGTAGTTATTGTACTAATAATCTTTTGTTTATATAGTTTAAGTTATTGATCAAGATATTAGTAGGTGTCTAGCTGCAACAAAGGAGTTTTGGAACTAACACATGTAGATTCAAGAGCTCACACGTCAATATCGCATCTAGCACTCGGTTGGTGTCAAGCTCATTGGATCGTGTTTGGATTGAGTCGTCTTGAAGATGAGGATCGACAAGAAGACTTCAGTTTGTGTTTAGTTTAGTTTAGATCTTGTGTAAGATAGATAGTATTGATATGCTCAAGTTCACACACACAAGTTTCAATATGATTGGTTTTCGGTTTTACCGGTTTTGGATTTCGTATACACATTTATATAGTTTTCATGAATAGATAGAATCCAAACAAGTTTACATGGTTTAATGTATATTAGATTTCATCTATATACATCTGAGTTTCATACATTTGAAAAAAATTATTTTGATGTTCTATTTCATGAGTTTAGAGTTTTGTAATTAACAAAACTTATTTTTGGAATTCATGTCAAAAACATAGATATATCAATTACATGTGTATTGGATTCTATCCATATACAATATGCCTCAAAAAGAGTTTAAATATCTTATTTTTGTATTTATACAAATTTGAGAAAATTTGAATTTCCATTTCAAAGTTCGATTTTTAGAAAATACCGATTTTGCTTTAAAGACTAATTTCTATATCACAAAAATAGTTCAAATAGTTTGTAATATGTGTTGATTTTTGGTCACACATATGTTATTCAAAGATCTTATAAGAACATATTATTGTGAAATTTATGTGTATTTATGGGATTTAATTGATATTAAATTAACCAAGTTTTCAGTCCTAAAAATCCCAGCCAGATCCACTGGCGGTCGACCGGACGGTCGACCGGACCAGGGGTCGATCGACTGGACCGGTCGACCGATGTGCACGAGAACGTGCACATGGCCAGCCAAAGAAGGGCAGTCGACCGGGCGGTCGACCGACTGAAAGCACCCAACTCTCGGTCAACCGGGCGGTCGACCGGACGGTCGACCGGAGGCTCAACGGTCAGAAAATGGTTGTTGGCCGGTCGACCGAAAGGTCATTCTGGACCTTTCCAGTCTCCAACATGCAGATTTTTGAGAGGGTTATAAATGCCTATCTCTTGGGCTGTTTTTAATAAGAATTTCAAGAGCAAATTTTTTCATCTATACTAGTGTTTTAGCAGCAAGTTTTTAAAGAGTTTTGTGGTTAAAAGTTTTATCTTTTATTTGTTTTCAAGGGTTGGAAAAATAAAGAAAAAATAGAGTATTTGGGATATTGGTTTTGATCTTCATTTCTATCTTCTTCTAGTATTCTTTTCAAGTATTTTTCTTTGTGATTTGTTTTCCAAACACCTTATTTTCTCACACTTGAGCTATCATCTCTATCCTATCTATAGGATCTTGTTTTTGTGGAAAAATTAGTTTGTGGTCTATTGAGATCACCAAGAGTTGTTTGTGATCTTTGTGGTCACCAACAGTTGTAATCTTTCTTTGCTTTGGGTTGTGTTCATCCCTCTTGTGTAGAGATGATTGAGATTGTGATTTAGATTTGTGGTTATCCCTCTTGTGAAGAGGTGATTGTGGTTAAAGTTTGGCTTAGTGCCTTATCCCTCTTGTGTGAGGTGATTGTTGTTGTGCCTTACCTCTTGTGTAGAGGTGGTTTTGTTGGAGAGGAGTTGTGTACTCCTAATTTGTATTTACCAAATCCTCGATGGAGGTTCCCTATGTGGGAGGTCCTGTGTGGATGTATAGTGAAAATCCTTCTGTTTGAAGGCGGGGACGTAGAGCAGTGGCTCGAACCTCGAAACATATATTGGTGTTTGCGATTGATCCACTATCTCCTAACTCTCTTTCTCTCTCTCTCTCTCTTGTATCTCGCATTTGATTCATATTGTTGATATCACATATATGCTTGATATTGATTGTGTGCCATACTTGTGTTGAACCAAGAGAGCTTCATATAGCACCTCAACTCTTATTTAGAGGAATCAAGAGGAGTTAGTTCAGAGCCCTTCACCGGGAATTCGACTGCACTCTTTGGTTACACCTAGTGTGTTGCAATTAGATTTTAATTCCGCATCACTTGTCATTAGATTAGACATACACCTATTCACCCCCCAAGTGTATTTTCAAATGGTATCAGAGCCTACGCTCCTGATATTAGGTTTAACCACATAGGAGTGAGATCTTGGATAGCTAATCTAGTATTTGCATTTGCACACATATTATCTATACACTCATGGATCACCTTGCCCCTCCCATGTTTGATGTTTCCAACATCGATATATGGAAGCTTAGGATGAGTGCTTATTTAAAAGCCCTAGGTTTGCATGTCTATCTTGCCACTACTAAGAAAACTTATTTTTGTAATGCCAAGTACATTGAGGCTAATGCACAAGCCCTAAATGCACTAAAGCATACACATAGCAAAGAATATTTGTCTATGGTTTCTCATTGTGATTTCGCTTTTACAGTATAGAATACTTTGACATCTCTCAAGTTACAAACGACAAACATTGTTGAGAAATAATCTAGTGAAAAAGAGTCCGATGAAGCGTGCTACATGGTCCAAGGGAACGACTCCCTTGAGGTACATTCGGAAACTCAACTTGATGATTGTGCTAGTTCTTCAGGTGATGACATTATGGATGCTGATGCATTAAATGAAGAACTATCTATTGTTTGTGAAAACTTGCTAGCAAAGTACAAAGTTTTGAAAAAGAAAAACTTTAAATTAAAAGAAGAAAATAAGGATTTGTTTTCAAAACTAAACATGATTTTACAAGAAAGGGTTGAGATTTCAAGTGAAAGAGACTTTTTGAAAACTCAACTTGACCTTGCCTTAAAGGAAAATGAAATTTTGAAAAATAAAAGTGATTGTGATGATGTTTGAGGAAAAATGAGATTTTGTCTTCAAAACATAATTTTGTTATAAAAGAGAACTATTCCTTGAAAAATAAAATTGATTTAATTTTAAAAGAATTGAATTTGCTTAAAAGAAAATAAATCTTTGAAAAATAATTTTTCTACTCATGCTTGTCATGTTCCTATTGCCTCTTCTCCTATTGATAAACATGTTGCTTGCTCCACATCTTCTTCAATTATTGAAAGTGATATATGTGCTTTGAAGAAGAGTGTAGATTGTTTAAGCTCCACTTTGAGCCAATGTGCCATGAACCACACACGTTTGGAATTCATATTTCGCAAGAAACATGCTTCTCATATGCATGCACACAAATCACGGCATACACATGCTCATCATGCTCACACACATGATACTATGTATGCTCATGTATACACTTGTACACATTGTGGACGTAAGGGCCACCATGCAAAATTTTGTTATGATAGAATAAATATTTTAAATTTTGCAAATAAATTTGTTTGGGTTAGGAAAGGTGCTAACCCCCATAGACCCAATAAGGTATGGGTACCAACAACCACTCCTATTTTATTTGATTTAGGTGTGGGCTCTCGCTTGACGTGAGAGTAATTGTGTCTTGATGGTGGATGCGTTCCGAGCTAAATGGTGACACTTTTGGATGCATCACTTTCAAGGGAAGTTTGGTGGAAGGACCACCATGATTTGGAGATCTAGAGATTAGCACTAATGGTTTTGGTAACTATCTCCAACTCCCATTTAATTTAAATGCTTTCATAATATTAATTTTTAGCATGCTTTGATTTTTCATGTTCATTACATTAGATGTAATGTAAATTAGATATGTGATATACATAAATAGTCTTTTGAGATACACCCATGTTCATATAGATTTACATTCTTTTTGTGTTCTCACTATAGTCTAATTATTGTGTATGTCCTATTTCTAAAATATGTGCATTTAACATAATGATCATATTGGTTTATGTTTTGTTTTATACTTCATGTTTTGATTACTTGTTTAGATGTAGTTTTCATGAAAACTTGTGTTTATACATGTACAACTAATGAGCCACATTTGATTATTGTATGTTTGTACTTAATTGCTCATTTGTACCCATTAGATGTACTTGTATAGCCTAGTTTTGATGATTCTTACATTTTAACTTGTATTCCCTATTTTTGTATATGTTTTCATAAAAATATGTGTTTAGCTTCATGTATATGTTAATTTTATCTAAAACTATTAGATATACATGTCTACCCTTGAGTCACTTGCCTTCATGCAAATTCTTTTATGGACTCGTTTATTTTTGGGATATGTATGTATACTTGTAGTTTTAACAAAACATACATATACCATGAAACATATTTTAGTTTTGATGATTTGGTTTCATGTTTTAAAGATCCTTAACTAGTTTTTCAAAAATTACTTTAAACTAGTTATTTATTCTTCATTTAGTAGTATTTTCAATCTATAATTATTTTCAAACTCATATTTTTAAAAATCCCTACCAACCGAAGGGCGGTTGGACGACCATACCTTGTATACCCTTATTGAAATCTAAACATGTGCATCAAAAGGGAGGTAGTTATGAGTTATATATATGATGTTCATGGAATTTTATCTTTATATACTCATATATCTTTTCTATATATATATGCTTAAAATTTCAAATAGTATCAATTTAATTTGGTATTTCTATTTTCATACATATATATGATTTGATTGTGCCAATATATTTCAATTGGTATCAAAAATTTCTTAAGTATGAGATATACATGATTCTTAAAATGAAAATTCATTTTGTATACTCATGATTTTTCTTGCTAAGCTTGATTTAGTTCTTAATGTCAATTATTTTTCAATTGGTATTTTATACAAGCTTATGCATTATTTTTATTAGTATTTCATAAAGGGGGAGAAATATTCGTGTTTTATCTTTCAATCGGTTTTATTTTCAATTGGTATCTTACTCCCACTCTTTATGATGAAAAATACTTTATTTTGGTATATGCTAACATTTTCAATATTGGTATCAATACTCTTAAAAATCACTTTTACAACCATCAAAATAATCCAAGCAATTTTTGAAACAATACTTGTTTTCTTTTCAATTCTTTTGAGGCAAGGAACATCTTTACCACGAACAAAAAAGCCGCATTCAAGCTTTCATTGCTCCCCTCCTTGTGGATAAGACCCGCATAGCCACTTCGCGATTACGGTATAATCGCCAAAGCAGTAACATCGACCATCACTCTTCTACTTATTCTTGTGCATGTTGTTTAGCGATCAAATTTTGGCGTCGTTGCTTGGGAGGGAACGACTTTATTATTAAAATACTAAAAATTCTTCTTTGTTTTTGTGTGCAGGAGAAGTTGCCAAGGAGATAACTATAACGAAAAGCAAGATCGGTGGACAAAGACGTTGCAGAAGATTCATTTGCCCTCAAAAAAATCGTGTATAAGTGAATTTTTCTGATTAAAGTACTAACAAGAGCTCTTCTGTAGGGTTGCCGAAAATCGCGTAAAATTGCTTTCTAAAAATTTTTAGTCCACTTGTATGTTTCACCTTTACACTTGTAATAACTCAACAGAAATTCATTGGTTGTTTAAATTAAAAATCGGATTAGACTCTTGCATTTAGGGTACGTGTCTATTGCAATTCATTTAAATTCTGTTGAAGAGTGATGGAGAAAGGCATGTGTGCATATCATTTAGAATAGGAATAACAACTTTGGGTGATTTATCACTTTGAGTGTTATTTTGTTGTATATTGTACACAAGTACAAAATTGACTTTAAGGGTAAATCCCAATAAAAAGATAAGATGGGGATGTTATTACCCTTCCTTGGCCCAAAAGCAATTCTCCATCTCACGCATAATCCCAACCCTAATTAAAATCTGATGGAGGTTGGCCCTAGGGATATCTCGAACTCATTAAGAGATTAACCGAGGGTGAAAATTATAAAAATCATACTCCTACAAAATTGATGTCTAAGGAAAGAGAATTAAGAGGTTAAGCCTTAAAAACTCCATGGTTTGGCGTAATTAAGGCCCGACGCTCACGCCCGGATACCTCCCACCGAGTTTTGCCCTTTCCTGGCGATTAGCTGGTGGTCTGACTACTGCAACAATATCCCCCGGATTGTCGACCAGTGAGGAGTCGTCTATGTCCAGGTACCTTAGACTAGGCTTTGTGGTTGTTTCTCCTTCTTTTATTTATTTTTTATTCTTTTCGATTGTTCTGTTGCTTATATGTTGTTTGTGGTGTGCTGCATACAAGAATTGTTGAGAGATCCAGTTACTTTCAGATTGACCTGAAACACTTCTCTTCCACTGCATTCAGAACCAGTGATGGCATCGCTACAGGATAGATTTTACCCAATCAGAACTTCACTCCCATCTTGTATAAAATTTCCTGAAGCGAACGGTAATAATTTTGAGTTAAAATCGCAATTCATCAACACTCTCCTGAAATTTCACGGTTTAGAATCAGAGGACGCATACTTCTTTGTTAGGAAATTTGAAGAAGTATGCCTCATGATGTGTATTCCATAGCTCAGAGACGATGCCGTTAGATCACGTTCCATTTCCTTTTTCCTAAAGGATCTAACTAAAAAATGGTTGTATAGCTTGGTTGTAGACTCAGTCACAACATTGGACGATTTCTGTCACGCCCCGCTTCCCAAAATACGCGGAAACGGGGTCGCGACGAAGGTTGGCGATGTATATACGCAAGGAATATACCTCACGTATACATGCTAAACCTAAAATAACCTGAACAAGCTATAAATGTAAAGCATAATAGCTCAACGATCACTGCAACAATACATATAATGACTACACATGATCCCAGATGAAATAAGGAATGAAATAGAAGCTAAGTGTGATATACAGTAATTAAAGAATAATACCAGAATCAAAAGAGATGAACTCCAGCTCCTCGTGAGCGCACGATCACACGAACACCTGAACAATATAAGAAAATGTCCAATATCTTGGACGTGCGAATCCAGGGTCGTCAGAAGCGACCTAATGAGTGTGTGTGTAAGGGAAAAGGTGTTCGTACATAAAAACAATATAAGCAATAACAATATGATAAACTGAAATAAAAGATAACCGAATAATCATTATCAAGAACAAAACTATGAATGATATATAGCTGACATCATAAAAGAAAACCACTAATGTCAAAATGTGTAACCTAGCATATGTCACTAGTCTGGTATACCATCCAGTCATATTGTACAACCATATGTCTATCATAGTATACATATATGGACAGTCAAGTGATTACAGTCAGTCACAATGCATTATAAACAGTTTATTATTATTAATTATGTCAGCGAACACCAACTGTCACCTGTAATAGACGCATCCCATACTACGCCTATCACACATATCAATCGAAGTCCTAAATTATTGAAACTGATTGGTTGGAGACATTGTCCATGCTTTAGGTGAGTTCTGTACATACCCGGAACCATGGCCTCAGTTTCCTGACGCTGAACCAGGCCGTACCGCTAGGTACTCAGTAACAGTAACAGTAATCTCACTGTGAAAACAGTGGAACAGTGACAGTACAGATGGGATGTCAGTCATCCCCAGAAACCCTACAGTGGAACCCTCAGTCGGCTGCGCAACTTGTATCCTATGTCCACCCAAAATACAGACGCTGTCTCCTCCATCAATTTCTCCAATCCCCGTGTAAGTTATCAATTTACATTATTATTAAATTTAGTAAAAACAATCAATACTCATGTTACCTTTAACACTGGGACGATGCGGTGACAGTAACGATAACAGTACAGTAACAGTCAATCAGTAATCGTATACACGGTGAACAATATCAGTAACAGTGAACGGTAACAGTAACCATGTATACGATGAACAATAGGACTGTACAGGGTGTTACAGTCAAACAATTTTTTCCCAGTAACTTTCAGTAACATGCATTCATACAATAACAAGACTAGATACTGCTCAATGGATAGACCCATCTAGAATTGATCAATATCTCATATACTTGTACTGCATATAATAATAGCCGATCTATCTACTCATAGTCTCAATAGTCATCATGAACGTCAATTATCAATTCACGTCAAAGTATCTGATACGGTAAACCATCACAAATATATTTGTATCTCAATAACTGAAATAACAATTGTTCTGACACAATCTAATCAGATCCCCCACACTCCAATCTGATCAAAATCAACACATGCTCTCACCTCTATTAAAGTCAATCACAAGATCCCAAAAGTCAGTAACATATCAGATATATGTCTAAGATCATCAGGTCAGGTCAACCAAATCAATGCCTAGTCCTCACCCCCAAGTCAACTCCAATCCAACCGAGTCTACCGACAGGTTCAAGTCCACAATTTCATTTATTAATAAAGATCTCCTATTTATTCAATCATTGATATCCAAATCAATCAAGATCATAACTAAGAAGTGTAATATCCTCGATCAACATGGAATCTAAATCACCTCTACATCTAGTAGTTAATATCAATGAGGTCATCAATACATCAGTCAATCTCATCAATGCGAGATCCAGAAATAATAGCTCTTAACAGTCCAGAAGTCATTCTCATCGCATGCACTAGCATCAAGGGTATTATATTCATACATACCCATGCATCGGTAAAACAGTATATCAATAAAGCAACATCATACATAATATATCCTCAATAAACAAAAGAATTCTAGTCAGAATAGTCACCAACAATTTGTCCAATAAATACCACGCATAAAATATGAATCTCTAGTTCTCAATCATTAATCAATCAGCCTCAAGATCAATACACTTATATTCTAAGATTTATCACAATTAGGTCAATTATTAGATCAAGTCTGATCTATGGTATATCAATACTAGGCCTAAACCAACAACGGTCATCTACCAACACATGAAATGATACTGATACAAGCTCATATCAACTACATAAATAAGGTGAACAATCAATAATGTCTCATGAAGTGATACAACAAGTCAAACTAGTAAAATATAGTATAAAGTCACATGAAATAATACGAATAAAAACACCAATATCCAATAACAACGGTAAATAGGAAAATAACATAAGAACAAACACTCATATGAAATGATGCGGTTTTAGAATCGAATCACCGTCTGGTCTTCACTGCACGAACCGGTACTGATCTACGGATCATCCCATGGATCGGTCTTCGAATCACCTATGCATCGGGTCCACAGCGAGTACGAATCGGATCTTCAGCAATGGGTCCGGATCTCACCAAATGAGTCTGAATCGTTGAAGCACGCAAATATACACATATCACATACTCATACATACTTGAACATAATCACACACGTACTCAAGCATACACTCGAGCGTACACAGTACGTGCACGTGCTCGTACACGTATACAACACAGTTTAATACATGTACACATATAATACATATATACATACTCATACATGAATATAAACCCACACAAGCATACATTTATAAACATGTAAATATTTACATGAATTAACAAACACCACATGCAAAGGTACCCATGCACACTTACTACACACTCACACTATGTAATTAAAACACATGCATGCACATGATTAATTACATACATCTACACATAATAAATATAGGCATGCTCTTAATTAAATACACATACATAATAACATTCCCATGCATAAATACATGCATACACATGCATGCATGCCACAACCACACTCACGCACACACATAACACAATTTAACACACTTCCCAATTATTACAACTGTACCCTTAAACATATAAATGCGCTAATCTCGGGGCAACTTGCGGCGCGCCGACGGAGGCTCTGGTGGAGGCGTCGGGGGCCGCAGAAGATGTCGTTGGATAGACAATATCGCCGTGAAGGGCGTGGGTGCGTTCGCACTCGCCGACGGCGATCGACGACGATCCACAGAGAGATGAAAAATAGCTCAGAGAAAGATATCTTAAGGGGTGCTTGGCTTGCCTTTGCCTTGGGGTTGTGCTTGCGGTATGTGCTCGGCCAAGTGGAGAGGCAAGGGGCACTGCGGCTTGGCCAATGGGGAAAGGGAGGCCATGGGCAAGGTGGAGAAGGCCATGGCGCAAGGTAGTTGTCGAGCTCGGCCAAGATGCTGGATAGGGGCCACTGCAGGAGGAGGGATTGGGGGCTGTTGTGGGGGTCTGCCGTGGCCTGCCTACGTGGGGAATGTGCATAGGTGGGCTGCTGTTGGCACGACTGTTGGACGGCAGCAACGGGTGAAGAGGTGGTGGGATTCAGATCTGCTGGAAAGGGGGCCGCCTGGGCTGTGGCTATTGGAGGATGTTGACGGGTGTTTGAGATGGCCAGGAGTGCTATTTGGGGGATGTGGTCCAGCCCAGGCTGAGGGGGTCATGGTGGTCTGCGCGTGGAGGAGATTGGCGGAGCTCGATGGCGGAGGCTTGTGCGATAGTATTGGCGGCTGTGAGAGATGGAGAAAGACTCTAATTAAAGATTAGGTTTAGGGTTAAGAAATATATGATAAGATTATATATGGGGGGTTTTAGATAGTGGGTATTGGGTTATTGGGTTTGGATTAGGATATGGGTTATATTAATGAGTATAGGGAAGAAGAGAGGAAAAGAAATAACAAGAACAATATTAATAATAATAATAACAATAATTAACATATTAAAACTAAATAACACTAATAATATTGGTACTTAATCCTAAAATAATAATAATAATAGATACTAATTATAAATAATAATGATAAGAATAACAATATAATAATAATAACAACTACTACTTAAAAATAATATTAGTGATAGTAATTAATAATATTATTAATTAAAACTAGTAATAACACATAAAGGTAATTTGTCATACAATATCTAGAAAACAATTTGAACATTAGTATTATTAATAATCAGAAAAGAAGAAGTCATAAATTAAGTTAATTAATAAAACTAAATAGAATAATAAATAGGGTAAAAATAAATACTAACACTAATAAAATTTATAATAACCATAGTAATAGGAAAGATTACTAATTAGTAATTAAAATATAACAAGCAATAATGGTAAATATATAAAATCAAAATACCATTTAATATTCCAAAATAATTTATTTATTTAATAATGCAATAAGTCAGAAAACAAGTTAATAATTAACAATAAAATAATCGATAAATCAAAATAAATACTTTATGAAAATAAGAATACAGTATTACTAATTAGGGATATTACAATTTCATTAAGGCTTTCTTAAAGAAATTTTACCCAATACCTGGCCTCATCAGAAAGAACATCATGTAGTTTAGGTAAGAGCAAAGCGAACCATTCTGAAGATACTTTGAGCGATTCAAAGATCTCCTAACCCAGTGCCCTCGTCACGGTATAGAGAAATAGCGTCAGTGTCAGATTCTCTGTGATAGTTTGGATTATTAAACAAAAATCTTGTTAGAAACCATGTGTCAGAGGGGATTCTTGCAAAAAGATAAAAAATAGGGTTGGGATCTATTATTAAAGATTTAGTTGAGAAAATCCTCTAATGGGAGCCAACCTTTAGAAGCCAAGAAATTCACAATCGACAGCTTCTGAAGGAGGGCTCCTAGCCATAGAATCATCTATCGCTGCTGAAACTAAGATAGCCACTCTAATGAGAAGAATAGAAGTTCTAGAAACAAAAAAGCCTGCCAAGGTCAACCAAATCAATCCACCACAGATACACAATCCGGGTTATTCATATTGGCACCAAACCATGTTTTCGAAGAGTGCCTAGTTTTTCAACTAATCAATTACCATTGGAACACATGAATGCGGCTTACTCAAGGCCGCAGAATAATCCCTACTCACAAGCTTACAATCCCGGTTGGAGAAATCACTTTAATTTCTCTTGGGGCCCGAATAATTCTCCCAAGCCCAATTTTCCCAATAATATTCATCATCTCAATCCTCAAGCAAACTTTCCTAATCAATCGTCCTCTTCTTCTTTTCAAAACTCACCAACGAAGAAAAAACTCAGTAAATTGGAGGAGAGTATCGAGGCATTCCTGAAAACTCAAACCGCCTTCATACAAAACCAAGGACAAATATTGAACAACAATGCACAAGCCATATCTAGATTAGAAGTTCAGATGAGTCAGTTAGCAAGTTCTCTAAGTGAAAGACCCAAAGGTGTTTTACCTAACCGCTAGTCAACCTTAAGAATTCCAGTCAAGTTTATGAAGCTCAAGATTCTCAAATCAACCAGTGTAATGTTGTCCATACATTAAGGTCAGGAAAGAAGGTTGACAATCAGGTCTATCAGCCAAAAAGTCCAATTCAAATTGATCATAGTCATGCCTCCACATCTGCTAGCCCCTCTTTATCTGCTCTACTAACGTCTGATAAAGACACAGCTACTGATCAAGTTCACAAGCCTGTAGCACCATTTCCAAATAGGCTTAGGAACAATAATAAAAACGTGCAGATGGAAAAGATACTCGAGATGTTCAATCAGGTCAAATTGAATATGCCTCTTCTTGATGCAATCCAACAAGTCGCAGCATATGCTAAATTTCTTAAGAATATGTATACTAAGAAGAGAAAAATGAATGTGCCAAAGAAAGTGTTCTTAGCAACCAACATAAGTAAACTTATGTCTGGTCCTATTCCGGTCAAATACAAAGATCCCGGATATCCTACAATTTCTTACACTATAGGACAAATAAAAATTAGTCGAGCACTTCTTGACTTGGGAGCAAGTATCAACTTGCTACCTCTCTCAGTATACCAGCAATTTGGGTTGACGAGCTGCGTCCAACTCGAGTAACCATTCAGTTACTCGATCGATATGTGAAAGTCCCCAAAAGAGAAATCACAGATATCTTTATTCGGGTCTAGAATTTCATCTACCCCGTTGACTTTATCGTGCTTGAGACCCAACCTGTGTCAAACCCAAGGTCTCAAACTCCTGTTATCTTAGGGTATCCATTCCTTGCGACAGCCAATGTCATAATCAACTGTAGGAACGGGTCCATAAGATTGACCTTTGGAGACATGACCAAGGAGATCAATGTTTTCAACTTAGGAAAACAATCTAGGAAAATGAATGATCAGACATTTGAGGTCAACTCTATTGAAAATTTGACAAGTGAGCATGAGGAGAGCATGGAGATAAACACAGAGAGTGAGTTTGATCTGGAGTCTGAGAATTTTAGTCTAAACTAGATCGTTGATTCAGCAGTGGACTGGGCATCAAGCCAAAGTGTACCTAATTCCAAGACCGAAATTCTAATTCTCCCTTCCATTAAATCCACTCCTTCCTTAGAATTGAAAGTCCGAACACCTCAAGTACGCCTACCTGGGCAGAAGAGAAACCCTGCCAGTTATCATAGCATCCCATCTGACTGAAAAATAAGAGAAAAGCTTAATGTCAATTTTAAGGAAACATAGAGAAGCCATTGGATGGACAATGAATGACATTAAGGGGATAAGTCCATTGATAGTACAACACAGAATTCATTTGAACGATGATGTGACTCTTAAGAGGGACCCACAGCGTAGGCTTAAACCATTCATGCAAGATGCTATGAAAACAGAAATTTTAAAACTATTAGACAATGAGATAATTTATCCCATTTCTGATAGCCAATGGATTAGTCTGGTCCATGTTGTACCTAAGAAAGCTGATTTCACGGTAGTAGAAAATGAACACAAGCAGTTGGTACAAACAAGACTACCTATCAAGATTCGTGTTTGTATTGACTATCAAAAATTGAATGATGCTACCCGTAAAGACCACTTCCTGCTACCCTCAATCGATCAAATACTAGAACGCTTGGCTGAACACGAGTACTACTATTTTTTGGACGGGTACTCAGGATACAATCAGATCCCCATTGCTGCAAAGGAATAGGAGACTTGCCCATTAGGAACCTTTGCCTATCGACGCATACCCTTTAAATTGTACAACGCTCCCACTACATTCCAACGGTGCATGTTCAGTCTTTTCTCTGACATGTTAGAACGTTTTTTAGAAATTTCAAGGATTATTTCTCTATCTATAGAAATTCATTTGACCAGAGTCTTCATCACTTAGAGTTAGTTCTTCAACGATGCAAAGAAAAGAACTTAACTCTAAATTGAGAAAAATATCACTTCATGGTAAGACAGGGGATTGTCTTAGGCCATGAGATCTCGAGGAGAAGGATCGAAGTTAACAAGGCTAGATAGAAATAATCGCTAAGCTTCCACAACCCAAATGCATTAAGAATATCTGATCTTTTTTAGGGCACGCTGGGTTCTACTGACGGTTTATTAAGGTCTTTAACAAAATCGTTAGACTCTTAACTAACCTGCTCGCAAAGGACGTGCCATTTGATTTTGACGATGGATGTTTTAAATCATGGGAGAAGCTTAAGTAAGAACTTATATCTGCACCTATCATTTCTGCTCCTGACTGGACCCAACAATTTGAGATCAAGTGTGATGCCTCAGACCTTATCATTGGCGCTGTCCTAGGACAACGTATCGATAATCGGCAGCATGTGATCTACTATTCGAGTAGGACATTGATTGACGCTCAGCAAAACGACTGAGAAGAAATTCTTTGCCATAGTATTCGCGTTAGAAAAGTTTCGTTCATACCTGCTAAGATCAAAAATCACGGTCTTCACAGACCACTCTGTGTTAAGGCACCTCATGATGAAGAAGGACGCAAAAGCATGACTGATTTGTTGGATTCTTCTATTACAATAATTTGATTTGGAGATTAGAGACAAAAAAGGTGTGGAAAACGTAGTGGCCGATCACCTATCGAGAATTCCCAACGCACCAACAGAGGAAGAACCGATCAACGAGGTTTTTTCGGACGAACACATCCTAGCAATCTTTCAGGAACCATGGTATACTGATATCGTTAATTACCTTGCCACAGGACAAGTACCTTCTGAATGGACAAAGCATGATAGATATCGCTTCTTTGCCAAGGAACGGTTCTTCTTTGGAAAGAGCCATACTGTTAGCCCAATGGCCTTCCACTCTAGTTTTGATGATGATCAACTCATGTAGTTATGTTTACTAATATTCTTGTGTTTCTAAGTTTCAGATCATTAACAGGATATTAGTTGGTGATTAGCTTCAACAAGGAGTTTAGAAGCTATTCATGGTGATTCCAGGGCCAAAGCCTCAAGTTCACACTTTGACTAGCCCATGGATGGTGTTTTGGAGCAAGTCTACTTGAAGATGATGATCGTCAAGAAGACTTAGGTATCCTAATTTAGATAGAGTTTTTAGATCCATTTGTAAAGCTTAGTTTAGTTGATATGCTCAAGTGCACAAAACACACACGTTTTATGATTTGATTTTTGGTTTTTATGAATAGTTGATCAAAACAAGTTTACATATGTTATATGTATAGTAGATGTTTTCTATTTATACATACATGCTTTAACTTGGTAAACAAACTTATTTTGATATCCCTATTCATGTTCTTGAAAAATCAAGTTTTGAGAAAAATACAAGTGTTGATTCTTGATTTTTTGAAAAGAAACAAAAGTAAATTTCATATGCTTGATATTTGAGTAGAAATGTTTTATCACATGATTAATATCAATGCAATATGTAAAATAAGTTTTATGGAAGTTTTGTAAAAGATAAAAATATTTTTAAAACAAGTTTTTATCAGATTTTCTGTTCCAGGCTTCAACCAAGTCGACTTGGTCCCTGACTAGTCGACTAGGTCAGAAGTCGGTCGACCGGGCCGGTCGACCGACCGACGTGCACAAACCTGTGCACGTTTCTGGCACAGGGAACGGTCGACCGGACCGGTCGACCGGAGCAGTATGTCTGCTCTCTGGTTTTCTGGGTCGACCGGACCGGTCGACCGCAGAAGAGAGCTTTGCTCTCTGTTTTGTTTCGGTCGACCGGGCCGGTCGACCGCTGTTGCCCAACGGTCATATTTCTGACCGTTGGCGGTCGACCGGACCGGTCGACCGGCAGTCTGTCAGACTGCCAACTCAGCCTAACGGCTAGTTTTGTATAGGGGCTATATAAACCCCATCTCTTTGGGGATTTTAGCCAAGTTTTTCAAGAGAAAAATTTTCAGTTTTCTGAAGTGTTTAAAAGAGTTTTCAAAAGAGTTTTAAGTGCAAAAACTTCTCATCTTTATTGTTTAAGGTTTTTGGAAAATTAAAGAAAAATAGGTTTTTGAGATTTTTGCTTAGATCTTCAATTCTATCATATTGCAAGTATTTTCCCAAAGATTTTCTTTGTTGCTTGTTTCCAAAAACACTTGTTTCCACACTTGAGCTATCTTCTATCCTAAACTATTAGGATCTTGTTTTTGTTGAAAAAAAAAAAAGAAAGAAAGAGAAGTGTTTGAGGTTGTTTGTTGTAAACCTCATTGTTATAAACACCCTTATACTTGTGAATCCCTCTTCGGTAGAGGTGATCGGGTGATTGTGTTGTGGATCCCTCTTAGGTAGAGGTGATAGTGTTTGGTTGTGAGCCTCTTCGGTAGAGGTGTGTGGATTGGTTGTTGTATTGGCTACGGGCCTTACCCCTCGGTTGTGAGGTGGTTGTTTGAGAGAGGAGTTTGGTACTCCTAGAGTTGTAAGAAATCCTCTTTGGTAGAGGTTCCCTCGGTGGGAGTTGAGATAGTGGAAATCCTACACGGTGGTGTAGGCGGGGATGTAGAGCAAGGTGCTCGAACCTCGAAACAAATCTTGGTGTTTGCGTATTGATCCATTGTCTCTCTAACTCTCTCTCATTTATATTGTGCAAAGCATCATACTTCATATCATCATATTATATTTGCTTGTGTTGAGCATAACTCATATTGCCATATCATATTGCTTGTGTTGCCTTGCATTATTTCATATTGCTATATCCTTTATTGCTTGGCTTGATTGTGTGTGCACATTGCTTGGATTGCTTGTGTGTGTGTGCCTAACTTATACTCATCCAACAAGAGCTTCACATAGCACCTCAACCCATTTCAAGGGGAATCAAGGGGAGTTAGTCCAGAGCCTCGCAAGGGAAATTCGGCTACACTTGTTGTATTGTATTAGTTTGTGTATAATTTGCATTAGCTTCCGCATTTAGCGCACTTAGTTTGCATTAAGTTTCTAGATTAGCACTTACACCTATTCACCCTCCCTCTAGGTGTTTTTTCAATTGGTATCAGAGCTAGTGCTCCTGATACTTAGGCTTAACATCCTAGGAGTTAGATCCTTTGATTGCTAATCTTATTTGCATTTGTTTGCTTGTTTGCACACATATAGTTTACCATGGACTTCATGACCCCACCTAGCTATGATCCTTCCAACATTGATGTTTGGAAGTATAGGATGTCCATGTACCTAAAGACCCTAGGTTTGCATGTCTTCCTTGCCGCCACCAAGAGATGTTATCTTGGTGATAGTAATCATATAGGGGCCAATGCACAAGCCCTAGAGGCCATTAGAAGCACTCTTCCTAAAGATTATCTCTTATGTGTTTCTAACTTTGATTCCGCCTTTGCAGTGTGGAACAAATTGACAACCACCACCACCTCGGAGCTTCAAGTTCAAATTCAAGAAGAGGAATCTAGTGGAGAATCCGATCCACAATGCTTCATGGTCCAAGGGAATGACTCCCTTGAGGTACATTCGGAATCTTAACTAGATAGTAATGATTGTGCTAGTTCTTCAAATGATTATGTTGATCCCCATGCCTTAAATGAAGAACTATCTATTGTGTGTGAAAAGTTAATAGAAAAATATAACGTGTTGAAAAAGAAAAGTCTAGATATTGAAAAAGAAAATAAATGTTTGCATTCTAGACTTGATTGTGTTTTGCAAGAGAAAGTTGAGGTCTATAATGAAAGGGATTCATTGAGATCTCAATTGGAACTTGCACTTAAAGAAAATAATTTTTTGAAAAATAAAAAATGATTGCCATGTTCTTTTGAAAAAAAATGAAAACTTGTCTTCAAAAGTTGATTTGTTTTAAAAGAAAATGATTCTTTGAAAATTAAGATTGCTTCAATTTCTAAAGAGTTGAATGCATGTTTAAAGAAAAATGAATTTTTACAAAATAAGATTGATGCACATGTTTGCCATGCTAGTGTAGCTTCTTCATCTAGTCTACCTAATGCATGTACCTCTTCTTCTAGAATTAATGATGATATTTGTATGCTAAAGAAGAGAGTAGATTGTTTGGGCTCCACTATGAGCCAATGTGCTAAGAACCATACACGCTTGGAATCCTTGGTTCGAAAGAAACAAGTTCCATCTTCTATGCATGCACACCCTCCACGGCATACACATGCTCCTCACGGACACCATCACACCATGTATGCTCATGTGTACACATGTACACATTGTGGACGTAAGGGCCACCTTGCTAAATTTTGTTATGATAGATTAAATGTTTCAAATTTAGCAAAGAAATTTGTTTGGGTTAGGGAAGGGACTAACCCCATGGACCCAACAAGATGTGGGTGCCAAAGACCACCCCTCCTTTGTTTAATGTAGGTGTGGGCTCTCACATGACGTGAGAGTGAAGACACCTTGGAGTGGATGCGTTCCGGACTTAAAGGAAATCAATTGGATGCATCACTTTCAAGGGATGGTTTGGTGGAGAGGACCACCATGTTTTGGAGACAAAGGAAAGTTGCTTCTTCAGTTTTGGTAACAATCCTTTACTCCCATTTATTGTTTTACATGCTTTCCATTCCATTATTTATAGCATGTTTTTGATGTCTATGGATTAGTATGTTTATTCCATGTTTATTAGATCCTTGACATACATGTATAGTATTTGAGACATATATGCTTATATGAACCCATATTAGTGTTCTCACTTTTGTTTAAGCTTTAATGTACATCATGAATCTAATACATGTGAATTACATAGTAATCATGTTTTAGTTTTATCATGATGACTTTTATATTTGTTTTGATGCTTCATGTTTTGAATATATGTTTAGATGTTTGTTTTCATTAAGACTAGTTATATACTTGTACATAGAGTGGGCTACAAATAAATCTATATATGTTAAGCTTGATTGCTTATTTGAACCCATTAGATGTGCTAGTATAGTCTAGTTTTGATGATTCATACATTTCAAACTTGTATTCCATTTTTTGATTTGTTTTATGATTGTGTGTTTCACTTCATGTATATGTTCGTATTGCCAAACTTTAAGATATACATGTATACCCCTTGAGTCATTTGCCTTTCATGCAAATCTATATTTGGACTCAATTGTGTTTAGGGATATGTATATATACTTCATGTTTGACAATTCATACATATACCTTGAAATGAAATTTGTTGTGATGAAAATTTAGTTTTTCATAGTTCATGTATTTATGTTTAACTTCATGTATATGTCTATCTAGTTCAAACTAATCTTATACATATACATCTTTTTGAGCCACGTGCCTTCATGAATATACATTTAGTGGACTCGTTGAGTTTTGGATATGTATGTATATTTTAGCTTGTATTAGACATACATATGCCTTGAAGATTAAATAAGGAGTTTTATATGATTTTTCATGTTTTTTGATGGAATTATGTTTCAAGGAATAATTGAGCTTAATGAAATAGTTTTTCATGATTATGATCTTCACATATTATTTGTACACTCATATCTATTGCTCATGTTTTGTTTCTCATGAGTTATGCTTTATTGGTTAGAGTGATGATTATCATGTGAATTTCATTTTTGTTTTATTCCTTACTTGAAGGATTTCATGCTAGTTAACAAGTTTTCCATTTAACTAGTTGCGGTGTTCTTCATTTTGGTAGTGATTTTCAAACAAAACTACATTTTCAAATCTATCTTTGAAAACCCCTACCATCCAAGGGCGGTAGGATGGGAGATCATGTTCATGTATGCCCTAAATTGAAAATCTTTAAAACTTGAATTATGATTGGGTGGTAGAGAATATGATGTATACACTTGAACTTATTGTTATGTCAATTGGTATCATTGAACTCTTTCAATTGGTATCATTTTGATCTTCTTGTATACTCATATATGTTTTGTATGTATGTATGCTTTAAATTCCAAGTATATCAATTTCTATTGGTATCTATTTTTCATACATATATGTTTGTGTTTATGCTAGTGCTTGAGTTTCAATTTTGTTTAAATTGATTACTTTTAAATTATTATCAAGACTATGCATGACTTTAGTTTGTATTTCATAAAGGGGGAGAAATTTTGATTTGTATTTCAATTGGTATTTGTACTCCCACTCTTTATGATTAAAAGTTGTTATTTTAAACATATGATATCAACATCAAATTATATGTTTTTTAAAATGAACAATTCTTACTATTGGTATCAATGTCTCTATGTAAAATCTTTTCAATTGGTTAAATATAACAAATTTTGAATACATTTAGTATCAAGATTCATGTTTTAGGAATTCAAGATTTATGTTTAATTACAATTGGTATCTCATATGTTGTTTAAAGAATATATTCAAAGTTTTGATTTGTATTTCCTATATGCAAGGAGAGCTTAACATCTCTCTTATATATAAATTCATGTTGAGTTTATTATAAATTGAGGAGCTTGGCAACTCTTCTTTATATGATATACGTGTGTAGGGGGAGCTTCACATCTCCTCTTATGCATTACATAATATTGTTATGTGAATTGGGGCTTGTCATCCTTTCTTCATGTAATGCATATGTGTAGGGAAGCTAACTTAGCGTCTTCCTCTTCATGAATGTATATAGCATATAACATATATTGATCCTTATTTATTGGTATCAAGATGCTTCATTGACATATTTTTAATTGATATCATGTTTGTAGTCACCCCTTATTGACTTTGTTTTTTGTTTTAGACAAAAAGGGAGAGAACATTGTTTGCATTGTTTTGATTGACAAAAAGGGGGAGAAAGATTTTACCCCTCATTTTATCTATGGTTTTGATTGTTTACCCCTTTGTTGATGATTGACAAAAAGGAGGAGAAGTATTTGAGTTTTATATGCATATATTATGTTTTATATGCATATATTATGTTTTAATCTCAAGAATATTAAGTTTATTTGATATATAGAGTTTGATTTGTAATTGGTATCTAGAGCTTATTTTGTTTTGAATATTCCATTTGATATCTAGAACCATTTATTGTTTATGCATACACATGTTTCATGTTTAATATTCATTGCATATATTTATTGTTTATCCCTATGCATGAGTTAAGGGGGAGCTTCCTTGAAGCTTATCTTTAATCCATGCATATATAACTCCATGAGTTTTGTCATCATCAAAAAGGGGGAGATTGTTGGCCCAATGGCCTTCCACTCTAGTTTTGATGATGATCAACTCATGTAGTTATGTTTACTAATATTCTTGTGTTTTTAAGTTTCAGATCATTAACAGGATATTAGTTGGTGATTAGCTTCAACAAGGAGTTTAGAAGCTATTCATGGTGATTCCAGGCCAAAGCTTCAAGTTCACACTTTGACTAGCCCATGGATGGAGTTTTGGAGCAAGTCTACTTGAAGATGATGATCGTCAAGAAGACTTAGGTATCCTAGTTTAGATAGAGTTTTTAGATCCATTTGTAAAGCTTAGTTTAGTTGATATGCTCAAGTGCACAAAACACACACGTTTTATGATTTGATTTTTGGTTTTTATGAATAGTTGATCAAAACAAGTTTACATATGTTATATGTATAGTAGATGTTTTCTATTTATACATACATGCTTTAACTTGGTAAACAAACTTATTTTGATATCCCTATTCATGTTCTTGAAAAATCAAGTTTTGAGAAAATACAAGTGTTGATTCTTGATTTTTTGAAAAGAAACAAAAGTAAATTTCATATGCTTGATATTTGAGTAGAAATGTTTTATCACATGATTAATATCAATGCAATAGTAAAACAAGTTTTATGAAAGTTTTGTAAAAGATAAAAATATTTTTAAAACAAGTTTTTATCAGATTTTCTTTCCAGGGCTTCAACCAAGTCGACTTGGTCCCTGACTAGTCGACTAGGTCAAAAGTCGGTCGACCGGGCCGGTCGACCGACCGACGTGCACAAACCTGTGCACGTTTCTGGCACAGGGAACGGTCGACCGGACCGGTCGACCGGAGCAGTATGTCTGCTCTCTGGTTTTCTGGGTCGACCGACCGGTCGACCGCAGAAAGAGCTTTGCTCTCTGTTTTGTTTCGATCGACCGGGCCGGTCGACCGCTGTTGCCCAACGGTCATATTTTCTGACCGTTGGCGGTCGACCGGACCGGTCGACCGGCAGTCTGTCAGACTGCCAACTCAGCCTAACGGCTAGTTTTGTATAGGGGCTATATAAACCCCATCTCTTTGGGATTTTAGCCAAGTTTTTCAAGAGAAAAATTTTCAGTTTTCTGAAGTGTTTAAAAGAGTTTTCAAAAGAGTTTTAAGTGCAAAAAACTTCTCATCTTTATTGTTTAAGGTTTTGGAAAATCAAAGAAAAATAGGTTTTTGGGATTTTTGCTTAGATCTTCAATTCTATCATATTGCAAGTATTTTCCCAAAGATTTTTCTTTGTTGCTTGTTTCCAAAAACACTTGTTTCCACACTTGAGCTATCTTCTATCCTAAACTATTAGGATCTTGTTTTTGTTGAAAAAAAAAAAGAAAAAGAAAGAGAAGTGTTTGAGGTTGTTTGTTGTAAACCTCATTGTTGTAAACACCCTTATACTTGTGAATCCCTCTTCGGTAGAGGTGATCGGGTGATTGTGTTGTGGATCCCTCTTAGGTAGAGTGATAGTGTTTGGTTGTGAGCCTCTTCGGTAGAGGTGTGTGGATTGGTTGTTGTTTGGCTACGGGCCTTACCCCTCGGTTGTGAGGTGGTTGTTTGAGAGAGAAGTTTGGTACTCCTAGAGTTGTAAGAAATCCTCTTTGGTAGAGGTTCCCTCGGTGGGAGTTGAGATAGTGGAAATCCTACACGGTGGTGTAGGCGGGGATGTAGAGCAAGGTGCTCGAACCTCGAAACAAATCTTGGTGTTTGCGTATTGATCCATTGTCTCTCTAACTCTCTCTCATTTATGTGCAAAGCATCATACTTCATATCATCATATTATATTTGCTTGTGTTGAGCATAACTCATATTTCCATATCATATTGCTTGTGTTGCCTTGCATTATTTCATATTGCTATATCCTTTATTGCTTGGCTTGATTGTGTGTGCACATTGCTTGGATTGCTTGTGTGTGTGTGCCTAACTTATACTCATCCAACAAGAGCTTCACATAGCACCTCAACCCATTTCAAGGGGAGTTAGTCCAGAGCCTCGCAGGGGAATTCGGCTACACTTGTTGTATTGTATTAGTTTGTGCATAATTTGCATTAGCTTCCGCATTTAGCGCACTTAGTTGCATTAAGTTTCTAGATTAGCACTTACACCTATTCACCCCCCCTCTAGTGTTTTTTCACATACCTTTTCAAGTATTATCCTGACCAAATCATTAGACGGTGTGTACTAGAGGAAGAGCATAGGAGTGTGTTAACCTTCTGCCATGAACTTGATTGCGATGGACATTTTGGTCCCCACAAAACCGTCAAAAAGGTCTTACAGAGTGGGTTCTACTGGCCCACTTTGTTTAAAGATTCCTTCAACTTTTGCAAGTCATGCGCGAACTGCCAAAAGACCGAGAAAATTACAAGGAGAGACATGATGCCCCGAACCCTATTCTGGAGGTTGAAATTTTTGATGTTTGGGGTATTGATTTTATGGGACCGTTTTCAAGTTCATTCGGCAACCAGTACATCTTGGTTGCGATGGACTATGTCTTAAAATGGGTAGAGGCCATCCCGACTAGGATGAATGACAACAAGGTGGTTGTCAAATTTCTGAAAGAAAATATTTTCTCTCATTTCGGTACCCCGCACGCTATCATCAGTGATAATGGGACTCATTTCTGTAACAGGGCTTTCGAAGCCCTGATGTATAAATACTCTATCACTCATAAAGTATTCACAACGTATCATCACCAAACCAAGGGCAAGTGAAAGTAACTAACATTTAAATTAAGCTCATTTGGAGAAAACTGTCGGACAAAATAAAAAGGAGTGGTCCACCAAGCTGATAGATGCACTATGAGCTTATCAGACTGCTTTCAAAACTGTAGGTATGTCTCCATGCCGAGTGGTATTTAGAAAGGCCTGCCACTTGCCAGTAGAATTAGAATGTTATATTTTGTGGGCCATCAAACAATTAAATTTTGATTTAAACAAAGCCGACGAACTGAGGAAGTTGCAAATTTCAGAGTTAGAGGAGATACGAAATGAAGCATATGAGAATGCAAAAATAATAAAGAGTAGAACTAAATTCTTTCATGACCAATGCATGCACAGAAAGAATTTTGTCCCTGGACAAAAAAATTTACTTTATAATTCACGGCTTCACATCTTCACGGGAAGCTCAAGACTCGTTGGTCCGGGCCCTTCATTGTGCGCACCGTCTTTTCACACGGTACTGTGATAATTTCGATTCAAAGAGTAGTGAGAAATTTAAGGTGAATGGACAAAAACTAAAGTCATTCCTAACCACTAAACCAGAGTCACAAGCTGAACATGTCATGGGTCTTTTAGACCCATCTTACAAGTGACTATACCCACCACAAACCAAAAAAAAAAAAATTGTGTAAATTAATAAAAAATTCAGAATTCTTTGTACATTATCATAATTCTTTATATCTCTTTCCTTACACCTGTTTATTGAATTTACATTCACATATCATCCATTGAGGACAATGCATTAGATAAGTGTGGGGGAGGGGGTACTAACATAGGATTTCTTTGTTTTAGTATTTCTTTTTTATTTTATTATTTCTTCTTCTTTTAAAAAAAAGAAAGAAAAAAAGAAAAAAATTCTTGAGTTAGAGAATTTTTGTCAGTCTTTTGTAAAAATACCAAATAGTTATAAGGATTAAGGAAACCCAAGTTAAAAAATTCTTTACTTTAGCCTAAATAATAAAATATTGGTTGGATTAATAGTTTAGGAGGAATTAGGAAAATTACTTGTCTCTTTACTTTTCCCTTAATAAATATGCATTGACCAACACACACACTTGGAATTTATAGGCAAAAACTCTATGTGCCATATATAAAAAAAGAAAAAAAGAAAAAAGAAAAAAAAATAATATATATACCCGATTAAGCTAGATAATTGTGCCTCAAGAAGCATGATTATTCAGGCCAAAAAGAAAATAAACCTGAGTTTCATGGGCTGATTTACTTAAGTATTTAACCTGAAGCATGTTTTCTCACCTGATGCCTTAACACCGCCAGGTTTGGAAGTCATCGGCTAAAAGCTCGTTACATGAGTAAATTAGAAAGCCTAAGAAAATTAAGGGCAAATACAGTACATAAATAATACTAATAAATTTTGTGGCATTAGAGTTTGAGTTGAAAAAAATTTCAAGTAAATCATCACTTCACACAATGCATATTATTTAAGGTAAAATAAAAGAATGAGTTTGAAGTACTAAATTCTTTTGAAACTTAGGTTGAAACCATATTCTTGCATGAAGACCAAAGTATAGGAAGTATTAATAAGGGTTAGACCTAATGCTTATAACTATTCAGCTATTTTCACTAGAGATATTAAAAAAGTTTTCTGATTTTAAGAAGGATTTTTAAAAAATAATTAACATTTTATTCTTTTCTTGAATTTTATGGGTGCAATCCGCTGAAAACCCTCAAGAGACAAAACTCCTCTAGGGAAAACCTAGAGGGTCAAAAGGCTTGTTGCAAATACTCAGTGCAACCGCATCACCTGTGAAAACGGTATAATAAATTGAATAGCTTTTTGATTCTCTGTTTTGCTTAGGGACGAGCAAAAGATAAGTGTGGGGGTGTGATTAGTTTCTAAACATGCATATTTCATACCACATCTTCACATTTATTCAATATTAATTTATATTAATAACACTTCTCTTGTATGTTTCTAGGTCCATGACATGAAATAAAAAGAAGACCTAAATCCCATTTATTTGGTGATTTAAAGCCTACACATATAGTCATTGATCTTGGAAAGCTAATCTGTCAAAATCATGCAGATATCCAAAAATCAGGCTGCACAACTCACATGGGGACAGACCAGCAGGTCACACCAGGCGGCGCCACTCTGGCAAAGCCAGAGAGGCCGCGAAAACGTGGCTTTGGCCGCGTTTTTGCGGCCGGTACTTCTGGCAAGGGATTGTTCCCCGGGCTCCTTTCCTCCTGTTCCTATAAATACCCCATTGGTTTTTCAGAGAGGAGAATATGCAGAGTTAGGGTATTGATGTTCGTTTGTTTCTAGGAGTTCTTTAATTGCTTGTATTTTCTTCTTCTTCTAACTTAGCTTATCCATTATAGTGAAAGAGCGAGTGTGTACAAGTTGTATTTGAAGGTGACAATCTTATACAAGTAATACTTCTCCTTCTTCTTTTCATTCCTTGGTGTTTTTACTTGATTTTAATTTCTTGTACTAGTGTAACACTTTTCTCATTTACTTCCTCTATTTTGTTTTCATTTACTCATATCCAGCTAACTCTTCCATTGCATATCTAACTAACTACTAACCCACTAATCTCTAACAACTTGATTGATAACCTAAATAAGTCAATAGTGTCAAACAAGCCTTGTGTAAACAAGAGTTAAGACATCTTAAGACGAGGATTCTAACTCTAACTTACTTATAAGTATTACCACTCTCATATTTCATGCTTAATGTTTTTGATGATTTATATATTATAAACACTACTTATCGTAAGTTAGAGATATCCCTACTCATCTTTGTCGATACCAATAGTGCACTTGTTTCTTCCCTTATTCTCGCCTTCAATTGGATCTTGATAAGGGAATGTTTAAGTTTTGTCGTGTAAAGCTAAGTGAAAGGAAGAACTTTCATTCGATCTCCAACGTGAATAGTTCTTATGCATAAAGCTTAAGCTTGCCTATGATCTATTGTGAGGCTATATCTTCAAAAAGTTAGAGATTAGTGGGAGCACTTAGTAGAACAAAAATCACTTTACAGCCATCAAAATAATCCAAGCAATTTTTGAAATAATACTTATTTTCTTTTCAATTCTTTATTTGAGGCAAAGAACATCTTTACCACGAACAAAGAAGCCGCATTCAAGCTTTCATCGCTCTCCCTCTTGTGGATACGACCCGTATAGCCATTTCGCTATTACGGTAGAATCGCTATAGCAATAACATCGACCATCACTCTTCTACTAATTCTTGTGTATACTGCTTAGTGATCAACTAACCATATCAGTGATAGAGATCAACACTCAGAAAAGGCGTGATCATATCGATTCTAAAAAAACCAACGGTAAAGCAAGTCAGGCAAGATCCATACAATCATTTCCATTCCAAGGAAATATATACGTGTTTTATTCTGAAAATTCTTCCGTTCTGAATAAATTACTTTAAATACATATTTGATTACATCTAACAAGAGTAATACAAAGTTTCATTACACGTCTGTGTTGACATTTTTTGAAAAGAAATACAGATGATCCCGGTATGATTCCTCCATCCTGCCGCTGCATCCAGCCACACCTCTGAACTGCAGAGATAGGTCTTCCGAGAATGTCCACTGAAAGCACGGCCTTATGTCTCATGAAATTCGCCTAGGGGGGGTGAATAGGTGACAAGCTAATCTATGCAATACTAATGCGGATTAAAACTAATTATGCAAATTAAAAGCTATTACACTACACACAACGTATAACACAAGAGTAGCCGAATTACTGGTGAAGGATTCTGGACTATCTCCTCAAGATTCCTCTAGATTAAGAGTTGAGGTGCCACTATGACTCTCTTGGTTGAATACAAGTGTGAGCAAATAAACAACCCAAGTATATATATCAATAGAAGTACAAGGGAATATCAAGCATGTACAAGATATGAACAGTAAACATATGCAAGATATAAAAACACAAGTGAGAGAGAGAGAAAGATGAGCAATCACAAGCACAGGAGAATTGTTTCGAGTTTCGAGCACACTTGCTCTACGTTCACGCCTTCAACACTATGAAGGATTCCACTAGAATCGATCCCGCATGATCACTCGGTGCCGCAACACCTACAATAAGTTCACACTAGAACTCTTGGACTCATAAGTCCCTCACTTGTTCCCACAAGAACAACACAACACGAACTCACAAGTTCGCCGAGGACGCACCTCTACAACACTCTCCAATACAAGGTGGAACACTTGGTGATCCCTTCTCTTTGATTACCAACAAACACTCTCACAAACAAAGCTCCTATAAGATAGATAAGACTATGAGAAACTTAAGCTTGTGCGAGAAAAACTTGGATAGATTTGGAGGTGAAAAACTCAAGAAATCTTTTAATAAAATCAAGAGATTCACTCTTGAAAAATTCCTTTTTATTTGGAAATAAAAGCTCTAAAAACTTGTTGAGAAACTTCTGTAGAAGATAAGAAAATAGCTCTAGAAAACTCTCCCAAAAATCTTTTCAAAACTGGCCCAAAACCCGAATTTATAAAGGTTGTCAAAAACTAGCTATTGGGGCCAGATTGATTTGTCGGTCGACCGGCCGATCGACCGACCAACGGTCATATTTATGACTATTGGGGTTGCCGATCAACCACCCGATCGACGGCTCTTAGGTCTTGACCTGTCGGTCGATCGGTCGGTCGGTCGAGGTAAGAACCAGAGAGCATAACTCACTGGCTGGTTAACCGCTCGTCGACCGGGGCCAGATTCAGAGTAAACTCTCTGGATCGGTTGATCGCCCGGTCGACCAGCCCTCAAGCCAAGGCTTGTGCACATTTTTTTGCACATCGGTAAACCGATTTCTGGCTCGGTCGACCGCCAGAAGCCCAAGTTTGGGATATTGAAGGGATTAAAACTTGATCTTTTAACATCCTATAAAATCTCATAAAATCACATAAAATCCACAAAAATCAGTTCATTGAAATACTTTGAAATCCAAATATGTGTGATCGAAAATCTAGTTGAACTATTTTTTAGATATAGAAATTCAGCTTTAAACCGAAAACGGTATATTTCAAAAACAAACTTCTAATGAAAAATACGATTTTTTTCAAAATTTGTTTAAATACAAAATAAGATATTTTAAAAACTTTTGAAGTATAGTGTGTATGGATATGATCCAATACACATCTAGGATGAAATATCTATATTTTTGACAATAAGCTCTAAACAAGTTTTGATAAATACAAAACTTTAAAACCATGAACTAGAAACATCAAATAAATTTTTCTAAATATTTGAACCATCAATGTGTATATATGAGATCCAAGACACATGTAAACCATATAAACTCATTTTGATGAAATCTATTCATGAAATCAAAAGATATATTCTTCGAAGATCAAAATCAAAAAAGTATTTTTCAAAATCAAAACTATTCTTATGAAAACACTATATAAATTTTGTGTGCGTGTATATGAGCTTGAGCAATTCATAACTAATTTATCCTTTACATTTTATCTAAAACACACAATCTTAACACTTACAAAATTAGACTTAAGTCTTGAAAATCTTCTCTTAGAAATCTTCTTCTCCTTCTTAACTTGGTCCAAATCTTGATCCAAAGAGCTAGATTCCTCTTGAGTACTTGATGTGATCTTGATGCATAAGCTCTTGAATAAACACATGCTAAGTTTAAAACTTGACTTTGAATTTTGTTGGAGTTAAACACCGACTAAGATCTTGATCAAATATCTGAAGCTTATTAAACACAAGATTATTAGTACTATAACTACATGAGTTAATCATCATTAAAACTAGAGTGAAGGTCCTTTGGGCCAACAATCTCCCCTCTTTTGATGATGACAAAACTCACGGAGTTATATATGCATAGATTGAAGATAAGCTTCATATAAGCTCCCTTTTTAACTCATGCATAGCATAAAACAAATAGATATTCAATAAAAGCTCATAAACAAACATAAATGCATAAACAACAATATAAAATATAGTATGCATGGATTGAAGATAAGCATCATAGAAGCTCCCCCTTAACTCATGCATAGCATAAAACAAATAAATATTCAATAAAAGCTCATAAACAGACACATATGCATATAAAACAATAAAAAACATGCATATAAACTCTCTAAATTTTTCTCCCCATTTTTGTCAATTCATCAACAAAGGGGTGAAGATAAACAAACACTATAAATATATATATGCGATATACATTCATGAAGAGGAGAGACGTTAAGTTAACTTTTCCTGCATACATGCATTACATGGAGAAGGGATGACTAAACCCTAACCCACATAAGCAAAGTATACAATATATAGACGGAGATGTTAAGCTCCCCCTACATACGTGTACCATATAAGGAAGAGAGGTCAAGCTCTATTATATGTGAAATACACTCAACAAGAATCTATATATAAATGAGATGTTAAGCTCTCCTTGCATATAAGCAATACATATTAACAAATTTTGAAAATTTTTGAAAATACTTAAAACAAAATTTGAATTATCTTGAGGTCAATAAAATAAATTTTGATATCAATGAAATCAAATTGTAGTTGACAAACAAATATTGACACCACTTATAGATAAACAAAATTTTAAGATACCAATAGAAGGTGAAACATGAAGTATGAAACCAATTGTAAGTTTTTGATACCAATTGAAGATGAAACATGAAATACATTTTGATACAAAAAAATACCAATTGAAATTAATGCATAAGCTTATAAAGATACCAATTAACATTTTATAAATCAAGCTTAGCATAAACCTTTTATGCTTAAATAATATATATATATATATATATATATATATATATATATATATATATATATATATATATATATATGGCATTGTAAAATAAGCACAATCTAAATCATATAAATGTATGTATGAAAATGAAAATATCAATTGAGATTTGAAGCATACATATATAAGAAAACAAATATGAGTATACAAAAATAAAATTCCATGAAGATCATGTGTATAACTCATAACTATCACCCATTCATGTACATGTTTAAAGATATTCAATTAAGGGTATACAAGGCGTGGTCACCCATCCAACCGCCCTTTGGTTGGTAGGGGGTTTCAAAAATATGATTTGAAAATATTTTAACATTTTTTAAAACTATATCAATTGAAGAATAACGAAACTAGTTTTAAGATAATTTTAAAAACTAGTACAAAATTCTTCAAGTAAGGAATAATAACAAATATATATATCCATGAAACATGTATATCACACAAGAGTTGTCACTCAAAATCTATAAAGCTAAAATGTGCTCATGAAACAAAGTCATGAGTAAACAAAAGTAATGTGAGTGCAAAAGAAACATGTGAATAGAATATTCATGAAATAAATCAATACGGCTCAAAACAAACATGAAAATCATCAAAACATATGAAAATCATAATAAATTTATTTTTTTAAATTAAACAAGTATGTGTATGTTTTGTCGAAAGTAAAAGTATACATGCATATCCCAAACATAAACGAGTCCGTAATTAAATTTTGCATGAAGGCAAGTGACTCAAGGATATACATGTATATCTATTAATTTTAGACAAAAGTAACATATACATGAAGCTAAACATGCATAAAAATAGGAAAAATAAGTATAAATGAAAGAATCATCAAAACTAGATTATACATGTATATGTAATGAGTACAAATAAGCAATGAAGTACAAACACATAATAATCAAGTGTAGCTCACTACTTGTACAAGTATAGACATAAGTTTTAATGAAAACTACATCTAAACAAGTAATCACCACATGAAGCATAAAACAAACATGATCATTAGGCTAAATGCATGTGTTTTAGAACTAGTGTGTGTGTGTGTGTGTGTGTATAGTAATTAAACAATAGTGAGAACATATGAATCCATATGAACATGGGCATATCTCAAAGACTATCTATGTATATCACATGTTTAATAACATTGTATTTAACATAATGAGTATTAAAATCACATGTCAAAAACATCCTCAATATAAAAGCATGTAAACTAAAATAGGAGTGTAGAGATAGTTACCAAACCATATAAACTATTCTCTAAGTCTCCAAACCATGGTGGTCCTCCCACCAAACATCCTTGATAGTGATGCATCAATAGGTATGTCCATCTAATTCCACATGCATCCACCACTAAGGCACCAACCGTCACTTTTGTGAGAGCCCATACATACATCAAACACAATAGGTGGAGATTTTGATACCCATTTTTTTTTTTTGGGTCCACGAGGGTTAGCAACAATTGAAACCCAAGTATTATTAGCAATTTTAAAAAATTTAATTTGTCAAAATAAATTTTGCAAGATGGCCTTTGCAGCCACAATGTGTATATGTGTACATTCTAGCATACAAATGTGGGTGTGAGCATGGTGTGCATGTGTATGCCATGGAGTATGTGCATGAGTATGTGGAATTTGTTTCTTGTTAAACATGAATTCAAACTTATTATGGTTAAATGCACATTAGCTCAAAGTGAGCCCAAACAATCAATTTTCTTCTTCACAATATAAATATCATTATTAATTTTAGAAGAAGAGACATGAGCATGAGAATCAACAATCTTTTTCTTTTTAGAAATATTTTTTCTTTTAAAATAATTTTTTTCAAAGATTAATTTTCTTCCAAAACAATCTCTTTTTCTTTTTCCACCAAAATAATTTTATTTTTTAATGAATTATTTTCTTCACAAATATCATTTAATTTTGAAGACAAGGAACATTCTCCTTTTTCAAAAATTCATTTTCTTTTGAAAATACATTCAAATTTATTTTTAAAAGAATCATTTTCTTTTAACAAAGAAGTATTTTTCTTCTTCAACTTATCATTTTCAATTTTTAATATATCATATTTTTAAAGAAGTTTTGACAAAAAGATGCAAGCTCATCATAAGGCATGTCAATATCTTCATCTAACTCGGATTCAGAATTTACCATAAGGGGGTCATCCCCTTGGACCATGTAGCACATGTTGGAAGCATCACTTCTCATCAGAGTCACTCCCCATATAGTATTGCTTTTATTCACCAAGGAAAATAAGGATGTTCCATACTACAAAAGCCGAATCAAAGTTAGCAACCCTAGATTAATATTCATCATTTAGGGTACTCTTTAATGCATGGATGGTTTTTGCATTAGCCTCAAGATTTTTGACATTTATAAAATATGAATTTTTAATAGTGGCAAAATAGACATGAATACCTAGGGCTTTAAGGTACATGGACATCTTAACTTTTCAAGTTTGGAGGTTAAGAATGTCAAACATGGGAGGTATCATGAAATTCATGTGTGTGTAAACAATATTGTGATCAGCTAAAATAGGATTTTTAACTCAAGGTTGTTCGACCCAAATCAAGAGCACCAAGTTCTGATACCAATTGAAAGTCACCTAGAGGGGGGTGGATAGGTGACAAGCTAATCTAATGCAACACTAATGCGGAATTAAAACTAATTATGCTACCTAAAAGCTATTACACTACACACAACAATAACACAAGAGTGTAGCCGAATTTCTAGTGAAGGGCACTGGACTATTTCCTCAAGATTCCTCTAGATTAAGAGTTGAGATGCCATTATAGCTCGCTTGGTTGAATACAAGTGTGAGCAAACAAACAACCCAAGCATATATATCGATTGAAGTACAAGGGAATATAAAGCATGTACAAGATATGAACAATAAGCATATGCAAGATATAAAAACACAAGTGAGAGAGAGATGAGCACTCACAAACACGGGAGAATTGTTTCGAGGTTCGAGCACACTTGCTCTACGTCCCCGCCTTTAACACTGTGAAGAATTTCAACTAAAATTGATTCCACAAGATCATTCGGTACCGCAACACCTACAATGAGTTCACACTAAAACTCTTGGACTCACAAGTCCCTCACTTGTTCCCGCAAGAACAGCACAACACGAACTCACAAGTTTGTCGAGGCCGCACCTCAACAACACTCTCCAATACAAGGTGGAATACTTGGTGATCTCTTCTCTTTGATCACCAACAAACACTCTCACAAACAAAGCTCCTATAAAATAAATAAGACTATGAAAAACTCGAGCTTATGTGAGAAAAACTTGGATAGATTTGGAGGTGGAAAACTCAAGAAAGCTTTTGATAAAATCAAGAGATTCACTCTTGAAAAAACTCTTTTTAATTTAAAAATGAAAGATCCAAAAACTTGTTGAGAAACTTCTGTGGAAGATAAGAAAATAGCTCTAGAAAACTCTCCCAAAAATCTTTTTCAAAACTGGCCCAAAACTCCAATTTATAAAGGCTGTCAAAAACTAGCCGTTGGGGCCAGATTGGTCTGTCGGTCGACCAGCCGATCGACCGACCAACGGTCATATTTATGACTGTTGGGGTTGTCGATCGACCGCCCGGTCGATAGCTCCCAGGTCTTGACCTGTCGGTCGACCGAAACAAGAACCAGAGAACATAACTCTCTGGCCGGTCGACCGGGCCCTCAAGCCAGGGCTTGTGCACGTTTCTGTGCACATAAGTCGACCGCTCGTCGGTCAACTGACTTCTGGCTCGGTCGACCGGTCGGTCGACCGCCAGAGCCCAGGTCTGTGATATTAAAGGAATTAAAAGTTGGTCTTTTAACATTCTATAAAATCCCATAAAATCACGTAAAATCTACAAAATCAGTTCATTGAAATACTTTGAAATCCAAATATGTGTGATCAAAAATCAACACATATTACAAACAAGTTGAACTATTTTTACGATATAAAATTCAGCCTTAAACCGAAAACTGTATTTTTCAAAAACCAAACTTCTAATGAAAAATACAGTTTTTCCAAAACTTGTTCAAATACAAAAACAAGATATTTTAAACATTTTTGAAGTTTAGTGTGTATTGATATAATCCAACGCACATATAGGATGAAATATCTATATTTTTTACAATAAGCTCTAAACAGATTTTGATAAATACAAAACTTAAAAACCATAAACTAGAAACATCAAAGAAGTTTTTCTAAACATTTGAACTATCAATGTGTTTAGATAAGATCCAATACACATGTAAACCATATAAACTCATTTTGATGAAATCTATTCATGAAACCAAAAGATATATTCTTTGAAGCTCAAAATCAAAACGATATTTTTCAAAATCAGAACTATTCTTATGAAAATACTATATAAATTTTGTATGTTTGTATATGAGTTTGAGCAATCCACAACTAATCTATCCGTTATATTTTATCTAAAACACACAATCTTAACACTTACAAAACTAGACTCAAGTCTTGAAAATCTTCTTCTCCTTCTTGACCTGATCCAAACCTTGATCCAAAGATCTAGACTCCTCTTGAGTACTTTAATGCAATCTTGATGCGCAGCTCTTGAATAAACACGTGCTAGCTTCAAAACTTGACTTCGAATCTTTCGTTGAAGCTAAACACCGACTAAGATCTTAATCAAATATCTAAAATGTATTAAACACAAGATCATTAGTACTATAACTACATGATTTAATCATCATCAAAACTAGAGTGAAGGGCCTTTGGGCCAGAGCTCACACCACTGTTTAGAAACCCCGAAAGAAGCTTCAAGAGGTTCCTTCACAAAAATGAAGATTCCTCCAAGTAAAAGGCTTTCTCCTCTCTGCCTGGAACACGTCTCCAAGAAGTCAAACCAGAACCACCATCCTCCACGCATCTCAAGGAGAATGACAAAGAAGCCCTCCGAATCCATTACAATGCTTCGAGCTCTAGTGGACTTCGACAAGACACACAAGACAGCGATGTCCAACCAGGATGGAACCACCAAGACACGTAAGAAAGTGATGATAATCACATCCCATCTGAGGTATTATGAGGGAGAGATCCGAGGCCCACCGTGAGAAGCAACTCACCAACACACCCAGCCGATGAGCTCCCTCTTCTCCTTCCTCATACACCCTATAAAGAAAGAGGTTCAGAGCCCAAGGACGAACCTCGCCCCCTAAAAATCGGGCGACTTGAAATCAGATCATCGGCTCCAATTGGAGCAGGAGCCCTACTGTCACCCTCGATGACAACACCCTGTCACGACGATTGATGTGTCGTAACATGTTCATCACGATGACTAATGTGGCACATCAACAAGACTCCTGCATGACAGAGCCTGACCATCAGTTCCTCCACCTTCGTCCACTCCCTTTTCTACCTCCATCTGATGAAGAAGAAAGAAGAAAACATGGTGACCTAGCAAAACAAAGAAGAGAAATTTGAAGAAAGGGTTCCTTAGAGAAGATAACTGAAGTGATTTCTATCCAAAGGGTTCCACTCTATTTATAGATGAAAGAAAAGCCGAACTGCCTCCAATTCAAATTTTCAATCTCTAAAAAATCCAATTCACATCCCGAGATTTTCGGTCACCAGCACAATTTATCGCCGTCACGTCCTCGCCAAATATGAAATCCTGCCTCCCAGTCATTATGACTCCTGGATTCGAAGAGACACAGGATTCGACCCCTGAGAGACCAATGTGATAGTTGGCAACTAGTTGTACAACATGTAATTAAATCCTGAAGATCCACATGTATGATCCAAATCCTCGTTTGCCCACGAACATTAAGACAAACTTTAGGCATTAAAAGGTCTCCTACCAACTCCAGTCTTTCGACATCCCGTCCACAGGCTCCGACAAGTAAAAAATTGGGGCATCTGTCTGTAGTGGTCAAAATTTGACTCGTTCAAGATGACGACACGTATCCCTAACCTTCCAACCCTCTGAGGTACATTAAAGCTCTCATTCGAAGTCCATGTCATACCCAACTTCCTCAAAATCATCTCCACTCCGAGACTCCCTCCGTTCCGAAGGCTTCACCTTTGAACCATGCAGCTCCTGCAAAATATCACCCTAAATCTCCATCGATAGTTTCGTAGTCTTATTATCCTCCACGTTCATAACGTGTAATGTCACTCAACGCTGGCAGTTATGAAAAGATACGAATTTTTCTACATGCAATCCCAACAAACCAACACTATTGCGATCGTTACAATGTGTAAATCGTGCAATTACGAAGAACTCGCATGTACCCATCTGCCTTCAGGCTAACAGCTCAGTGAAGTATAAGTAGACCTTCTACTCCAACGAAGTCTAGAGTCTGATTCTGATTCAAGTCTGTACACATCCTCTACACTCTTGTAATTCCTATTACTTTAAAATATAGTGAAGCTCCTCCTCCCTCCCTGTGGTTTTTCCTGATTAAGGGTTTTCACGTAAATTCTCAGAATCTCTCTTTTCTTGGTTTTGTCTAATTTACATACACTACTCCATTTCATTTCTCGCTTGTGCTGAGGATCGACCGTCCAATCACTTGTTGCGAAAAATTACCACTACAGTTTCTTTAACAACTCATACGAAGAAATACTTGTTACCATTAAACCCTAGTTTTATATATGAGAGAAATGTAAATCAGCTGACACAGGAGGCAACTCCCTCCTATGTCGCACTGAAAAATCAATTTCCCGAGTGAATTTTCAAGATCCGACCGCACATTATCATCTTCATACTTTAAAATATACATATATAAAAAATCAAGTGATTTGAAGTTCGTTTACTTATTGATCTAATCGTTCCATTTTGTTCTATTGTTAAAAAACCGTTAATGTTTGAATCCAAAGAAAATAGAGTAAACAAACTTCAAATCACTTGATTTTTTATATGTGTATATTTTAAAGTATGAAGATGATAATGTGCGGTCGGATCTTGAAAATTCACTCAGGAAATTGATTTTTCAGTACGACATAGGAGAGAGTTGCCTCCTGTGTCAGCTGATTTACGTTTCTCTCTTTTATATATATATTCACACTTAGTTATAAAATATGATGTTTCTTCGTTTGTTCCCAGTAACTTTGAGGGAGAAACATGGGTGCAAACAATACATATGGACATATTCAGCCCTGTACGTTTTCTAACAAATGTGTGCCAGCGATAATTGAGGTTTCCAATATATGGAATATATTTGAATACATATAAAAAATATCAAGTTGGAAAGTGATGTACTCATGTACCTGTTACAATGCAGTTTTTATACGTTCAGGAGAGCATATTATATACAAGCAAATGCAAGAACATTTCTTCACGAGTATTATTCTGCTGTGTAATTATCATCCCATAGAGAAGAATTAATTGAGCTAAGTTAATATCAAATATCCTTATGCTCTCATCCATTGAACAGTAAAAACAAGACCACCATCTGACAATAGTTATACAAAGTTTCATTACACTTCTGTGTTTTACATTTTTTGAAAAGAAAATACAGATGATATCGGTCTGATCCCTCCATCCTGCCACTATATCCAGCCACACCTACGAACTCCAGGGATACGTCTTCCCATGAATGTCTACCGAAAGGTACGGCCTCATTGCTCACACCACTGTCCAGAGACCCTGAAAGAAGCTCCAGGAGGTTCCTTCACAAAAATGAAGATTCCTCCAAGTGAAGGGCTTTCTCCTCTCTGCTGGAACACGTCTCCAAGGAAGCTAAATCGGAACCATCATTCTCCGCGCATCTCAAGGAGAATGACAAGGATCCCCAAAAAACCCTCCGAAGCCGTTATAATGCTCCGAGCTCTAGACGGACTCTGGCAAGACACACAAGACAGCGATGTCCAACCAGGATGGAACGACGAAGACATGTAAGAAGGTGATCGTATCACATCCCCTTCGAGGTGTTCTGAGGGAGAGATCCGAGCCCATCGTGAGAAGCAACTCACCAACACACCTAGCCGATGAGCTCCCTCTCCTCCTTCTTCGTACACCCTATAAGGAAAGAGGTTTAGAACCCAAAGGACGAACCTCGTCCCCTAAAAATCGAGCAACTCGGAATTAGATCATCGACTCTAATTGGAGCAGGAGCCCTACCTGTCACCCTCGACGGCGGCATCCTGTCACAACGACTGATGTGTCGTAACAGGTTCATCATGACGACTAATGTGGCGCACCAATCAAACTCCCGCATGGCGAGAGGCTGACCACCAGTCCTCTGCCTTCGTTCACTCCCTTTCCTTCCTGCATTTGATGAAGAAGAAAGAAGAAAACATGGCAGCCTAGCAAAATAAAGAAGAGGAATTTGAAGTAAGGGTTCCTTAGAGAAGATAGCTAAAGTGATTTCCATCCAAAGGTTCCACTCTATTTATAAATGGAAGAGAAGCACCGCCTCCAATTCAATCTCTAATCCCTAAAAAACTCGTCCACGTCTCGAGATTTTCGATCAACCAAATCGGCAAAAAATCAACCGTCACGCCAAAACATGAAACCCTCCCAGTCATTATGACTCTTGGATTTAAAGAGACATAGGATCCGACCCCAGAGAGGTCTAGCTGATCGATGCGATAGTTGGCACTCAGCTAGTTGTACAACATGCAATTAAATCCTGAAGATCCACATTTAGATCCAGATCCTTGTATGCCCACGAACATCAAGACAAACTCAAGACATTAAAAGATCTCCTACCAACTCCACCCTTTCGACTCTCGTTCGCAGGTTTTGATAAGCGAAAGAGCGGGAGGCATCTATAGTGGTCAAAATATGACTCCATCCAAGATAAGGACATGTGTCTCTCACCTTTCAACCCTCTGAGGTATATCAGAGATCTTCTTTGAAGTCCATGTACTACTCAACTTCCTCAAAATCATCTCCACTCTAAGGCTTCCTCCATTCTAGAGACTTCAGCTCCGAACCAAGTAGCTATAGCAACATATCACCCTTAATCTCTGCCGACAATTATGCAGCCTTATTATCCTCCATGTTCATAACGTGTAATGTAACTCACCGTAGGCAATTATGGACAGTGGCGAATTTTCCTGCATGCAATGCCAACAACCAACACTATTGATCGCGGTCGTTACAATGTGCAAATCGTGCAATTACGAGGATCTCACTTGTACACACCTGCTATAGGCCAACAGCTCAGTCAGGTATAAATAAACCTTGTACTCCAACAAAGAAAGAGGGATCCCCTTTTTGGACTCTGAATTTTGATTCCAGAGTCTGAATTTGATTCAAGTCTGTACACATCCTCTACGCTTCTGTAATTCCTATTTTACCTGAGAATTATAGTGAAGTTCATTCTCCTCCCACGGGTTTTTCCCGATTAAGGATTTTCATGTCAATTCCCTGTGTCTCTCTTTTCTATGTTGTGTTTTATTTACATGCACTACTCCATTTCATTTCTCATTTGTGGTGAAAATCGACCGTCCAATCACTTGTGATAGAAAATCACCACCACAGTTTCTTTAACAACTCATTTCTACAAAGAAATTACTTGTTACCATTAAACCCTAGTTATATACATTCACACTTAGTCGTAAAATATGATGTTTCTTTGCTTGTTTCGCATAACTTTGAGAGAGAAACATGGGTGCGAACAATATATATGGACATATTCAGCCCCAAACGTTTTGTAACAAATGCGTGCATGCGATATTTGAGGTTTCCAATATATCGAATATATTTGAGTACATATAAAAAATATCAAGTTGCAAAGTGATGTACTCATATGCCTGTTACAATGCAGTGTTTATACGTTCAGGAGAGCATATTATATGGAAGCAAATGAAAGAATATTTATTCACAAGTATAATTCTGCTGTGTAATTATCATCCCAAAGAGAAGAAATAATTGAGCTAAGTTAATATCAAACATCCTTATGCTCTCATCCATTGAACAATAAAAACAAGACCAACATCAAATGATCAGGCTGCAGAGGAAATTTAGCATCACATTCAACAAGAATGACTCTGTTCCTCCTTCACCATCAATTTCTGTTGTCTAGAACCAAATCTGCAAGCAACTTCATATAACGCAGATATGACGCTTCACTGCAACCATCACTTTCATCGTTCACGCTTACATGTATATTGTCCACAGGCAACAAAGGAACGTTTTGAGCGGATTTAGTAACAATAACTATCTTGTGTTTGAATAGAAGAATTTTCATGTCACATTGGTATGCAAAGCACACAGAATTAAGTACATCCGCAGTTGGTCAACAACAACTCAAATACAGCTCAACTGTCTGTATATGAGGCTGAGTCGCTTAAGAACATATATGACTTGGTCTCGTCTATGTCAACTTAAAATGAGAACTTGCACATCAATCCAGTTCCGGAAATGGATAATCCTTGAGTAGCTTTTATCATAATCAAATACATGGACATTTGGTTCAAAGTTTAAAACATACGCCATATTGACCAGAAAATAAAATACAGCTAAGAAAATTACTACACTAGGTTGAATTGAAGTTTACTGATAGGTTAGCAACCTCTTCAAAACAGCAAAGAAATTTACTTTTGGCTAAACCTTGAAATTTCTAGAAGTATTACAGTATTACCCTAGTTAATTGTCAAGAAAATCATCATGAACATTAACAACTCCCACCAACTCTCATAAGGGCCATCGACTTGGTTAAATTAGTAACTACCATATCCATGTTTATTTACTCAATCAATGTTCCCTCGTGGTTACTCCTAGGGCTTGCCGCTCCTTCAACCATGATATATCATTTCTTCAGAAAGATAAACTCGCCGCAGTCTGTTGTACGTGCTCAAACCATATCAAACAATTCCCCTTCATCTTACCCTCAAGTGAAGCTACCTCTATCTTCTTATCAATGTCAAAGTTCTTTGAGCTACACTCGTTTTATAGGTATGTTTCTTAATTGCTAAATATGCTAACCTATAAAGCATGGATTGTGGTATAAGTCTTACAAAAAAATTTCCCTTCAACTTGATGTATTTGCAATAATCATAGAGTCGACCAGCATACAGCATGGATTTTAAACCAGTATCTGCTTCTAGCAATTTTGCTCTAGTTGCATTTAATATATCTTGTTTTCATCTTGTTAATTATAAAAATTCCTTGGAGTTTAAAGCTTCTCTGGATAGTTTTGCTTTAAGCTATCCTACTCGTTCAATTCATATAATCAAGACCTAGCCCTTGCATCATAGTAAGTTATATCTGTAACTTGTGCAAAATGGAAAGGACTCTGTGAATACCTGATGTAAGCACACGGTGACCCCTGTTCTCACAATAATTATTCTTAACAATCTCTCCCTTCGTGTGTAAGGATATCTCCCCAATCTTGTGTGAGCAGGCACCACACCAAAAGGAACTACATAGGGCATTGTCCACCAAATAAACATCATGCCTCGGGCCTCCATCACTTGTAGACCTCACATTGGATTTTTCACTCCCCCTTAGGCCACTACTCAGTATTCATTTGTTAAAATTTTATCAGCCCCTTGGGGAGTTAACCAGTAAACTTAACACTGGCTGAGATCTAATTTGACCCAAAAAAAGTTAAGCTGATAGGTGTCCATCCAGCTTCACATTTATGTCATTATCAATTTGTAGTCAAGTATCTGATATAGGACTAATCCACTCACATAGATTTTTAATGGTAACTATTTCATGTACAAATCTTAATCAGAATAATAAAACTAATCAGAACTTGTTGCTAAAGCCCACCACCTCTCAGCCTCTTATTCTTCATCCATGAATACCATATATAGATCTATTTTCTTTACTCCAAGTCTTTCCATTAATTGTCTCAAAATAGCTCCCATGATAGACTTCCATGGCATTAAAGACTTTCAAATGTGGTTAATCAAATCAACAAAACTGTATCAATTAGCAATAAAACACGAGTCATTGACAACCGGCCGCATTGTTCAACTTAGATCTTCGGTTTATATTGTTACTCATAATTAGGGCTAAGAATTTTACCCTTCCCAATCCCAACCCGGCCCAAACCGGATCCGGACCGATCCAGAACCGGTCCCGAAATTCATGGGTAGAGTATGGATATAGAAGACCCGGAACCGATATGACTCACTACCAAATATAAGAAGAATATTAGGCAAAATTTGAGAATTATACCAGATTACTCGGCCCCGATCCGAATCCGAACCGATTCAGAAGAACCAAAACAAGTCCTGAATATTCTTGGATAGGGTATTGATATAGAAGATCCGGAACTGACCCGACCCGTTGCCAGCCCTACTCATAATAGTTAATTCCTTGTACAAAATCATATCGTTCAATTCCTCATAATCATAGCTATTATCTTCAGAATTCATTTAGATTTTTGTCATCTTTGTTATCTTTGAATTTCATTTAGATGTTTGTTAATAACATTGGGGAGAACATATATGTCAAGAAAAAATATTAGATGCCATACCAATATAATTCCATTCATGTTATTGAATGGATCGTGCTACGAAGCTTGGCATGCCATCTCAATATTACAACCCAATAATGTTTCTACCATTTTTAGAGTAGACATAATTTTATCCCATCTTGGGTAATACTTTAGGCTTTTTCATTTTGCCAAAGCCCCAAAGAAGGGGCAAAAAGAACTATTTCCAAGAGTTAAATATCACATTCAGTATGAAAATTCATTTGCTGCAAGCAGATATTCATTTTTTTTAAGATTTAGTTCAAACATATGCTAAATAAGTGCACTACTGCAGCATAGAATTACAAATAAAATGATACTACATATCACTATATCAATCAGGTTCATATCCAATATTGTTTTATGTATAGATCTAATGGCCATAAATTTATTTAGTCAATGAATACTTACTTATCTTCAGGCATAACAGCTGACACATAAAATTAAATAAAGTCTAGTTCCAAGAAGCAGAAGCAAATTAAATTTTAGCCGGCAAACTTTGTTAAACTTTATTTGAATATCTAGATATTTGCGAATATCTTAAACAGCACAAGTTTAAGGTAGAAAATTAAACTATAGAAACATTCGACATTAAATATTTCCAATCATCAGGGCATCACAAAACAAGAATTTTGCATATCCCTAGAGAACCTCTTGCAAAGATAAAACCTTAGCCTGAACATTAGGTTCCACAAACAAGTCCTGGCAATAAATCCAATACCAGACATGGATTGGATACAATATATTTCAATAACAGCCTACCAAAGCTTCCCATGCAAAACTGACACAAAATGAGATGCGTGAGAGAAAGGCCAGACCCAAAAGATAAAAGAAAAACACTTATCTAGTCAACCTTTGGTTCTCATGATAGTGATGCTGCCTTTCCCACCTTCAGTGCGAATTTTTGTTTTGTGAACTACTGGCTTTCCAGAGAAAGCTGAAGTTGGATAAGCTGTGAAAGGATCCTCGTCCATCTTCTGCTTTGATCTTGATGGTGGTGGAGCATGAATCCGTTGATTTATATCCTTGAGGGTCACATCCCCTTGAACTCCACATGGTTTGATGAGCGCAAAAGGGTAAACAACAGGAGTAACCAACTTCTTTGGAGTTTTTAGGAAAGACTTCCTCCCTGGTGAGACAAAACAACAATTAATAAACATTACAAAAGGAACAACTTTGGGGGGAGTGGAAACTTCGGTATATTTGGTAGTACTTGGGTGCAAATCCATAATTGTAAAATTGATGATGACTCTCTACATTTAGATCCGTTACTTGATATGCAACTTCTGAAATAACTAAAAAAAGAAAAATGAAATGAAGGTTCAGTGCAGGATATCTGCTTCATGTATAAACAGGTGCATCCAAACCTGCTAGACATTCTGACGCACAAACGTTTGTAAGTCATATGATCGTGAATAGCAATCAGGGTTTAAGCTTTACATGGACCACCATCATTTGCCCCACTTGGTGAGGCAGACCAGCCTAACCAAACAAATCTAAGGGTGTGTTTGATGTTGCTTTGCAGAAGTTAAGGGTGTGTTTGGTGTTGTTTCACTACTTTTAAAGAGAATAAGCGAGTTTTTAACAAACTTGAGTTTTTTGTAATCACTTTAGAAACGATTTTTAGAAACAGCAGAAGTCAAAAAGTTGTGGTTTGTGGAAGCTAAAAAATCTGACTCTCTCAACCACAGAAGCCAAAAACTTTTCACATGTGCTTTCCACTTTTCTCTCCTTGTTTTTCTTTTGCATGATATCCCGCATAATCTGATCTCTACCTGAATTTCTTCTCTCTATTTCTTCTATTATGGTCATGAATATTATCTAAACTTTCTATCTCACGCATCCATTCCTATCCTAACTCCTTCAATAAATTTAGTTTGAACATTGAAATGTCTATAAAGCACTTTTGGCTAAGTTCTTTTTTCCAAATGAATTAAATAAGGAGAAGTGATACCAACACACCTAGGTATATCTATAATATACACTAAACTACAAACAAAACTCATGCATATGACACAAACGCATGCATGTAGGCAAGAATACAAGTACAAAAAATGTAAGATGTAGCCATGGAAGACTCTAACCAGCCTTACCCTTAATATGGTCATGAATATTATCTAAACTTTCTATCTCACGCATCCATTCCTATCCTAACTCCTTCAATAAATTTAGTTTGAACATTGAAATGTCTATAAAGCACTTTTGGCTAAGTTCTTTTTTCCAAATGAATTAAATAAGGAGAAGTGATACCAAACACACCTAGGTATATCTATAATATACACTAAACTACAAACAAAACTCATGCATATGACACAAACGCATGCATGTAGGCAAGAATACAAGTACAAAAAATGTAAGATGTAGCCATGGAAGACTCTAACCAGCCTTACCCTTAATAATCTTGAGAGGTGAAGGATTGGGTGCCTCTCGCAGTACATCAGTTTCATGTGAAGTGTTGTAACAGTCTATACAGACAAATTGCAAATAAGAAACTTGACATGTAAGAAGTAGCTATGTGGAAAAAATTAATAGCCACAAGAAATGTGATGTAGAACGAGAAGGGGGAAGAAGAAAGGGGAAAGAAAATTTAGAGTTTTGAGGATAACATTGATTTTGGCTTCAACACCAAGGAGATCGCACTCCTACTCAGCACTTCACCACGCAGAGAATTAAATCACAAAGCAAAATTGCAATTCAATATTCGAGTTTTCTTAATCAATTGAACTCTATAAAAGACTACAGGTCCTGACCTTAATACAAAAGAAATTTTTCCACATATCTAATATAGGACTAAAACAAAATAACATAGCACATTAACCCAAGCGTAAAATAAAGGGAAAAGCCTAAATACAAATAAAGAACTAGTGATTCTCATCAATTCTCCCCAGCTTCGAAAAATTCTGCGACTGGCGAATGGCAACGACATGGATGATGAAATAACAGAGAAGGACTGGACAAAATCCTCAGTGACGAGTCTCCTCAACAATGGTAGTTGTAATGGACGAACTGAAAACCGTTGTGGCCTCGTGAAAGTGCGAGAACGAGTCAGGTCCTTGACACGGACACCAGGCTGATCCCAATATCATGGAGAATATCAAGCTCGTGGCGTTGGAACCAAACCTCTTCAAAACCTTATATAGACCACTGCGTCAAGCATGAAGCTTTCTCAAAATTCCTAATGGGAACCTCTCTGGGTGCTCTCTAATCAGTACCTCGTCACCTATTGTGATGTTCTACAACTGCTTACGAGACTCTGCAACATACTGATATCTATAATTACTTATTGTCATTTGCTTTGTGTCATGATCATGCAATTCATGCAAATATGGAGCAGATGACTCAACTGTGACAATAGGTGAGATACGTAGGGGAAAAGAAAATTCGTAGACCTAGGAGTAACCCATCAATATGAGGCTCAGGAGAAAAATGGGATCCAATCACTAAGTAACATGGTGTCTCGCTGTCCTTGGGGGTGATTGTTTACTCCTTATTATTCCCTACAATCGACTTGAGTTTGACAGGTTTCAACACTATTCTCTTTCCGCTAAGTTTAAACTCATAAGTGCTGACTTACCCAGACTGGTTAGATCTGGGTCATACAACCAAATCCTACCCAATAAAATGGGTGCAACATCTATGTCTAAGACATCACACCAAGCATGATCCTCGTAGTTAGACATGTAATAGGGACCTAATAATACTGGGTAATAGATTGAGCAGTCTTATCAACTCAATTCACATTGTATGAGTGGGGATATGGTTCAGCCTTGATACACATCTTCTCAAGAGATGTCTTGGCAATGATATTCTCACAACTATCCCCATCTATCATCAATTTATAGTTCTTCCCCTCATGTATAATATAAGTGTAAAACACACTAGACTTACGTCAATCCTCATTACTAACAGCTGTATGTAAACACCCATAACACTTAACTGGATGCTAGCAACCCTAACATCTTCATCAGAATTAGTCGCACTGCCAGTTGGTTCATAAATGACTAGTTCGATCTCATCATCATCGATTTCTTTGATTAAGAGGTTCCTAGAGGGACACTCTGCAGCAACGTGATCATAACCTTAACACTTAAAATATTGACTATCCTTAGCATTCTTAGAAGATCACCTATCACAGATTTTTCCTCAGGGTCTCAAGTTGCGTGAGTGTTTGGGCTAAATTGCTCCCCAACTTTCGGATGACCCTACGTTCTGAAGAAAACCTAAGAGAGATTTCTATATCTTGAGCTACTGGCTTGCCTGCTCAAGGATCTCTATCTTGTAGGTGTGGATGAACATTGCTCGATAAATGTCTGACCTCAACCTAAAATGGTACCTAGAATTGATGGGAATTACTAGTTCTTTATTTGTATTTAGGTTTATCCCTTTATTTTAGGCAAGGCTTAGTGTGCTATATTATTTTGCTTTAATCCCATATTGAATATGTGGGAAAACTTCTTTTGTATTGGGCCAGGACCTGTAGTTTTTATAGAATTAATTTTGCATTGCAATTTTGCTTTGTGATTTAAATTTCTGCATGGCGAAGTGCTGAGTGGGAGAGCGATCTCCTTGGTGTTAAAGTCAAAACCAATCTTATTCTCAAAACCCTAAATTTTCTTTCCCCTTTCTTCTTCCCCTTCTAGTTCTACATCAAAATGTTGACTAAATAAACAGAAAGGTTTAGCCTCACTGACCTAAAACATCAGGTTGGTCTTCAGTAGGCATGCAATCATCCCTACAAGAAGCCATATCAAAGCATTAAAGGTTGTAAAATTGTGGTAAGAAGTTATTGAATGAGGAAGTAAAATTTGGAATGGAACAGACATTTCATTAAGGCTGCATTGCATCTCACTCTCATTAAGGCAATTCGCCAGCCATCCCACCGGTGCCTGACCCTCACCTCCAAAGTTGAAGGTGCACCTATCATCTACCATAGATTTAAATTATTAGAATAACCCAACAAAGGATTGGTCCCATTTAACAAGACAACAATCTACAGAGCGAACCTTGATGTCCTGTATTCCACTGAGAGCTCCATTCTAATTATCTGACTGCCCACCTTCGGTCATTGAGTCCTCATGGACCTAAGCATGAATAAGAACATAAACCATGGAACTAAAGCAACTCACACCATTATTAGAATAGATGATTTATAGGGTACCAGATGACCAACCTTAGATTTCAGACACACAGAAGTAAACTGCTCGTTCACGACACCAATTTCGCTACCCTCTGATGTGAATTGCAGCATTCGCCTCCGTTTCATCTGTGAACTCTCCAGGCATTCCTCCATCCCCTTGTTAGCATTATATGAATTGCATTCCCCCTAGTGATAAGAGTTTAGTACAATCTCATCTAAAATGTAGCCAGTATTGTGGTTGAAGAAAAATACCTACAAAATCATAAACTTGGTAACCAAAGTCTGCACAATCCTTAATTGGAGTTTGCTCTTCAAGCATGTACATCAAATTGCCCTCATTTACATTCACATTATCCCATATGCAGCGAGAGAAGTCTGTGCAGCGGAAAACGAAACAGACAATAAGGAACTACATTACTACGAAAGTTTAACTTTCAACTAAGAACAAAGCCAGGTGAGAAAAATACCATTCACCGAATCCTTTTGCAGAGTATACTCTTCATCTTGCCATTCCCACATATCACTGCTATCCAATTTCACATAGCAAAGTGCATTACTAATTACAGAAGAAAGATTAACTAATGCTAAAGTCTCTGGTACCAACAATGTGGTATGAAATAAATCAATCAATTGACACAACAAAGCAACCTGAAGCTGCAAGCTTACAAATTTTCTACCTAGGATTACAAACTTCACATAGAGAAACTAAAAATTGGAATTGTGAAGCAATTTGCCAGCTAATCATGAATAAAACTAGATCCAATTCAAAAGGCCACCACATAAAAATAGAGATATCAAATTCAATAAAAATAGAGATATCGTTAGCCTGAATATGGATCCAACAAATCTCTCTTCAATGAAAACTAAAAACCCAGTAAAAAACTGCAAAAGATCTCTTGATGAAATGGAACAAACAATCCAACAGAAAACTTAACCAAAATAAGTTGGATAGAAATAAAAATTTTGAAAATGGGGGCATCCATGGAAACACATAAACAATGGCATCAAATTCTAAAGTAGACCCATTAACAAAAATTGCCCATATCTACTCAATACTCCTTATTTCAACACGAACCCAGAACAAAATAGACTAGAACCAAAAAAATAAAAATTAAAAAAAATAGCAGATGATGAAAACAAAGTTAAAAAAAAAGTGAAAAAAGACCCACTTGTCGTTGAAATCTTTGTCGTTGAAATCCATGTCCTCCACCTTCCACCACCCTTGAAATCAATCTAGAGAGAGAAAGAAGAGAGAGGAGTTGAGTTAGGCTAATAACTTCCTCTCTCCTTTCACTTTCAACGCTGCTCCCTAACTTCGCCCCTTCTCTATTTCTAGAGAGACAGCGACCATAGAAAAGTAAAGAGAAAAATCTATATAATGTAATAGTATCATACATACAATAAATAAATAAAGAATAATAAATGCCACAAATGAAAAAATAATAATCTTTAAGAAAATGGTGAGTGCGAGGACCGAGAGAGTTATGGGATTTTGTCTAATCTAATATGATAACTTTCTTAAAAACGTACTTAATTGAATCTAACCCCCATACCTCTCTCTCTCTCTTAGCAGATTCCAACTCATTCCGCATAATATTAGATCCTCCCTAAAATACCCCTACTGCGCCCCACTTGTCCAGCCAAATGGATCGGGTTTGGGTTCCGTAGTACTGACTGGACCCGTACAAGAATCCGATAACAGCAACGGGTCCCGCGTTCTGGAGTTTCTCTATTTGTTGTTCGCAGTGGAAATGGACTGTGGAACAGGGCTTGGTCTTCAAATAAACTACAGATACTGCCACTGAATACCACAGATTCACAGGTCTCCAATCTCTAGGTGACCGCTTGAGACTTATTTTAACGGTTCAGTTCACAAAGTCTTTTTTTTTAATTATTATCATTAACCCGAGAATTAGACCTAAAACAAAGACTCAACGCCGACAGCTGGCGGGTCCCACGTGTCCTCACCGAGAAACGGTAATTTCTCGGGTACTGCGCGTCAAAAAAAAACAAACAAAAATACGGATGAAATGATCCCAGGATCCGCTGCATTTTCAGCCGCAGCAGAACAGCAAATTTACGGTAGGTTTTGATACGGACGGTTCAGATTGCATTAAAAACACGTTCGGTGTTTGGAGAACACAGCGGATCTGAGGTCTGGTTAAGGGGAGGTGGGCTCCGGGGGTGGGAACACGTTGGCAGCTTTTAAACGTGCTCCCGCGCTTTTAATGCGGAGAGGCGGGGGGTGGCGCAGGCGCAGCGGAGGCTGGAAGGGTCCACGTCGCTCGTCCCTCCCCCGCGCTGGTATCATTTGTTTTTGTAGGTTGGAGAATCATTTCACCCACAAATAAACCCACGAAAGCAGTGGGGCCCCACCAAGGAATTGAAGGACTTTGGATGGAGTTGGGTCGCGGTTTTCATGCTTTTGCCTCGGGTTAGTTTTTATCTTTTCTTTTTTACTGTATATTAGAAAATTTTATTGGTGAAAATATGATTATTCTCTAAATTATTATATATCTTGTTAATATTAAAAGTATATCTTTAAATTTTTCTTTGTTTAAAGAGATCGTTATCTACCATAAAACTTAAATAGGTAAAAGAAATATGTTTATTTAAAGGTTTGTTGTAAAGGTTAAATTGTTGTGACATGTGTTTTATCTAGAAAAAAAGATAATGTGGAGAAACTTATGCAGTGGCGTAGCCAGGATTTCAAAGTTGGGGGGCATAAAATAACATGCAATAATATCAAAATTGTAAGGATATTTAATACTAAATAATAATGATTTTCTTTCTAAAATACTAGGAGAAAGGGAGGGGTCTCAAACTTGAAATCTCTCAACCAATATTCTATTGCATAAAAGTGATTGTTACAGTATGAAACTGCACATCCAACTCCAAAAGTATAACTTGCAAATCAAACTCCTTACATATTAAAGAAAACAAAATCCAATCACCTAAAACAAAAGTGAAATAAACTAACGATAATACCTTACAAACTGCCTCGACGATTTGACATATTTTGAAACCGTTCCATGATTACATCATTACTAATAGTATCAAATACATCAGATTCGATATATGTTACCAAACAATCATTCGTCCACTGATCTCCATGCGGTTGCGCAGTTTAGATTTCACAATATTCATAGCAGAAAATACTCTCTCAACATTTGCAGTTGCCACAGGTAAAATCAATGCAAACTTCACAAGTTTATAGACAAAATGATATATCACATCTTTTTTCATCTCCACCATCTTCAGTGCAAGACCTGCAATCCCTTTTAGTTGCAGAAATTCACTTTTTGATCGCATATCATGAATAAATGTATCAAGTTGATCATCAAGAGCCATGATCTCAGTTGTTGAGAAATCATTAGGATAAAACTCAGCAAGACGAAGTAACTTCTCCTTATTAAATGCAGCAAAAGAATTACTAGGATTTAAGCATGCTACACAAAGAAGTAACTCAGTGTCCGCCTCAGTAAAGCGATTGTTTAGCTCTTGAACCTGCAAATCTATAACTGCATAAAATAAGTCACACCGATAATGATACATGTTGGTAAAGTTCTGAGCATTGCGGCGTGATCTCCCTGTGGGTATAAACATATCATCCATGTTAGGGACCTCGATATCATGTTTGACACAGAATGAAGAAACAAGCTCAGGAAAGAATCCCATCCATCATCTCTCATTTATTGAAATCGTTGTTTGGCTATTTAACAAGATCCATGGCGTTCACAATATCTTGATCTTTTCTTTGAAGCGCCAAAGACAACTCATTGGTGATCCCCAACACAATTTTCATCAAATGAATAGAAAATGCAAACTCAAAAGTTCGCATCATTTGTAGAATCAACACAGCTTCTCCTCTCTTTTCAGCGCATGATGTTTTCTCTATACTCTCAAGAGCTACAATCACAGGAGTGTATAAAACAATCAAGTTTAGCATTGCATAATAATGAGAGCTCCAACGCGTATCACCAGCACGTTTAAGCCCCATTTCCTGGTTCAAACCTCTCCCTGTACTGAGTTCACCACTTTCAAGTCCTTTCAGAATCTCATTAGCTTGTGCTTTCCGGAGAATGTCACGACGTTTGGCAGAAGCCCCAACAATATTGCAAATATTTGCAACAACTATGAACACCACATCCATCTTAGAATTATTTTTAGCAACAGCTACTAATGCCAACTGAAGCTGATGTGCAAAACAATGAACATAAAAGGCAGATTTGTTTTCATTCAAGATAAGAGCTCTGAGTCCATTGAATTGACCCCTTATGTTACTTGCCCCACCATAGCCTTGTCCTCGTAATTTTGAGATGCTTAATCCATGTGTAGCAAACATAGCATCAATTGCTTACTTCAAGGTTGTGGCACTAGTGTCATAAACATGTAAGATTTCCAGAAAACGCTCAATCACATGGCCTTTTTTATCCACATAACGTAATACAACTGCCATATGCTCCTTTGTTGATACATCTCGGGATTCATCAACCAAAATGGCAAAATATTCATTCTTTATGTCATTTACAATAGCATTTCTGGTCTCTATTGCAGCCGCACACACAATATCCTTCTGAATATCAGGAGATGTCATCTTCTGATTCTCTGCAGCATTTTGCAAAACAACTTTTTCTATCTCCTCACAATTCTTTGCAAGAACTTGCAAAAGTTCTAAAAAATTACCTCGGTTTCTAGAATTGCAAGATTCATCATGTCCACGAAAAGCTAATCCTTGCCGCAAAAGATACCGAATAGAATCGATCGAGGCATTCAACCGAGTCCGATATTGAACTCGAGCAAGTTGTGAAGTCTTTAAGATTACACTATCAATGTGTTGATCTTGTCGTAGCAAGTTCTCACATTTCTCTACTTCTAGATTGTGAGAACTGTTAGGGCCTCCAACATGAGCTTTCAATTTGCTGTTGCATGAGCCCAGTTTTTGAATCCTTCAACAATAAATGCATCTCCACCATATTGCTCATGTTGACCTTTGAAAAGATAGCAACATAAACAAAATGCTGCATCTTTTTCGATACTATACTCTAACCAATTCGGATACATGTCAAACCATTTTGGATTGAATCGACGGTATTTATTGTTAAATAAAGTTTGAGGGTAGTCATCTTTACCCATACAAGGCTGACAAGGACCTTTCTGTAAATATGCTCTTCTTTTCCTATCTTACTCTTTAGGAGAAGTGCCTTTATCATATATTACTTTTCTTAATCCAGGATCCGCTGAAAGTTCTTCTAAATTAGTCTCAATGCGTCTCTGTTTTAACGAAGGTTTAGATTCTTTGTCAATTGTTGAAGTGTTTGGGCACTTGGGCGCAAGTTGATTAACACTTTCTCCTGTACTTGAACTTTCATTTGGTTTTGATTTTCTTATAAGAAATTTGTCCATTCCTACAAACATATCATATGTGTTCTCAATTTCATGGTTGTTATCTTATAATCCAAACATAATCATAATGAAAATTTTTTTGCATAATGAAAATATGAAATTTACTATTGATAATCAATTCAATAACTTCAAGAAATAAAAAAACACTTCAATTAGAAGCATGGTACTTACTGTAAACTGTGTTTATGAATGGTAGACTCTTCTCCGCCTCCTAAAAGGAGATCCCTCTGCAAATAAAGTATGCAATGCAACATCAGTTTTCAAATTTGCGCAGACATTTCCAAAGAGTAGTCGACTACTATTGGGTATTAGTCGACTAGGTCAAGATAAGCTCAAGTGACAGGTTTCTGGATAACTGAACCAAGTCGACTACAACTTCTTTATAAGTCGACTAGTCCAGTGATGAGTCGACTAGAGAAAATGGTTAGTCGACTACAAGGGTCTATTAGTCGACTATATATTCTGTCAAGTCGACTAATGGACAAACAGAGAGTTGGTATCAAGTGAGACACAGGATTAGTCGACTATGGCTTTGGTCAAGTCGACTACATAATGTATTAGTCGACTAACAGGGACTATAAGTCGACTATATATCTATGACTTCCATGACTGACAGCGGCGGAGTTTATAATTTTTTTATTGATGTAATTAAATGGCATCTAAGAGTTGAAGTTGATGAAGCATCTGAAGGAGGTGATTGCGATGATGGAGCTTGCGCAGCCGGTGATGAGAGCGAGGGTGGTGACGGTGAGAGGGGGCGAGCCGAGGGCGTTGATTGGAAGTATTTTTTTTTTTTTTTACTTGATTGAAAATTTGGAAGTGTTTTGAGAAGACTAGAAGTCCAAGGATCTGAAACAAGATCTCCCCAAATTCCCTTGATAATCAAGAATCAAATTTAGACCTCAAAAAGTATAAAAAGAACAAATTGAGAGAATGAAAATTTTTACCTTAATTGGAGATTTGGGGAAGAACTTCGAGTCTTCGACCAGTGCAAAAGCTACGAGCGAGATCAGAAACCTTAGCCCTGGAGCCTGGATTTTAATTTTCAAGTAAGAACGAGCGGCGAGACTGGAGCCTGGATTTCAATTTTCAAGCGAGAACGAGCGGCGAGAGCAAAAAATAAGAGAGGCTGTTAGGCTTCAGCTCTCAGACTCTTCTAAGTTATTTATTGGCTGGGTTAATAATAGTAGGGGTTTTTTTTTTCTTACGGGCCCGGGGGGGCACGTGCCACCCTGTGCCACCCCCTGGCTCCGCCACTGAGCTTATGATGACATTATTCTCACTGTATTATCTAAATAAATAAAAATATTTATCAATAAAATTTTTGAACATCTAGGATTTTAATTTCAAATTAGATATTGTCTAAATACATTGTTAGAAGTTAAAATTTAAACTTTTTATTTTTTAAGAAAGGCATGTGGCTTATTTTATAGCCCAAATGGGGAAAGTAATTCCTAAAGAAATTCTTATGAGAGATTGAAATGCATAAGGCGCACACATGAATCACAATGATCTAGTTTTTACGAAACTACTAGCAGTCTTCATGTCAATATTTATACATCGTGAATAAATATCAAGCAACCTTCCTTGTGTCGCAAAATTGAGTCATTGTGTAATATGTCCCGTGCACATTTTTTTTGTCCCTCTCTTGTCCAACTATTTCGTCGTATATTTTGTTTTATTATATTTTAATTAAATACATTTTATAATTGGCTCTTTCTGGTCAAAGAAATAATACGCTAAAGATACAAAATCCCTCTTTCTAGCTCTCTCGTAAAAATAAGGAACAGAAAAAGATGAACCGAAACAGAACGAAACGAAACTCTGCTATCCCTCTAAAAAAAGGCCAAAAAAACTACATGTTCTCACTCTCTCCCAAGGGAAAAACAAAAGAAAAGAAAATGAGAAAAGGATCTCTCTCTCTCTCTCTCTAAGGATCCCCAACCAAAAAAATAATAATAATAATAACTTTTCATGGTCAAGATGGCTATTATATAAAAGTAAATAAGAGTCGAAGATATTTGAGCGGACAGCATTGAAGGAATCTAAATAAGGTCAACAAATCACAACTCTAGTTTTATTCGGATTTCCTAAATAAAACTGAACAATATTCCTAGGACTTTTTTTTAAAATTTGATGAATACTGATAATGAATCATGTTGGGGTTGAATGAATAAAATCAAAGGAAAAGCTTGATTTTTTCTAGAGTGATCTTTTGTCTGTTCATTTAGTCCCGCATTGGATGAGATATGAAATTGTGGTTTATAAATCAATCTTTCCTCATCCAATTGTTATAATTTATTAGATATGGGTAATTGTTATAATTTAGTAGATATGGGTCGGGCATACCACGCACGGGTGCCTCGGCATCAGTGCCACCCGCACGCCGCGTCTGCGAGCCGAGCTCTAGCTCAGGTTTTGCATTTCTTTTTTTTTTTTTTTTGACCAAGTCATTTGACTAATTCTCCAATAGTTTTCCATATCTCAAAATCCACGGATCGGACACTACCGCTCACCTGTTATCGCAGATCATGAGATCGTGCAGTTGGAATAGTTGTGGATTCTGATATCAAGTTGTTGAACCCGGGGTGCTATTCAGCCTATAAATAGGACCCCAGTTCAGAAGCTGATATCACAACACCACTACTGTACTCTCTTCCCTCCCTCCTAGAGATTCTTCTCTATTCTTACTCTCCCTCAGTACTAGTTCTTTCACTACTTTTCTAAGTGATCTTCATCTGAGCAGAGACCCAGCCTCACACTCGAGATGGGTGCTAGACCGATCCAGAGGATTTTACCGCTAGTAGACGACGACCATAGAAATGCCTGAGTGATAAGACGGGTCTATTGTCTTGTAGAACAGTGTTTGCACAACTGCTCTCCACTGGCCAGATTTCTTTCTTTGTTATTCTTTCATTTATATAGAATTCAATGTAGTAGAAATTTGTATGTTTATGGTTTATTTTTAATCAAAATTAAGGAAAAAATAGTTTTAGTACCAACAATATAGAAGACAATATCTTAATTTCGAAAATTGTATTTCCTAAGTTACTTTTTTTTTGCAATTTAGTTTCCTGCAATCAATTAATTATATATGAAATAATCTATCTATTTATTTACTTTGAAACAATTTGTTGTTAATAGTTTTATATTAATATTGCATGTCATAATCTACATAAACATTTTCGATAATAGTTTTTAAAAGATCATTTAATTGCCAAAATAATTTACTGTTATTTATAATTGTTGAACTATAAAAATGGCATTAATAATCTAGCTTTTAAAACCTGCATTCATAATTGTTGAACTTCAAACATTATATCTTGATTTTCCCAAGAATTAGACTTTTCAAGTCTCCAATTACTTGCAAACAAAATTCCCTTTGTTTTTTAAGTATTATCCTCTTGTTTATATTGTTTTAAAATTGTTTCTATTTCAAAACTGAAATTCAAATCTCAACTATCTTGGTTATTATTATTACAACTATCTTGTTTCAACTATCTTGATTTCTAAAAGATAAAAACAACTAAACATTACAAACATTAGGTAAATTGAATTACACTTTATCTTAGTTAATATTCTTGATTTACCATAGTTTAATTGCATTTATGGTCTAATTACATTTGTAGCATATCATCCTTATCAAAGTTCTAGTTTATTTTATTATGCACATTGATGCATTTATTCTTTATACAAATTGTGATTAAACAAGATCCCCCACACCTTTTACTTTGCAAACCCTAATTTAAAATTGCCTAACATAAAAATTGTATTCTGATTCCATTTAACAATTGTGAATACAGAAAACAAACTACACTTTACCAGACATAATGGTCATCCAGATCACTTCAAAAATATCAACCTGACAAATTTACTGGCGTAAACTATAAGTAGTGGGCTAACCAAATGAAATACTAATTAGCTACCTTAGGATTGATCTCAGCCATAGATTCTTCTATTCTTACCTCATCTTCATCAGCCCCTAATGATACTCCTCCCTCTCCTACTTATCCTTCCACTCACTTTTCCATTAAATTCGAGGAGATAGACTACCATTATTGTCATAGGATTCTAAGTGCTCTCGCGGACAAATTGTACAATATTTACTATGAGTACAAGAGTGCGAAAGAACTGTGGGATGCACTAGAGGAAGAATATTGCCTCGATGATACTAAAATCGAACGATTCATCTATCTTCCTTTAATAAGTTTACGATGATTGATAACAAGTCCATCAATGATTAAATTCATAAATTTCAAGATTATATCTGCTATCTCCAATCAAAAGAGAATAAATTATCCGATGATTATAAAGTCAGAGTCTACTTGATAAACTCCCTCCTTTTTTATCAAACTTGAAGAAAACCTAACTTCAATTCAAGCTCTTAAGGTGATTTGACTTGAAGACCAGCATTAGCTTAACTCCAAAATCAAGAATAAAATGAAAGCAAATGAACTTGGTAGAGAATAGACCTAAGTGAAAAAACATGAATCCTAAGGGCAAAAAATTCAAAAAATAGATCAATCCCATTCTTCCTTCTTTAAACCAATTAGCCATAAATTCGATAGGAAGTTCTGCTATGTCTGTGAGAGAACCAACCACTTGGCCCCTTAGTGTTTTCACCGGAAGAAAGAACCATTCCAACCTCTGCAAAAGGGAACAAAGGGAACTTCGAGCATAAAGTCAACATGGTGGAAAAAGAATCCAACAACTTTAGGTTAGTATCTTCTCCTCCTCTTGTCAATTATATCACCTTCTCCACGGACTAGTGGTAGACTCATTAGTAAATATCCATGTCTGTACTGATAGCTCTTGATTTAAATCCTATTAAAAACAATATGGAGGAAGCATGAGTCTGACAGATAACTCCACCAAAGAAGTGATGGGCAGTGGACGCATATAACTTAATATGACTTCTGGCAAAATTCTTACTCTTCAAGGCCTTATGCACGTACCCACACTCTAGAGGAATCTGATAAGCGAATCTCATCTTCTTCGAACTAGATATAAGATTGTAAAAGAATTCAACAACTTTATAATTTTCAAGAATAATGTATTCACTGGCAAAGGTTTTGTCAGTTATGGTCTATTCAGACTCAATGTAATAAATCCTTATGATAATAAAATTCCATTTTATGTTGCTCTTAATGTTGAATCTTGTGATATTTGGTGTGGGACCGAAAAATTTGAGGCGTGTAAAAAGTCATTAATTGACTGAAAAGAGAATTACAGTGGATCAAAATTTGATTACAGAAGAGGGAAGAATGGTTGAATCTCTCCTTCATTATATGTCGATTTTTTGCGTAGCGGTGGAGAGTAAATCTTATTCTCCGTTGATAAGCCTAACCAGAAACTTGATTTTCGAATCTTCTTACTCTCATTGAAAGCACAATGACTAAGTACAAAATCTTAATCAGTGGCTGAAATTTCAAAGAGATTAAATTTGAACTCAATAAGTTTGCAAAAAGTCTTCTCTCCCTTCCTCTCTTGAACTCTCTAAGCTATTGACCTTCTTCTCCTTAGTTATTCATAACTATTTAGGAATTTTTGGGGTATAACTGCCCCCCTAAATCTCTCTATAATGGGGATTTATTCCCTATTACGTAGGGAGGATGTGTGTGTGATTTAACCCAGTAATTACTATCTGTTACAGTAGAAAAGTGGGTCTCGCGCTGGATGCGGACCTTACTCTGATGGTGAAACGCGGGGTTCACAAGCTCATGTCTGTGTTGGAACGCGAAGGTCACTGGCTCGCGTTGAAGTTGAAATGTGAGGCTTCTCAAGTTTGTATTTGTATTAAAATGCGAGCTACGCAGGCTTGCATTTTGATGTTTGAAACACGATCCTGAGATCCGCATATTGAAATGCAGCAAGATCATCGTGTGTAGCACAGAACGTGACCCTCACGTCTTGTTTTTTGAAGTGTGGCATACGTGTTTAAGTTGAAACGCGACCCTCACGTTGACATAAAGCCCGTGTTTGAGATTTAATCTTCAGTAATTTTAGACAGCCTACAGAATTCCCTCTAAAGTTTTTGAAACCCTGGGGTTGACTGGAAAGGATTTTGAAATACTTTGGACTTCATATTGACTTAGGCTTTCATGATTGGACTGGCGATTTTTTGAAATGCCTAGAGCTTGATCTTGTCAGGATTCTTGTCTTCGTGAATGTACTGTTAACTGCTTGAAGCCCCCGGAGAAGATCATCTTAAGTATCTAGAAACGCAGTCTAGAATTATCTGAGCTCTGTTTTATTTTGTCAGTGTAGAGTCGTCAATTTCTGTAACCCCCTGATCCCTGATGTACGTATCACAGTATCAGTACGCGATACGACGTACAAAATTGATTTGACCTCCGTGGTAGTCCGATTGAGCCGATTTCAAAAATCATTTTCTAATATTTTAGATTTTTCAGGATTTTCTGGAAATTTTCTGGGTTATTTTGGAAAATCTCCGTAGTCGGTGCCGACCGATACCGATAATTGGCTTTTCGATTTTTATTTCACAAATGGAGTTGTATTTTGAGAATCGGCTTTCACCGTATGTCTTAAAAATCTCATGAGCTATGTTAGGGTATTTTTGGAGATTTTTCTGAATTTATCGAAAATCCGGCCAAATCGGTGTCGCCCAGTACCGGCGTCATCTTCCAGGATTTTTAATTTGTAAACTGGATTGAATTTCTGCAAACCATCTTCATCTTACATCTCATGATAATATTTTCTATTTTCTATAATTTTTGGGCACCGTTCGGGACTAGTCCAATTTTGGGCCGAATTAAATAATATTATTTTAATGATTTAAACTCTTTTCTTTTCTTTTCTTTTTCTTTTTCTTTCCTCTTCTCCATTTCTCCAGAGAGCTCCCCCCACCGCCTTAAACAACCGACCTCTCTCTCTCTTCCCTACCCTTTTAAATCCTCTCTCTCTCTCCTCTCTCTCTAATCCACACAAACCCCCCTCTTTCTCTCTCAAAACCTCCCTCTCTCTCCCTAATCTCTCTCTCTCCCCCTATTTCCTCTCTCTCTCTCTCTGGGCGACTCAAAAGAAGGGGGCCCGACCGACCCTTGCCGCCGCCGCCGGCCGCGATCCCCAGGCCGCGCCGCAGCCCCGGCCGAGCCACCACCGCCCATGTTCCCCCTCTTCTCTTCTTCTTCTTCTTCTTCTTCTTCTTCTTCTTTTACTGTACTTCTTCTTCTTCTTTTCTTTATTTTTTCTTCTTCTTTCCAGATCCTCTTCTTCTCTCTCCATCTCTCCGTTCATCTCTCTTCCCCTGGGAGTTCTCGCCGGCGAAGCAGACCTGCCGCCGGCGGAGCAGACCGGCCGCCGGCGAGTTGTGCTGCGACCAGACGCAGGAGCGCGGCAGCACAGCTCCTGCTGCCGCTGCTGTGTTGTTACTTTATTGGGGGTTTGGGTTTTTACCCAAACCCATTATCTCTCATTGGGTTAATAACCCGATTGGGTACGGGTTGATTTGAAACCCGTAAACCCATAACCCATCACTTAAAGTATGGGTTTGGGTAGTGGATCCCAACCCGACCCGTTTACAGTTCAACCCGACCCAATAAAGGTACTTTTGCATAAAACTCCCTGTATATGTTAGTATTTGCATTTACTATTTTTATTTACATCTTTAACCCATTTTGCTGATTTTTAGTATTCGGGCGATAACTGGAGCATCCGGACTCCGATTTGGACGATTCTGGATCCGTTGCGATCGTGAGGAAGAGAGTAACCTTCCCATGGTGAGTTTGTGAGTGTTTTTATTTTATAAATTATCTTTTTAGTATATTAATTGAACTTGGTTGCTTTCCTGACATAAAACATGATTACCGTAAAATAAATTGGAAACAATATTAAAATATTGTAATAAACACTGTACTTAGAATAACGTTGAATGTGACACTGGATGTCTATTAGGTCATGTTCGTATACCACTGACATCCGGGCCACTATTTCACCATATTCTTGGACACTATTATGACATGTATTATATCACCGTTACGGTACATTACGGTACATATATACTTATCCACAGATACGCTATGACACTACACTGTCACTAGACATGTATGCTAGACACCGCTACTGTAATTCACAGGACAGGGTATTACATGTACTAGTGCTACGCAGATATGTTACACGGATTATGGCTACGCATCTATGTTCCACTTGTACTCGGATAAGTACCGCATTTCATATTCTTGTTATCATCATTACACGGATACTGTAGTTCACTGTACATGATATTAGACACTGACCACTGTTATTACATGACACGTCACACTCTTATTTCGGATTCATGTCCCACCGATATATAAAGGCACCACTTCACGGACACCGTTATGACATATAGTATTATCATCGTTACATGGATTCTCGGCATATCACTGTTACACATGTATTTATGGTTTTTCTATTCTTGTCATATGGATTCTCGTGCATATTACATGTATTAGTGTTCCATGTTCCCGTATTCATGTTATATGATTGTTTCCTGTTACTGATATGGATATTCCCGTTACTGGACATGAGAGCTGTTGATACGCGATATGTGGAATCCCACATCTATTGTGCCAGTTATATTGTTTCTCGTTATATTGTTCCCGTTTCCCGTTATATTGTTCTATGCTATCACCAGAGCTCAGGTCCAGTTAACATGTTACCGTATCATGTACTGTATTTGTTCTTGTTACCTTGTATACTAGACATATCAGATCATAAAGATAACTTAGGGATGGGGGAGACTTGACGGTTGACTAGGTCATATCGGGTGGATGTACTGGATCCATATTGTTTGTCCCACTGCAGGGGACGGGGTAGTGCTGGCTACCATCTGTTACTCATGAGCTCCCGTTATTGTTTTAGCTCATTGAGATTCCCGTTACATGTTACAGCCCTAGCGGGCTGGCCCTGGTCTCAGCAGCCAGGGATCTGGTAAGGCTGTTGTCCCGGGTATGCACGGGATACACCCACCCGATAAGAGCTCTTCGACCATGGGTTTCCAATTGACATAATAAAACAGTATAAATAATAGTGACGTCGGGAACACTTGTTATTTGGTCACTCTCTCGTTTGGATAATGGTACCCGTATGCCATGTCCGGATGGGTTCGACTGGAGTGCGGGCTCCAGTATGAACTGCCAGTGGTATGAGACACTGGAAGAGATTGATTAAAATAGCAGGTGGTACTGATTGCTACTATTGGATAAATAACATGACTTGTCTGATACATGTATACTATTGTTTAGTTGTACTCGTTACTGTACCTGATCATTTCTCCGCTATCATGTTAGTATACTTTGTTACTTTACCTGGTACATGTTACATCTTCTGTGATGGCATACGACGCATGTTCTGCATTGCTTATATTATGCTTTCTGTATAGCAGACATCATTACTGTATATACACCACACCGTATAGTGATTACATTGCATAGGCCCATCTGCCTGTACACGTCTATCACGTCACCATTTATTCGATAAACTGGACACAACTATAAACATGACCCGATGATAACCGGCTAGGTAGTGATGGTATTAAAAGATGACATGTTTATATATTTGCACTGCTTTCATATTTATCTATTTCTACTGTTTATATATCCTTATTATATGGTATCACTAGTCCAATCTCATGTACTATATATTATTATCGTGCTTGTAGTACTATTGTATCTATTATTGCCTCCTTCATTTTACCACTCACTAGGTCGCTTTCTGACGACCCTGGGTTTGCATGCCCAGGTTGGAGATCCGAGTTACCGTAACTTCAGAGAGTGCTTTGGAGTCACATGGGAGATTCCTCATCGGGACTATCCATAGGTATCTTAGTGATTTATTTCTTTTATATTATTTGTCCATCTTTTTCATATCCGTTATGATCGCTAACCTCTTCTGCAGGTATTCTTGTACTTATTTCATGCTGGAACTCAGGTATATATGGAGATTATTTACTGTACTGAGGCTTAGCGTACGTACGTAGGGTTTTCCGCCTTGCGTATGTACGTCGCCATAACGTCCCCGTACCTGCGGGAACGGGGCGTTACAATTTCTTTTAGCAGTGTACTATTGGACAGATTGCAAAGGAAAAAAACATACTCCTTGTATTTGAAAGAGAATGCGACTCTTATAAGATACACGACTATCGTGTTTTGTATATTTAGACGTAGACCTCATTGGTGAAGATGCGACTCTCATTAACCCTGGCTGATGTTGCGTTTGAAATTTGAAGGTCGTGTTGGATGGCTCTGAACGCGGACGTCATCCGAAACGCGAGCTTTCCCAAGCGAGAGCTCGAGATATGCGCCATGTATCACAGCTATTGAATAGCCTATAAAAAGATCAGGGGTCTTTTAAGAGTCAATTTATTTTGACTGTCTTTTTCCTCTAACTCGCATCTGAAATCAAAAAGCTTTCAAGCTTTCTAAAAACCCGTCAAAAAGCTTAAGCTTTTTCACAATCTTCTTCAAGATTTTAACCATTTAAATGGCTCTAAAAGGAAAGCATCCAACTTCTTCATCGAGCATAACCATTACTTCAACTACAGTGGGTGGTTTTCCTCCTCAAGAGGACTTATCTCAGGTAAGAAAAATGACTTCATCATTGTGGAACTCGAAGGGCTGTCCCCTTAACTTCTTTAGAAGCTTTGGACAATCAACGTGAGTCCCATGAGACTCGCATTTTGATTTATAAATGTGACTCTTGCGTTGATGAACAGAACGCGGGTCTGATGAGACTAGCATTTTATTTTATCAACGCGACTCTCGCGTTTATAAACAGAACGCAGATCTGACGAGTATCGCGTTTTGAGACTTTGAACACGGGTCTCATGGATTTGAGACTCATGTTTGAGTCTCAACACTTTTAAAATTCTAAGTTTCCAGTTTTGAAACTTAGATGCAGGCTTCGCGTGAGCCTCGCCTTTCAACCCTTTGGACGCGAGTCTCATGTGTTGAGACCTGCGTTGGAGTTTCAACATTCAGTATTTTTCACTGTCTCAGAATTTTAACTTTGTGTTTTTCTTCTTTGCATTGAGATAGTCTTCTAATCCTCAATCCAAGAGGCATCACTTCAGGCGTATGGTGGACCGGACCCCAATGTTATATTCAGTCTTTAGAAGACGACATTGGCGTTTACTAGAAAGAACCAAGAACACCAGGTCTGATTGACCCAGGCCAGTGTACTGACTCTCAGAGAAGTTCTTTCAGATGGAATACTTGAATCTGATGAACGAAGTCTGCTCAGGAAGCCAGATTTCTTTTTTGGAGAATCCATCGAGGAGGGCGTGGAAGATCTGTATGACAGGAACTATAAATGGCTTCGTTAAATTGAAAACCAATGTTTCTTCCAAACATGGAATGGATGTTTCTACTATCATGCCTGCAATTCATGTCTCTTCGCCGACAGATGGACTGGAAGCTGAATAAAGAATAGTCAGGCGTACCATCAGAAAGATCACCAATCATACTGCTTTCCTCGCCGGCCATAGCAGAGGCGTAGTTGGACTGCTTATGGGTTTATTGAGATCAGAGTACCCCAGGGGTCAGACCCCTAAGTAGGTTGGCACCTTCATCAGCCAGTTTGTGGAAGCAAATGGTGACTTCCCAAAAGCTGAAGGTGAAACCCATTGGAGTTGATTGAGAGAGAGATGAGAGAGGAGAGAGAGAGAGAGAGAGAGAGAGAGAGATAAGTGCTTAATTAAAATTTAATTATGATTTAATTAGATAATCATGTTTTACACATGTATAATAGGGACAGTTTGGTCATTAAAAAACATGCAACAGTCATGTGACAGAAGTGTAAATGGTGGACTGACGGAAGGTAATTTTTTGAGAATTCTTAGAATAATTTATGGTATTATTTTGCGAATTTAATAGTTTAGGTTTTTTTTGGGAAAACGGTCATAGTTTGTGGTATTTTTGATAAAATTAGCCTAATTTTAAAGAGAGGTTGGGGGACTACGGTGGCGGGGGGCTAGGGAGGCGGAGGGAGTCGAGGGTCGGGGAGGCTTGAGGGCGGAGGGTAGGGCTGGGAGGCGGAGGACAACGAAGGCCAAAAGCAGATGCGGGCGACGGAAGGGGATGCCAAGGCGGACGGAGGAGGTGACAGTGGCGGAGGGGCGCAAAAAGTGAGGCCTAGGGAGCGGAGGAGCAAAGGAGCAGGAGGAGGGGTAGGCCGACGAGGGGCGGACGAGGTGGAGGCCGAGGGGCGGCGGAAAGGGCAGCCGAGGGTGGAGGCCCACCGAGAGGCGGCAGAAGGGCGGAGGACCCGACCCTAGTCGGCTCATGCGGGTCTAACCTGGTCAGCCAGGTTCGAGTCAACCTGACCCGTTTAATAATCAGGTCAAGCGGGTCGACCCGATTATGACCCATACCCGATTAGACCAAATCCGGACCTAGAGTTACCGGGTTGGATCAGGTCTGACGGGTCGGGTCAAAATTGCCCCCTAGATGCGCATTACCCATGGTCGACCAATAACGGACACTCTTCATGAATTGCTTCATAAGTTTGACTCTCGTTTGCATAACTGGTTCTCACCAAAGATATCTATAGCGGGGAGACTGATATTACTATCCATAATATTCATCCCGATAAACCACATGCGTTCCACATATATACCTATCAGTGTAATCAATAAACTAGAACAAAGGATGCGGCAATTCTCCACGATGCCGTGAACTCTATCCAATTTCATGGCAGACAATTACCTTGCCCAAAGATTGTGGCGGTTTAAATCTCAAGCGATTGCGAAGTTTCTCCATAGCACTACTAGGGAAGCAGGCAGCTAAACTAGTCATTGGCTTAGATCATAAATGTAATCCGTGGGCTGATATAGTTGTTGTGAAGTATTCGTCCCATGGTGAATTCAGTCACAAAAAAAATTTGAATCATGGTTGTGGAAAGCCATTGTTAACACATGCCATTTGTTAAAACAAATACTCTGACATCACATTGGAGATGGTCGAACACCCGCATTTGGATGGATCCATGGTTGAGGGAACGACCACTTATGATCTATGGTCTGAATCTACAGAGTAATGCCACGGTTCACTGTAAGATATTTCCTGATTCGATTCATACCCTATTTCCTATCTCATATCATAACACACATGTAATTTATGTTATTCAACATATTAGGTGTGTCTAATAGGTGTACTAAGTTGTAAAGGTCGGTGGGACCTTATACTACTCTCTAATTAGGGTTAGGGGCATTATGAGAAGGTCACTAATCAAAAGATTATATATAGAGAGGAAGTCCCTCTCTGCAACCACACATTATTCTCCACCCATAGGAGGCTAGGTTTAACAGAGAGAAGGCTCTCTATCTCGTTCCCTACAGCGAAGATACAGATCCGGGTATAGTTCATCATCCTTCGAAAGGTATGTTATTTAAAGCCCCATCTCAAGATCCATTATACATGATATTGATATCTATGCATAGAGGCAATTAATCCTATTTTATTCATGTTAAATTCTAACAAGTGGTATCAGAGCTTGCTATGCTATATCTATGTTTTAGGATCTAATCATGTATGATTATTATTAATTTTGGTTGAGAAGTATTATGTTGTAACTCTGAATAAAAAAGGATAGATCGAAAGAGATGAGGACTGCTGAGGGATTAATTTTGAGTATGGTTGCTTTTCTTTTAGGTTTTTAAACAATTTATTTTGTTTTCATTCTTCCTAGTTTTTTGAAGAGGCTGATGTTATTGGGAGGATCTAGGTTTTGTTTATTTTTCAAAATTATTTATTAGCCTTTAGACGCGAATTTTGAGGAATTGATTATTTTTCAATTATTGAATTGATTATTTTCGGATCATATCCCCATATGCTTTACCTATGGCATTTCAAATTTAATCTTTTCAAAGATAAAAATTATCCATAGAGCCCCTTGTGACAATTGATTTTATAGATGAACACTAAATATGTTGTTTGGGTGAGGAATGAGATAAGTTCTTTTCCTATTTGTCTTTTAGTTTAAAAAAAAACTCTTATAATATTATCTTTTATTTTGATAATAAATAACGAAGTTATGGACTGAGACTGGTAGATTAGATAAGTTTATCTAAAAGATATGAATCCCAATGAGTAGTTGATTTGCTTCTACAAGAGAATATTCTCTCTCAGGTTAGATTTTCTGAATTTACAAGAAATTATTCTAGAATTTCATGTGAAGGATATGAAAAGATATCTTGGCAATTTTTAAATTATATATTTACGGGAACTACATTTGAGTTTTAAATATTATTTATACATGATTATTTTTAAATTGCAATAATTTTGTATTTCTTGGAGATTTTCATTTAAAAATTTTATTAAAAAAATTTGATCTCTTTGAATCCGAATAAAGAAATTTACCAATTATATTCATCAAATAATTAAGACGCGTCAAGTATTCTCCCATCATCTTTTGTGTATGCAAGTAAGATGAATTTTAAATGTCAATAAAAGAGATAAGTTTCTCTTCTTTTATTAAGATATCTTCAGAGATACACATACTTCAGTGTTCGAATTAAAAAAAAGAGGCCAGTGATATTCTTCAGTGTCCAAAGTGTTTGTTTGAACTAGATGCATATGACAAATTTGAATATTTTATTTTGTATTTTATTTATGTGTTTCAATATTAAATTTGGACCCTATTAGTGTTTCTATTATGTGGGTTGTCAATCTACATTGTTTTCTTAAAAAATTGTGGAGATTTTCAAATTATGATTTTATGACTGAAACACAAACGGTATTAAATAGCATATTGATTAAATATATGGTACAACTGCAATGATAATCATGGTGATTAGACATTTCATGTCTTATTTATCCATTTGGTTATGAATTCTCAGAGGTATGGCTATTTGGCCATTTGTTTACTTACAGTTTAAAATTCCTCTATTATAGAATTGTTCAGGTTGAGAATCATAGTATTGCAAATCCAATTTATATTATTTGGGGACTTGTAATTGAGATGTTGAATTTCATCTAAGTTCAGTTTCTCTTGTATGATTAGATGTATTTGAAATATTAATTGTTGCTATTTAAAATCATGTAATGCCATAAACGATGAGATTCACATACTCTGTGAGTGAACTAATTCCAACTTTAAATAGCAAATTTTGATCTGCAGATATAAGTATACTTAAAATTCAGTATATACAATCATAATTTTCTTTTTAAGTTTATATAAGTTTCCTATTAGTTTCGCATAAGTTCATGAAAGTATTATTATTCTATATAATCGACAACCCCAGTAAAATTTTTGATAACTTAGGGTAAATGTGATTTCTCTGATCAAATTGTGAATGTAAATATCATTGCTTGTGTTCAATTAAAGTTTTTTAGGATTTTCACTAAGTTTTATTGATTAAAGAAAATATCATCACATTTCATAATATATAATATCTCCAATGGGGTTTATGTGAGATAAGATTAACAATCATTTGAGTAAAACCTAATATGACTAGGTAGATTTGGTCAAAGGTAGACTATTCAGTAACATATTTTGTTTTACTCTTATTTTGGGACCCTCTAGTTGTGACCTATTAAGATTGACAGTGGTGCTAGGTTATTTAAAGTTTTATATATTACCCAAAGGTGATTATAGAATTTTTAAGTAACGTAGTAGAGTAAGATAGACTACATATGTCGGTAAGATTAGGATAACCCTAAACCCAAAGGATAGGAAGTGTCTGTAATTGAACCGAACGTGATTAGTCTAGTCTTGAGCATGATTTTATCATCAACTGAGTACAATCATAATTAGTCATTGCCCAAAGATAAGATTAAATTGTTGATTGTCGGACCCGCAGAGTGGAAAGGCATGAACCATGAACACAATGTCACTCTGACTCGACCATCCGAACCCCGGATAGGTTCATGACAGTAAAGAATTAATGCATATATATTCATATAATTTTATTATGTGTCAGTAAATATTAATCCTGTCAAGAATTTATTTCCGCTGCAGTTATGGATCACATCTTAATTCAGAATTTTTAAGTAACCTAGTAGGGTAAGATAGACTACATGTGTCGGTAAGATTAGGATAATCTGTAATTGAACTGAACGTGGCTAGTCTAATCTTGAGCATGATTCTATCATCAATTAGGTACAATCATAGTTAGTCATTACCCAAAGGCAAGATTAAATTGTTGATTGTCAGACCTGCAGAGTGAAAAGGCATGAACCATGAACACAATGCCACTCTGACTCGACCATCTTAATCCCGGATAGGTTCGTGACAGTAAAGAATTAATGCATATATATTCACATAATTTTATTATGTGTCAGTATATATTAATGTCAAGAATTTATTTCCGCTGTAGTTATGGATCACACATTAATTCAGAAGCATTTGACTGGAATAAAGACCTTGACATACTCAAATTATTCATCATGAAGGATGAAACTCCAGATAGTATTGTGTTTATTGACTATAATTTTTTTGCTAGCTGAAGACAAGCCCATTATTGAGCGGCTACTGATGCTCAAAAGGCAGCAACTCAGGTGTTCATCAACAAATGGGTTAAAGCCAACAAGATGAGTATTCTCATAATTAAGTCTTCTATAGACCCCATTAAGGTTTTGGAATTCCTGAGAAGGGGAATGCTAAGAATTTGCTTGTGGTCATCAAGCATTAGTTTGAGGGATCTGTCAAGGGTAGGCACTATAATAGAGTTCATAGAAATTTTTAAACAAGTTTTAAATTCTTGTCATGTTTTAAATTTGAAAGAAATCTTTTGTGTGTCATTTTGAGCATACTAGGATCTATGTTCCAGAATAATTTCTTTTGGATATGATGTCATTTTTAAGAATTCTGGTTGTAGTGCTAATTTGAATGAATCTAATTTTATTATCCATCTCCAGGGTGATTCTGTTGATTCTGATTTGCTGGTTGATAATTCATTCAAACTGACATTGGATGCATCATATGAACAATTTTTATTAGGTGCCAGTCTTTATCATAATATTTTGTCTACTGCAAAATGCTCTAGATTTTTCCTACAGTCCTCTAGGTTATGGCATAAACATTTTGGGCATATTTTCTCACCTTCTCGGGGAAGTTATAAATATTTCATTATATTCATTAATGATTTATTTCGTTATGCCCATGTCTTTCTCCTCCACAAGAAATCAGATTCCTTAAAAGTTTTCAAGAGTTTTCAATTAGGAGTTGAGCGACAATTGAATCAAAAGATGAAAGTTGTAAGGTCTGACGAGGGAGAGAATATTATGACTAGATCGATCAGGATGATCAAAACTCTAGACCTTTTTATAGTTTTCTGATAGATTAAGAAATTGTTGCTCAATAACACCATACCTGAATTTTCATTATCTTATGTTGTAGTATAAAATGATATTGTTCTTGGATCTATCATTGTATTTTGATCCGACTAGAGTTCCTTAGCTTAGGAGAGAAAGTACCTTCTACAGTGTTAGATTATGTATTGATTGATTAGGTCATTTTTGACTTATATATTTAATCTAATTATTAATACAACATAGTGATATTTTGGTCTTGTAACCGGATAGCTGAGTGAGATTATGCATTGCTCATTGAATGATTTTATTTCTTCACTCAAACTTTAGGTTGGTAGCAAAAAGGAGTTTCATTTTGTATTAGTTTTTTTGTCAATCTGATGCGCTAATTTTGACATAGTGCATAAGTTCACATTGGAGAATATTACAGACCCACTTATCAAAAGGCTCTTAGTGACCACCTTTTTGGGACATTGTGCATGCATGGGGGGTACTAGAGTCATCGTGATTATTGTTTTTCTGAGTGGGAGTATATTTGTGATTGTCCTTTTGAGTGGGAGTTTTATGTCAAATTTTTAGTAATGCCATTTGTGTCCTTAGTACATTTTATATTTCAGTTTCATGAGATTTTTCTCAGACAGTTATTATGATGGCATGCAATTATTATATGGTATTTTATTTCAGCTGATATTATTAAATGCGCATCTGTAATGTTAAAGTTAAAGTTGTGTAGTTGCACAAGTTAAAGTATAAGTGCCTTTGGAGAAGACTACTGAGGATTCTCAAGATCGCTTAGGCTGGACGTGGGTAGGCTCTACGACCTTAAGCCTTCATCTCAATATGAGCGATGGTATTCGCATGACGGTCGTCTAAGTATTGAGATGACGTGTGTCTGGTAAGCACACGTTGCAGGACACTTATGGAAGTGTATTATACACACTACATGTACATTTGCCCTATACGTACTAAACTCCACCAATAAAGTATCTCTCGAAAGCTGTTAGGGTAATTAGCCCGAAAGTCCACGATATAAATTAGACAAAAGCATAAAACTTGGCCGAAATTTGTCCGTGAACCGTGCTAGTCATCCTCTTAGTCGTAGAGTGCCAGTAATTTGAGTGCACCATGACTGACGATAAATTTCACGTGTGGGTTTTTTTCACAAAATCAAAGGATGGCCATCCGCTTTTAAAAATAAAATTGTGATATGGGATATAAAAGTTTTTCAAAATAAATATTTTTTCAAAAAAAATTTAGTCGGGTATGTCTCGAGTGGAAGATTGTAAGATATTTCCTGATTCGATTCATACCCTGTTTCCTAACTCATATCTTAACACACGTGTAATTTATGTTAGTCAACATATTAGGTGTGTCTAGTAGGTGCACTAAGTTGTAAAGGTCGGTGGGACCCTGTACTACTCTCTAATTAGGGTTAGAGGCATTATGGGAAGGCCACTAATAAAAAGATATATAGAGGAAGTACCTCTCTGCAGCCACGCATTATTCTCCACCCATAGGAGGATAGGTTTAACAGAGAGAAGGCTCTCCATCTCGTTTCCTACAGCGAAGATACAGATCCGGTATAGTTCATCATCCTTCGAAAGGTATGTTATTTAAAGCCCCATCTCAAGATCCATTATACATGATATTGATATCTATGCATAGAGGCAATTGATCCTATTTTATTCATGTTAAATTCTAACAAGTACTCACACGATGGTGAATGGCCGCAGTCTTGGAATATGGAAGCCTATATGTGAGTATTACCACCATCGTGCAATGTTGATCTCTCCAAAATTATGCTACTTGCAACCCCTGAACTTGACTCTATCACTTGGCAGGGCTACCGCGATGGCTGCTATAACGTGAGAGATGCTTACAAACGACTCATGCAACCGGTACCGACCAGTGACGTTGTGTGCATCACTCTCATGCCTCAAGCGTGGGCTATACCACGCATTACAATTTGTTTGTGGAAATATTTACATGGGGCACTTCTGTATCTTTCTTAGCTAACCAAGGTGTACCCATGTCTCCAGTATGTAGTCGCTGCCAAGCTCCCCATGAAACGCTCGAACATGCAATATGGCATTGCCCTCCATCCAGACACCTTTGGGGCCTAGCAAGCCACATTTCTTCAATTGCCAGCCCTTTGGTCTTCTTGGGCAGCATTCTTAGGGTGGCTTGATCGAGTTCGACCACATCAAAATTTTCGACACCGGGCCTGTTTGGTTGACGGTGGAAGTGAGGAAGTAAGGAAGTGAGGAATTGGTAATAGTTCCCTTTGGAACTTGGGAATTGGGTAGTAAGTTTTCTGGTGTTTGGATGTTGTTAGGAATTGTGATTTGGAAAATGTTATGTCTTTTCCGGTGTTTGGATGGTAATGTGAAAGTGAAAGTGAAAAAGTTGACCAAAAAGTTGACCGCAAAATAATATTAAAATAAAAATTAATTAAGAAAAATAAAAAATAGACTGTAATTAGAATGCAAGTGAGATTTACATGATCAAAAATTAACTGTTTTGTGCTACAACTTATTATAAATGAGATTTACATGACCACAAAATTAATTGTCGCACTTTGGAAGTGAGGAAATGGTTGTGTAAAAGAGAAAAGAGAGAAGGAAAAGGAGTTTTCTTATTTTTCTTTTCCGGTGCTTGGATAGATAGGGAAGTAAGCAATTATACTTCCTGATTTCCTTACTTCCGCCCACTTCCTTGCATCCAAACACCCCCACCGCCTCTTACTAACAATTGTTGTGCATGTTGTTTCAGCTTCAGACGCTTATTCTTGAACAATTATGTACAACGGTTCAGCTATTACGCGTTACTACACCTAACGGCGTTGTGTGGCTGCGTAGGCACAACTTAGTGTAAGAGTGGTTGCTTTGGCATATTTTGATGTAAGGGAGAGGTCACTACGAGCAATAGTGGACAGTAATTACTTGTAATGGCTTGTAATGGCCTCTCTTTTGCTCTGATATGCAATAAAGCATTTGGCTTTTGGCTTTAGAAAAAAAGGTATGAAGGCACGCATCTTTGCATTTCTCGTCATTGTGTTGAGACACCAATCTTAGTGTCTAATTTGCAGTCTGATAAATTTTCTGGTTGCAGCTTGGATATCTGGGGCTTGTACAGACATTACTTTATGTAGACTTCTTTACTACTACTTTTATAGGTATGGTTTCACTTCATTGTGACAACATCTAGATGATTTTTGTCTGATTTTATTGCAGCTGTCAGGATTTTCTAGCTGTTTCTTTTGCAACCTGTACAAATTGGCATAACACATTTCCATAAAAAACATTGGACATCAAGCAGTAACTTGTGCTTTTACTTTTAGATCATTGGAGCTGACCCCAAACCAAAACCCGATTTTTGATGATTGTGTTTGATCAAATGGATTGTAGGAGTTGATGTCGGAGAAACAGTAGTACTTTCTCAATCTCTTCATCCTGGAAGAATCTTGTTGTATCCACAAATTGCTGAAGCTAGTTATTTCGTCCACTCAATTGGAACTAAAATAGGCCCTAGACATGGAGTCCCTGCTGGTTTCTCTATAAAATTAAACCCCACCAAAGTCACCTCTTTTATGCGCGGTGCCATCATCATCTCTTTCGATGGCAACAGCTTCTGTTTTCCGTGGTACTGCGAGAACCCCACATATAATGGAGTGTTAAGGCTGGACCTTTTGGCTTGCTGTGACTGGGAATGCATCATTCCTTGCACATAATAAAATTTTCTTCATGTTTGCTACAACTGGAAGCAGTAAAATGTTTCTCGAGTTTCATTGGATTTACCACGTTCATCAATGTTTCCTTGACTATCAAATTTACCAACATTAATTTTTCGACATTTCCTTGACTATCAAATCTAGCACACACGTATTGATGTTTCCTTGACTAACGAGTGTAGCAGTCATTAGTTTGCTTTTAGAAAAAGAGGCTTACCTTCATCCCTTAATAACAAGTAATTTAGTTTGGACCTCCATCTTTCATGTTTTCGTCCCCCATCTTTGTATGTAAACGTGGGCGCATAACTAACCAAAAAATGGTATTTGGACTGTAGGGCATAAGATTGAGTTGATAGCCCTTGTCAATTGCTGCCAACATAGCGCAAGCCAGTCGAATCAGCTAGCCCTTCCCGACAGGTAGCAAAATTGCGCAAGCAAGTCCAAAACCATGATACCGCTGTCAACAAGAACTAAAGGCCTTACTGGATACCAGATAAGAGAAGAAGAGCAGATGAGAAAAAGGAAGAGAAAATGAACGGCAAGAGATCGGGCTAGGGAAGACAGGAAGGCAAGGAGAGAAAAATCAAAATAATCTTCAAAATCCTCTCTCTCTCTCACACACACAAAAAACACCTTTATGATCATGCTCTCATCTTCCGCAAATTTAATTTGATGGAAAGAGTTCTCAGGGCAAGCCAGCTAGCAAGAACAAACACATGCAGGCACACAATCAGGCCCTACAAGTCTAAGATAGTCGTAGCGCCAGGCAAATACTGTGCTTCCCAAATACCCAGATAGAGAAAAGTAGCACACAAATCCACCTATTTGTGGCAGAAAACTAAATGGCGTCTGTTGATGCTAAAGGCATGAGGCACATTTGAAACGACTGTCAAATACCAGGTAACACTCATTATAAACAGAACACACAAGCAAATATCAACAGTTAACTGTAATGATCAGGTGAACAAAGGTAAAGTTAAAAGCATAATGAGTATAGTTGAACTGAGTGTAAAAATACATCCGACAAAATTTACCTTCTCAAACAAACCTAAACTGTACAGTAGAACTTTCAGGCAACACATCAAAGCAAACATGGGTTGTGGAATAAAGAAAAAGATATTACTGCAAGTTTCAGATGATAAACCAATTAACAGAGTGAGGAAAGGTACAGAAGAGAAGGCAATAATACAGACATTCATTCACGATAAACAGAACCAGAACCAGAACCAGAACCAGAACCAAACTATATGTCTAATCTCATGTCCATATTTTTTTTTTACTACTTCCTTTCAAGCTTTACAATAGGCCCCCATTAGATAACTCCCTGAAAACTAAACAAGCAGAAGCTGCTCCCCAACACTCTTAATAACCCAGATAACCACCAGTCTGGTGCAGCATAGCATCAATCTCATCTCCATCTTCCATTTCAAGCTGTTACAAATTTGAAACAATATTACTACTACTACTACCACCACCACCACCACCACTCAGAAACAAGCTAGGCACAGGAAGTAAATGTGTTTGAAATGTTAAAGAGCTCTAAACTGAAACTTACTTCATCCGGGGTCTGCTCTCCTCGCAGCCTGCGACCATCAAAAAGGAAGGCAATGGAGTTGAAATCAACTGACTGCCTGTCACAGTAAGCATTCATGAGCTTCCGCAGCTGAGTGCTACGCTTGATGCGGAAAAAGACCTCATTCCCATCCTATGAAACAGTACATTAAAAAGGATTCTTCAGAGGAAATGCAAGTTATTATGACAGCAATCGTAGGAAGATGAAGATATCTTGAACAAAACTAACATATGCAAAACATATAAACCTAATATTCTAGAAGAGTAATTGTCAATTGAGAACAGATTTGGAGAACAATTAAATGCAAGTAATTGATCCAAATACGCAAGAAAGATTTTAGTTGTGGTAGTAGTAATGTATTCGCTTACAAAGTTTAGAAGTTTAACTAAAATTAGGAAACAACAAAATTAGAATTTTTTGTTCTTTATGCAATCAATGGACAAGTTTTTCATGTAACAAAGAACTGTATTCCTTCGCCGAATGAATAGGACCAGGTGCAACTTCTGAGGTGAGAGAATATTTGGTGTTCCCCAATTTCTAACCAGTATGAACAAACAGGGAATTACATCTAAATATAATGAAATTGCTCATAAAGATGGGACCAATGAGCATAAATAAGTAGATTACATCGTATCAATGAAGTGACAGATTCACTCCCCACATCAACAATTGCAATAACAAACTGAGCAAAACAGCAGGATCGAATGCTTCAATCAGGAAGCTCAAGGTTTCATTTTGCATAACCGCTGAATTAAGTGTGTCCACTGTCCAGCAGGTGCCATAGAGAAGAAATGGAAACAAAAAAAAAAAAAAAGCAAGACCAACAAGCAGATCCCAAGTGTTCAAGCCATGCTCATAGGAAATTCTGCTGGGGATAGGGTTTAATTCTTAAAATCAACCTACAACAACTCATTTTCCCTCCCCCTTCTGTCCAAGAGCAGCGACAAGACCTCTGTGCCGCCATCGCCACCACCCAACCCTATATGATGGATAACTCCCAATATTTACCAACAATATTTTGTAACATTGAATAATTATAATGTATACTCCCCCCCCCCCCCAACCCACCGCGGAAAGTGGGAAGAAAATTCCCTTCATATGTTGGTGCCTAGCTTTTGAACTGAGCCACCCAAGTCAAAAGTTGCTTTCACAGTCTTCCCAGCCATCTTTTAGCAAAGATTGTCATTCCTTATATGAGTGGACTACTTAAGTATTCCAAAACAATAAGTCTATTTTAAAGATAGCAAAACACAAACAACCAAACAAACAGATGCCTGCCTATATTTGCACAACAATGTATAAATTGGGAACTCAATGACAAAAATAGAACCCTTAGATCAAGGTTCAAAGACTCGGCCGAATCAGAGATAACTCAACCGAGTTGACTCCAGATCAGCGGGCGTCGTGACGAGAACGAGACGTGATACGCTTCTAGCCCCGAGTTTGGACCGACTCGGCGTTGGCTCGGCCGAGTCTCAGCCGAGTCGACCGAGTCAAGGCCAATTCATGGTCGACTAAGTCACATTGTTGGCCCGGAAGTTTTTATTTGAAAAGGAAAGAACCTAGATTTCAGATCTCGCGAGCAAGCGACTGACCTCGTCTCGATCCACAAGCACCTCCGTCAATCTCGTCGACCTCCTCTCGATCTCCCTCCTCTGTCGCCTTCTGTCGTCTATCTAACGATCTGCCGTATTTGTTGCGGTGTCGCCTCCCAAGTAACTCCTTCTACCCCTCCTTCCCTCTCTTTTAATATTTGTCCCTATGCCCTCTGTCGCCTTCTGTCGTCTATCTAACGATCTGCCGTATTTGTTGCGGTGTCGCCTCCCAAGTAACTCCTTCTACCCCTCCTTCCCTCTCTTTTAATATTTGTCCCTATGCCTCTCTCCCCTCCCTCTCTTTTAGTCTCCCTCTTTCTCTCCCTATCCCCCTCCCCCTCTCCCTCTCCCGATCTCTCTTTCTCTCTCTCCCCCGATCTCTCTTTCTTCCCCCCCCCCAGTCTCTTTAACCTTTTCTTCTTTTTTTTTTAATTTTTGGTTTTCCTTATATTTACCTCTCAAATTTTTCATATTTTAAAATTTACCCCCAAATCATCATATTTCCCCAATTATCCCTCAAAACAACTTGTTTTGGACATGTGATACATAAATATTGATGTCTACGTTTTTTAAGATTTCTCTGGATACTTTCAAAAAAATTTGAGCTTTCTATGTAGCATTTTGCGCATATCACCCGAGACCAATCCGTACCGCCAGACTGATGCATCTCAGTGCCCGCTGAGTCGGCGGCCAAGCCCGCGACTTTGAACCATACCTTAGATATTGGGTGCAAGTAAAATATAATAATTCAAAGGTAAAGAATATTTTTTATAAACATAACAAGAAAATGAAAAATGATCAAGTAGAAGGCAGGGCCCAAATGTTTTGGTAGACAACACTACTTAATTTCTTTTTCCGCCCATTGTTCACTTCTAAAATTGCAAAATATGAGGCTTTAACTGATCTTCAGAAACACCTAATATAAAACAGTAAAGCTCTACCAACAAATGAAAATACTCAATGTTCTATAACCCATTTATCCAATATATTGCAGTCTTTAGAAAACCGCTAGGTGGTTCCAGATAGGCCTGTCAATGGGTCGGGTTCAGACCTGCTCTGGACCCATACCCGTTTACCCATATACCCGATTATTAAATGGGATGGGTCTGATTTTACTTGAACCAGACCCGATTATCCATTTACCCATTTCAAAACATAAATATAAATAATACTAATAGAATTAAAACCCTAGAGATTTAGGCTAAAGACTCTATCAGTAAATAATCTCTTTGTGCTTTAAGTGTTGAAGACTGTTAGTTGATTAGTGGATGATCCTATTGTTGTGTTTTCCCAAATAAATTTGGGGGCCTTACTTCAATTTTTTTCTTTATTAAAGTCTTTCATCAAAAAATTTCCCTCCACCTCTTGCACCTGGTTGCATTTCATCCTTTATTGATATTAAACTCTTTACAAAAGTTTTTTTTCCCTCTCTTCATGTGTTTTGTTACTGTATTTGTTTATGTATCTTTTTTTTCTTTTGTTATGGGTCCGGGTAAACGGATCTAGACCCGCAGGTACAGCGAGTCCGGGTATGGAAACCCACCTTCTGGACCCGCGAGTAAACGGGACGGGTATGATACCCTTTTGGGCAAACGGGTCTGGGTCTGATACCACATGTACCGCCCCGAACCCGACCCATTGACAGGCCTAGCTCCAGATGCCTAGGTGCGCAGAGCTGCCTAGGTGCTTGCTTAATCAAAGCGGCTTGAAGAACGCACCACCTAAATGGCTACCTAGACAGCCACAATGTTTATAACATTGGTTCATTGCAATATTGCAGTTTTTTTAACAAAGATGGCATGTGTCCAGTCAATCAAATAATACAAGTGGTGGCACAATTTTGAATAAAATATTCCTGGCCTGAAAGCCACTACAAACAGGAACTCGGAACTCAACCAAAATTGGTCAGATATGCAAAAAGATGGTAAAGAAAATACATATTACGTATGCATTTTGTCCAATGGACAATTGGGACAATCTGTCAATACCTTATTTAGTTAGAACACTAATTTCCATGTGATCCTAAAAAAGTTTTTATGATCTTAAATAACATGGCCATTATAAGCAGGAATTTACCGTGCTAAACCATGCTAAAGCTTCTATAATAAAAATGCCATGGTCTAATTCTTCCTGTGCCTACCATCACTATCTTTCATGTAACCAAAGTGTTAATTAGATTAATGACTTCAGTTCAAATAGCCCAGCAAAGCTGTGATATCTCTTCGTGAAGTAATTGGACTTGAGATCCTATCAACTCAAGTTGAGATGTGCTTAAAATAAAAGCCATACAACTCTCCAATACATAGTTCATACCCTGTTTTAAATATCGGTCGATACGGCCAAGATATCGGCCGATATCTCCTTTTTTACCTGCTACCGATACGATATGGGAAAATCATTCGTTATATCATTTGCAGCAAAAAACGGCCGATATTTGAAATATCAGCCGATAAATTGCCCGATATTGGCCAATAAATCGTCCGATATATCACTCGATATGAAATAACTTATTTATTGCACGATTGCGTGCAAATGTAAATTGTTTTTTACTGTCTCTGCAAGCATATTACATCATTTTTATTAGGTAGATGATGTGTATGACTATAAACCAACTCTTAATTATCAATATTTCATTATATATAGTGTCCAATATGAACGCCCGATATGCGCACGTATCCCCGATATCTCCCTTGATATCGGATATCTGATATCCGATATGAAAAAACCCCCATCCGATACAATTCCGATATCCGATATTTAGAACCTTGGGTCCATATGACCATATTTAAACCCGATTAATTAGCGCACAATAATGTTACTAAAATCTGTAGAATCATCTCTCATTCACAGGTCCATCGACCACATGCATGCATTGTTTGACCATCCTACAAAAACCTCTTTTCACATCCACATAATTGTTCTATAGTTGTTTAATATTTCTTGTTTGATAAACAAAAGGATAACTTAAAATAAATAATTGCAATATTGGCATGTGTAGAATTTAGACATTTGTATTGCAATGCATAGGATTTATGGGCATGGCTAAACTAAAGTTGTCAAGACCTCAGTAAGTAATAGAAAGTTCTAAAGAGGGAAATTTCAACTTCTTACACCTTTCTTTCCTTTTTTGCTTCTTTCTTCCCGTTTTCTTAGTCATAGGAAGATCTTAGTGAACATGTGCATTTGCAGCAAACCGGTAAATCATCTCATGCATATCGACAGGCAGACTACCAAAGTTGTCTCTCTCAATCAAATGGAGTCCAATGGAAAACAAGATCTATATGGATTGTTCTTTATATATTGAAAATTTTGATGTTTGTTAAACTAAATAAAAATATGAATGCAAATGACATTTGATTGTAGTAATAGTGTCAACAAAAATTTGGCATTTAACAGTAATAAATAAAAGGAAAAAAAACTGTCAGGTAACTTCATGAGGCATAGATGAGGACAAAGTTTGTTCACCTAAAAGGAGAAATACAATCATTTCTGACTGAAAGGCAACAAGCTATATCACAAGAATTATGGGCCATTAAATAAAGTTTCACAAATCATTCCAAATCAACATTGAAACAAAATTTTAGTTTTCAAGTCTATCCAACTGAAAGTTAAATTTCCAAGCACTAAGAAGCTGCAATTAGAAATTCAGTAATTTGCATCCGCTTCCCTGTTTTGACCCTAGAAACTCTCTCTGAGAATGAATAAATAAACAAAGAGTAGTTGGGGAAAAAAAATGCAACTGCCCCCTTTAAATAAACTACATCAGACATGTTTTGACTCAATATTCATTCTAGTATATCATTTACAAGCTTAAAAAGAAATTAATAGTTTTACATGTTTTACTTTGCAGCAAGGAAACATAAGAGTCATAAAGGGAAATTTACTTGATTACTTTCCAACTAACAACTCCACATACAGCCCTCTTCCAAACAAATGGTGCTTTCATATTTCAACATCCCTTCCTATATTACTAAAGATAAGTAAACAAATTTAAGGTAACTAAAGATAATTATACAGATTTCTGAAAAGCAACTCACCAGATGCTAAATCTAATTTTAAGTTATCACACAAACCACAACACATTTAGAATGTCACGCTAACCACAATGCACTAAAATAACCTCAAATAGAGATCAATGCATGATTAAAATAACCTTAACCTCAAACTCTTAGCTCCTAAGAAAGAAAGAAAAAAAGAGTTTATTACCTGTGCCTTAACCTTAAGGTTTAGGTGCGGTGGCTGATCAACTGGCCTATTTTGCTCAGACGTGCTTGGTCCAGACATTCTCTCCTCAAGATTTGATGGAAACCCTAACCTTAAAAGCTACGGTTTCTCGGACTCGAGTTGAACGCGTGAAGAAAAGAAAGAAAAGGAAGCGGCAGGCAAGCTATAGAGTGCCCTTCACTTTTATAATGAGATCTCAACATCAAATTTGATAAATATTTTAGATCCGCCAATGATGCAGAGATGGTGATGAGCTGACTTGATGCAAATGGACGGCTCTGGTTGGCTGAAAAAAGATTGTAACGGATGACCAAGAGGGTATGAAGGGTAATCCAAAGGAGTAAAAGCTCTATATGGCATTTATTTCCACGTGTACTTGAAGTTCTCAAAGATAAAGTAACGGACTACTCTAGAATGCCAAACATCATCAGCAAGTGAAGTTTTGCGAGACACTACAAGCACATGACATGTTGCCAAAAGTGTCGGGAGAATGTTAACTGAACAATTTGAAGTTAAGGGGATGTTTGGTTTCAAGGAAGTGCGCAGAAGGAGGAAGTGAGAAGTGTCATTTCTCACTTCCGTTGTCCATCCAAACACCGGAAAAGAAAATAGAAAAAACCCTTTTCCTTTTCTCTTTTCCCTTTCACACAACCATTTCCTCTCTTTTAGGGTGCTACAGTTAATTTTGTGATCATGTAAATCTCATTTGTAATAAGTTGTAGCTCAAAATAGTTGATTTTATGGTCATGTAAATCTTACTTGCATTCTAATTACAATCCAAATTTTTTTCACTTAATGTTATTCTACAGTCAACTTTGTGGTCAATTTCCACCAAACACTGAAAAACACAATATACTTCTCCACTTTCACTTCCCAACTACCAACCAAACACCAGAAAAAATACACACAAATTCTCATTTTCCAAAAGAAAAAAACCTACTTCCACCCACTTCCTTGAATCCAAACAGCCCCTAAACCACAAATAGGATATTTTAATTCATTAGGAAAGGAAACATGATGCATTAAGATTGTGACACTCAATACTTGAAGAAGCAAAGCAATCAAGACACCCTTGACATTGCTGAAAATGCAGCCTACAAATTACCTTATTCAGTTTCCAAATTTTCAGAAGTCAACACTTGTAAAAGATATAAACATGGCTTAAAATCTCGATATTAATCAATAGTTTTTAGCATCAATATCATTGGTATGAGGCCTCAATATTGAACCCAATATCAGCTGAAATTATTCGATTAATATCAATCGTTACGTCCAAAACCCAATAAGATTTTGTCAATATGAAGTTAGAATAGACTGATATTTGTAACCATGGACATAACCCCAACTTAAATTTCAAAAATTCAATATCTTTCCATGCAAAATCCATGTCAAATCCAAATTAACAATGAGATTATATACCCATACAAACTAGAAGGCAAAACGGTTCCTCATGATGAGCCCACCAAACCAGATCTTTGTTACTATAATCTAACATCATGCGAATCTCATCCAAGAAGAGCTACTAGCGTCCCTGTTCCATAAATTGGAATCATGGTTGCCACCTAATATAGTAAATTCTTGTCTAAACTTGTGCAGGCACCATAGGTAGGTAAATAGATCAGCTGATCAACCTGACCCTTTCAGAAGAGAACCAGGATCCTCTCCACTGTGGCTTTGCCAGTGGAACGTACAACTCTGAATCATAGATACCCATTATTCTATGACGACTATCATTCATCCCCAATTGGAACAGACATCAAGACAACCGCGTATGATCAAGAGAGAGAAAAATCAAAACCAAAACCCCGATTGTGCAAGGACTTCTAAAGAAGTGTTTCTTGTGACAAGTACATTGATCATGTCTTCCATGCTACATTTTCATATCAAAACCTTTCATGAGTATGGAAACAATTTTGACCTTAAAACACAAACCCAAACAAAATAATACCCAATCAATCAAGCCCCATTGAGCAAAATGGAGTTTGACAACTCCACAAACATGCAAAGTCGTCTTCATCAACATAACATGAATAAGAAAATACAGATAGAGCACCACCAAAACACCAGGTCCAGATAAAGAAGCTGTTTATTCATGCATGAATCACTGGTGACTTTAACAGTCAAGGAACAATTTTTGCCATTTTAGCCAATTTGCATCCTCCAAAAATCGATACCGCATTCAACTGTCAACTGTTACATACCACAGAAATAGTCTCATCCTACAATAAGTTTTCCTTACTTTATAATCCACAGATATATATACAAATAAATAACAAAATCCAAGTAATCGTCATAAATTTTGCAGCAAACCTACATCCAAGCATTACAAACGAAATTCACTCACAATTAGAACACAATCTAATCCAAGGGACTACATACAAAGTTCGAAATGAATAGATCGAAGCGAAATCAATCAAAAGAGAGAAGACGAATTCAGAACTTATACCTGACCCTTGACCTTGAGATTGATGTGCGCCGCCTGATCGGATGGCTTCTTGTCCTCCTCTTGCCCCGCTCCCGACATTTTCTCGACCAAAAAAACCCTACCCCGAAAACCTCTGCTAAATAAGCTAGGGTTTCACCGAAACAACTCCTCAGAGACGATGAAATTAAAATAAAGGGCCGAAGCAAGCACTGAAAGGAGCTTCTTCTCCCATTTTATAGCGGGCTTTCAAATCGAATTTAATTAATATTTCGGGTCCGCGACTTGGGACAGCGATGGGGCGATTCGACTTGAATGGACGGTCCTGATTTGGCCTGCGGGAAAGAAAAATGGACGGTCGACATTCTTGGGGTTTAAAGAGATCCGATTTCTGCACGGCGTTCCCGTCCACGTGTGCTTTGAGGTTCGGAGATGCGGGGAAAGGGACGGCGGTGGATTTTCCGTGGCGCGGAAATTCGTCCTTATCTGTTGATGTGAGTCACGTGCTGAATCGGCGGGCGCGTGTGTGACGGAGAGTAGGACGGAACTTTTCTTCTTTTTTTTTTTTTTTATTTGCTTATTCCTTCTTTTTCTGAGATAATTTTTTTTAATTTAAATATATAATTTTCCTTTTATATTTCTAGGATACTATTTTAATATAATTTATTTCTTATTTTCTAGAATAATTTTTTAAGAGAAAATTTCGCTTCAACCTTTATTTGCTTTATAATTAGAAAAAACCTCAACTTCATAATTTTTTCGCTCCCGCCTCGTTCACATCAGCATAAATTGATTTCTCTGAACCACCACTTCTTTATATATTTTCATTTTCTCTTTTATTCTAACTCATCGTCCCCGACGTTGCTCTTCCCTCAACCCTGCCCTGCAATAGATTAATTCACTGATCGACCTGCGCGGTTAGGTCATCGTGGAGGTTGGAAGGGGCGGGAGCCCCTCCCGGGGTCTAAGCGGGCAGAGGCCCGGACCAAATTTTGTTGGGGTCGACTTTTTACAAATCTCTTTTGTTCGTGTTCGCGATGAGTTTTATTTGTGTTTGTTAGATGTGTTTTTTTATATCTGAAATGCATTGGGCATGAATCGGTTGTCGGTGAACGGGAGGTCTGCTGATGATGTCGATGCTGATATGAGGACTGCGACTCATGATCACAGTCGTCCGTGAGGACTGCGACTATAATCGCAGTCCTTTAATAAAGAATTAAAAATAAGAAATTTTTTGAGTGGATTGCGATCATGGTCCCAGTTTTAATAAAGAGAACTGTGATCATGTTCGCACTCCTAATAAAGATTCAAAAACATATATTATTGTGAGGACTGCAATCAACTGCGATCATGATTGTAATCCTTAGAAATATGACATTTTCATGAGGACTGCGATCATGATTGCAGTCCTCAGAGTTAAGTTTTTTGTGATGATCGCAGTCCTCTATATACCAGCTGTCTGCATTTTCGAAACGGTACGCTTTTTTCGAAGCAATTACTGTGGGGCATTTGCATCTTTCACCGCTGATGAGCACTTTTACGCTTGACACGTGGACACATGTATTAGTTGGTTTAAAAAAAGACATGACTGAAGCGAATAAAAGTATGAAGCTGAGTTTTTTCCTAATTACGGTTTGACATAGAGGGGTGCAGTGAAATCCCCTTTTTTAAATATATAATTTTTTTTTATCTTGAATCTATGACCTACTTGTTTTTTAATTTATAAAAATCGACAATTATAGTTCAAGTCAGTCTCACAATAAAATTTAGTCCTTATATTTTTCTCAGAAACAAGATTGGTAACTCTCTTTTCTAAAATGACCATTAAAAAAGATTTGCATAATTGTTGCATTGGCCAAGAACAAATGGATTGCTTTGTTCACGAAATAACCACAATAAAAATTATAGAATTCCTAACCCATACTTGTTGAATTGGTCAGAATAAGAACACTGGTTGTCAGTGTTACAGATATCAATGACAACACGTGATCTATGTGAAAGACACCCCTCATGAAATCAATCAGATCCTAAAATCTTTCCATGATTATAGGAACACATGGGACTCATGGGATTCATGCACCATGTGTTTCTCATTCTTTCTCTCAGTCAATATTTTCCTATTATTTCTCTCAGTCAATGTTTTCCTATTGTACCTCCTAAATCAGTGTAAACATGTGACCAATATATGTATATAAATACAACCAAGAACCATAGCTAATGGTATCTGGTGTTTACACAAATAAGGCTTCTTCTTATTATTATTTATCTTGGTATCAGAGCAACTCATGTACCATGGCGAGTATTTCCTCTTCATCTTCCCTCACCTCCATCCAAACACTTGCATCCATGGTTACTCCCAATCCCAACATCACTCACTTTCTAAATGTCAAACTCGACAAGGGAAACTATCTGTTGTGGCGTTCCCAGTTCCTTCCTCTTCTCAAGCTCCACAATCTCGAAGGCCTCGTCGACGGAACCTCTCTATGTCCGGTCCGGTTCCTTCCTTCTACCGAGAAGGATGCTCAGCCCACTATCAATTCAGAATACACTCGCTGGATCAAGCTTGATCAGATGCTCTTATGTTGGCTTATCTCCTCGCTCACTGAGGCTGTTCTTGCTCATGTCGTCGGCCTCACCACATCTCGTGATGTGTGGTGCTCTCTGGAGCGAATCTTTGCATCACCCTCCAGAGCTAGAGTGCAGCAACTCAAATATCAGCTGCACATCGTCAAGATGGGCACCTCTTCTATGTCAGAGTACATCCAGTCTGTCAAGTCCATCGCGGACAACCTGGAGGCAGTCACTAATCCAGTTGCCGACTTCGACCTCGTCTCTACCTTACTCAGTGGTCTGTCTCCCGAATATGACTCCGTTCGTCACCTCCGTCAACACACAAGTCGACCCTGTACTGTCAGAAGAACTCATCGGCCTCATGCTTAGCCAGGAGATTTATCGTGGGCGTGCTATCACTTCACTAGACTCCATAACCCTCATCTCCCCTTCTCCTGCGGTTCATACTGTTTCCCGCACTCCAAGCTACCATTCAGCTCCATCTTTTTTCCGTGGTCGTGGACGTGGCCGAGGCAGGGAGCGCGGTCGTGGTCATGGACGTTCCTTCTTGCCGTCACATCAGTCCACTGGTGGTCGACCTCAATGCCAGATCTGCAATCGTTTTGGCCATTATGCTAATAAATGCTACAATCGTTATGATGATTCGGCTAGCCCAACTGCTCTTCTCCACTCTTATGGGAATAGTCCAATCGATTCCAACTGGTATGTTGACTCCGGAGCCACTCATCACCTAACGGCTGACATTGCGAATCTGGCGGCTCACTCCGAATATCAAGGACCCGACAGAGTTCGCATGGGTAACGGACAGGTTTGCCTATCCGAACTACTGGTGCTTCTTTATTGTGTTCTCCTGTTTCTTCCTTTGTCTTGAAAAACCTTTTACATGTTCCTGATATCACTAAAAATCTTCTGTCTGTTAGTCAATTTACTACTGATAATAAAGTCCTTCTTGAATTTCACCCTGACTCTTTGTTTTATCAAGGATCTCTCTACTCGGAAAACTCTACTGCGGGGACAACTTAAGGATGGTCTATATGTCTTCTCCCTGGAGAATTATAACTTCACCGCCTCTCCCCAGGCTCTTCTCGGTGAGCGTGCATCTTCCTCCGTCTGGCATGAGCGCCTAGGTCATCCCTCCACCAGAGTTGTCTCCAGTGTTTTATCTCAGCATCAACTTCCTTTCCTCCCTGACTGTGCTGGTACCCCTCTCTGCATCCCCTGTCAGCAAGGAAAAGTCACCATCTTCCTTTTTCGTCATCTTCCACGATTGCTACTGCTCCTTTAGAGCTTATTCACTCCGATCTATGGGGTACGTCTCCTGTGTCTGCTGTAAGTGGTCATCGTTATTATATTAGCTTTGTAGATTATTACAGTAAGTATGTTTGGCTTTATCCTTTGATAAATAAAAGTGATGCTTTCTCCATTTTTCTTAAGTTCAAAATTCATGTAGAAATTTTTTTTAGGCGTTCTATTAAAGCACTCCAAACTGATGGTGGTGGCGAGTTCATCAAATTTAAACCTTACTTGTCTTCTCAGGGTATCGCTCATCGCTTATCCTGTCCACACACTAGTGCCCAAAACGGCACCGCAGAAAGAAAGCACCGCCACCTTATCGAGACTGGCCTTACTCTTTTGGCTCGGTCAAATGTTCCATTTCATTACTGGCCCTATGCTTTCCAAACTGCCTCATTTCTCATCAATAGAATGCCCACCCCCGTCCTCCATAATCTCTCTCCCTATCAGAAATTATTTCATAAAGTACCTGACTACCTTTCCTTAAGAATTTTTGGTTGTGCTTGCTACCCTCATCTGCGTCCATACCAAACTCATAAGTTTAGTTTTCGGTCCACTCAATGTGTCTTCTTAGGTTACTCGGCTTCGCATAAAGGTTATCAATGTTTGCATGTCCCCTCTGGTCGTATTTACATCTCTTGGGATGTTGTGTTCGACGAATCTTCCTTTCCTTTCCATTCTCCTCAGCCCTCTCTCTCCCCCCCTACTCCCACGCCTTCACCACCGATCCCCATCTCCATGCCTCTGTTATCTTCCATTGTTCCACACCCCTCTTCTCCTGCGGGCCCCATCATTGACTCTTCTCCTCCTCCACTACCACCTCCATCACATACTCTTTCTCCACCACCTCCACCAGCACCCGCCGATGAGTCCTTCTCCTCGTCCTCATCCTCAGGCTCTCCCAGTCCCCCTCTATCAGGACCCACCATATGGTCACCAGAACACATGATAACACCAGAACACCAAAAGTCTGGCTAGCCACCTGGTATCCCATGCCTACCTGTCTCATGGGTGACTTGGCCACCACTCCTGTCGAACCCACATGTTTCACGCAAGCTTCTAAAGATCCCAAGTGGCACCAGGCAATGGACACTGAGATGAATACCTTGCTTAAGAATAAAACCTGCTCCCTGTGCCATACCACCCTACCATGAATCTAATTGGTTGTAAATATGTTTTCAAGTAAAACATAAATTTGATGGTTCTGTTGATAGGTAAGAGGCCCGCCTGGTGGCTAAGGGTTTTCATCAATAACCAGGATTAGACTATGGTGAGACATTCAGTCCGGTCATCAAACCGACCACTGTCCATACCGTGTGCAGTCTGGCCGTCTCCAAGGATGGTCTATTCGACAGTTGGATGTGAATAATGCATTTTTGCAGGGTTTTCTTACTGAGACGGTCTACATGGAACAGCCTTCGGGGTTCATCAATCCCGCTCATCCCAATCATGTATGCAAGCTTCACGCAGTATCTATGGCCTCAAACAGGCTCCACGGGCCTGGTTTTCTCGCCTCAGCAGTTATCTAGTCACATTGGGCTTTGTGGGCTCCAAGTCTGACACGTCTCTCTTCCTCCGACGGGTCGGGACAGATCTTCTTCTGGTTCTTATCTATGTGGACGACATCATCATCACAGGTAATGACTCACGGGCTGTCACTCGTCTTATTCAAGAACTAGGCCGGGAGTTCTCATTAAAAGACCTCGGTCCAATGCACTATTTCTTGGGCGTGGAGTGTCATCGTACACCCTCAGGTCTATTTCTCTCTCAACAGAAGTACATCCGTGACTTGCTTCTCCGACTTAAGATGGATGGTGTCAAGCCTGTTAGCTCGCCTATGGCCACTTCCTGTAAGCTATCCAAGATTGTTGGCAAGTCTCTCTCTGACCCCTTTGTCTAACGAAGTACTGTTAGGGCTCTACAATACTTAAGCTTTACCAGACCCGATATTGCCTTCTCGGTGAACAAGGTCGCTCAGTTCATGCAAGCTCCAACCGATGAGCACTGGAGCGTTGTAAAATGGATCATCCGTTACCTCAAATCTACCATTCAACATGGCCTTTTTCTCTCTTGTCATTCTTCTGCACAGCTTACTGCTTACACCGATGCAGATTGGGTAGGGTCGATCGATGAGCGAAAATCTACCAGTGGCTATTGTATCTTTCTTGGTACAAATCTCATTTCTTGGAGCTCGAAGAAGCAGTGTACTGTGGCACGATCTAGCACTGAGGCAGAGTATAGAGGCGTGGCCAATGCTGCAGCAGAGGTCGTTTGGTTGCATTCATTACTTCGTGAGCTTGGAGTTCCGCAATATCCCCAATAGTTCTCTGTGACAACCTCGGTGCAACATATCTCTCGATCAATCCTATTCGTCGCTCCCCGCTCCAAACATGTTGAGATCGACATTCATTTTGTGAGGGACTATGTCGCCAATGGAGTCCTGGATGTTCAATTTGTCAGCACTAAAGACCAACTAGCAGACATCCTTACTAAGCCTTTGAGCTCTTTAAGATTTTCTATGCTGAAGAACAAGCTCTCGGTTCTTTCGAACCCCCTTCGTTTGCGGGGGGGGGGGGGGGTGTTAGAGATATCAATGACAACACGTGATCCATATAAAAGACACCCCTCATGAAATCAATCAGATCCTAAAATCTCTCCATGATTATAGGAACATATGGGACTCATGGGATTCATGCACCATGTGTTTCTCATTCTTTCTCTCAGTCAATATTTTCCTATTATTTCTCTCAGTCAATGTTTTCCTATTGTACCTCCTAAATCAGTGTAAATATGTGACCAATATATGTATATAAATACAACCAAGAACCATAACTAATGGTATCTAGTCTTTACACAAATAAGTCTTCTTCTTCTGATTGTTTATCTGTCAGTTCTCTAAACATAGTTCTCTGAACATAGAATAAATGTACATATAAGATAAGAACCTGCGTTGAGAAAAACTTGTGTTTAAGCTGAGGTACAACCTTATTAAAGAAAGCACTTGAGTTCATGGGAAAAGTTCACTATCGCTTAATCCTACGAAGAATTTGATTGCATGGTTTCCTTTTATTACTTAATTATCCACCGTATAAAGACAAACACCGTTGGATATCAGGTTGAACGTATCTCGTAAGATTCGTCCCAACCTACACAATGTTAACCCTATTGTGTTCTAGTTTGATGATGACTACTCATTAAGCTACTTATGTACTAACAATTTTTTTTTATAGCATTTATATTTTGATTTTTAAGTAAAATATTTAAACGGAGGTTGGATGGATTAGAGCTTAAATTGTAATATCAATTAAGGAGGTGGTGGCATTTTCCTAACCTAAGTTACTTAATTTATCAAGATAATTCAAATTGGAGCCAGAATGAAGAGTAAAAGAATGCAAAATCTATTGAAGCTGAAGAATTGAGCCTAAAATTTCTAAATCTACTTAAGATTATTATGCACGATAGGAAGAATTAAGACAAGAACTTAATTTGACACCAAATTGTATTTTCATACTTGTGCATTTACATTTTCTTTCAAAATAAAGTGTGATTTTCCTCAAGTTTTGTTGAACTGCCCAAAAGTTTTCAAACTAAATTTAAAATATCTTTCTGGGCCTATTTACTTTTATTTTATGCCTATTGAAATTTATACAAATTTTCTCATATTTTTTCGAAAGCATTTAAATAAAATTTTGAGATTCTTGGGTTTTTGGATCGACCGTTCGAACACGCGTCTTGATTGGATTGATATGCTAAAATGTGAAGCTAAGTGATACGCAAATAGATCGATCGTTGGCTACGATCCAGACCGTCCGCCAGAGCTTAATGCTCTCGTCTTGGACGCGGATCAACCTCCAGATACGATTCAGACCATCCGCCATAACTCAGTGCTCTCGGCCTAAACATAGATCGATCACTGGGAATGAAGCCCGATTGTCTGCTTATGTTAGTTTTCACCCAAACTCCCAGTTTGGTCTCAGATTGATCTCCAGGGTTGATCGCCCAACACAAAAAATCAATTTTGGATTTTCTGCCTCTGTAAAATTTGAAAATTGGAGGAGTTTTTTGAAATACTTTCATCTTTATTTTCAAGAATCTATATATATAATATGTTGGGAATCCAAGTAACAGAGAAGAAGGACACCAGAGAATGGTCACCAATCACACGGACAAGTAAATAAAGAAAAGAAAGAGAGAACACAAGATTTAACAAGCTTCGGCAATTTGCTTACATCCTTGGGGGCAAGGGGGAGGGTTCTTATTAAATCAATCAAACAAATATTGGGAACAATTGTAATATCCTTATTTAGTAATATTGTATTTTTATTTTTCTAAGTATTTATTTTATTTTACTAGTTATTTTATTATTATTTATTAACTTGATTTATAATTTTTATTATTATTAATATACAAATTATTTTTAAGATAGTAAATGGTATGAATTTGGTTCAAGATTTGAGTTAGGAATAAGTGCAGGGACATGAACAGACTTAGAGTATAGTTAATTAACAACTAATTATCTTATAATAATTACTTGACTGACAGAACGTGGATTTTAGTCTTGAGTTTAGATATTACTTCTTTAAATAAAAAAAAAATCAAGTTTATTATTTTTAGTTTTAATATGGGTTTGATTTTATATTATCCTTTTTTATTTTATGTTTGGATTAGGGGTAGGGATGGGTAGTACAACATCTAGTCATTATCATTATAATTGGCATTAATATATATATTTAGGGAGGAAAGTCATATAGATAAACTTTGAGAGGGATTAATATATATACCTCTTGTATTTGACACCCACCGACTTCTAACTTAATCAACATTAGTCATGCCCTATGTAGCACATACATTCCATCATGGAACCGTACCCGTGTCGGAAGCCGACACTTTCTTGGACGCTTCTCAAATGTGTTTTTTATTACATATTATTTTTTTAATTTAGAACACTTACCATACACTTCTTGAACAAATAGCTGACATTTCTCTCACAACTCTTTGCTCACATTACATATTTGAGATATTTATTTATTTTTGCTCATGTATGAACTACAGTTTAGTAAAAAGTAAAATGCCGCCATAATATTGACTTGTATAAAATTATGATAAGTTTAAAATATGTTTTGATATAAGAAACGAAATACATTAAGCGTCTGTTTGGTAGTCGTAATTGGCCGTAATTCGTAAGTTGTAATTGGTAAAATCTTTTACAGTTGTAAATGAGTTACATGCATATAAGTTTTACGGTATTTGGTTGGTCATATAAAGTTGTAAGTGAGAAAGTGTATTGTATTTTACGGTGTTTGGTTTGTCGCAATGTGTAAGTCGTAAGTGAAAAGATTGACCACAAAATTAACTATTTGACAATTTAAAAAGTTTTAATATTGCAAATAAATACTAAAAATATTAAATATTAAAAAATTAATATTAACATAAAAAATAATACAAATTTGCATGACCACAAAATTAACTGTGAGTGGGCTGCAAGTGAGTGGTAATTGAGTTGCAAGTGGTGGTAGTTGAGTTGCTTTACGTCTTTTACGAATTACAGTCCAAACAAACGCCGTAGTTGTAATTGGGTTGTAAGTCATTTACGAATTACGGACTTTTACGATTTTTACGACGAAACAAACAACCCCTAAGCTATAAAATACTTTAGAGAGAGTTGAAGAACCAGACCTATTTTGTCAGCAAAGTCATAAGAATGTTGATAGGTTAAATTCAGCGTAGATGTAATCATTGTATGTTATTATATTATCATAAATATGTAGCAAATTGCGCCAAAATAACCCCCACCTTTGGAGATCGTTTCAGGAAAATACCCCGAAGTTTAAATTAGTTCAATTTAATACCTTGAACTCAAAAATGTTTCATTATGCTGCCTTCTCTTAGTGAACAGTAGATTTTGACCCCCACGTGACTTACTCGTGATTATATGTGGACTTCTGCCTTTGTGAGTATAACATTATTTCCAGTGTTCTAAAAAAATGTTTAAGCAGATGGTTAATCGTCCGCTTAAATGTTTTCGGTCAAAAACCGAACAGCATTTGAAGAAAGCGGCCGGATTACTCGGTCAGGCGATTAATTCACTTAAGTGATGATTAAGCATCAATCGGTGATTAATTAGCCTCCGTTTAGACGTTATTCAATCATCTTCTAAATGGTTTCGAGTTTCGAACCCATTAAGCTAATTGAACTCAATCCAATCAAATAATTGAGGATATAAATTGTCGCGTGCTGGAGAATTAGTGATCGCGAACTCTAAATTTATCCGCATCCGCGATCCTCCTGCGGCAACGACGAAACTTCTGAAATCTCACAAAGAAGCTCTCGATGCTCACGACGACGAGACGATGAAGCTCCCGAAGTTCTAGTTTTATCTGAAGCTCCCGAAGCTCACTGCGGCAACGATCCTCCTGGGAAATTAGAGCTCTCGAAGTTAGACGAAGAAGTTCACAAGCGCTGATCTTCCTGTGGCGAACTCCCCCTTCGACGACGACCTTCCCTTGCGGTTGATCCTCCCACTGCGACCTCCCTCTTTATCGACAAAGACCACATTCGTTTAGCTTTCTGGTCAGCAGCAAAGCGTCGACGACGACCTCCTCTTGCGTCGACGGCGATCTCCCCCTAGTCAACTCTCTCCCCCCTCATGTGCACACGTATTTGCCTAGGTTATTGCCAATGATCTTTTTTTTTTATAGGCTGAGGAGTACCTCAAGCGTGAGAAGGATAGAGTTGCACATTACTTGCTGTTGCATCTAACAGTAAGCTAAATTGTTGAAAGTATGCTAGTTTTTTGAAAGAAATACAATATTTGTTCATTTAAAAAGCATTCTCTAACTACAATTGTTGGATGGAAGGTACATTATGTACTTTGAACTGATTGTCATTATTACTTTTAATTTTCTTTTAGTACTAGCAATTTAATTTTTCAAGTTATGTTTGCTATATCTTTATTTTTTTAGAGTTTATAGAATTCATATTTCCTGTCTTAAGTATCATAATATTATTATATATTAAAATAATAATAATAAACGTGTAACTTGTTTAATCGCGTTTAAACTGTTAAGCATTATGCGCTCAGATCGTGCGCGTACTAAAACCTATTTTTAGAACATTGATTATATCTCACCCGAAATTAAGTTAATTTCCTTATCTCTCTCTCTCTCTTGTCCATCTCCCTCTTCCTCCCATCAAACCCATCCGAAAAAAATCATCTGTCCCAAACGAAACCCCCTAAATCTCGTTTATTTCGCCCTAATTTCTCCATTACCTGTTTAATTCATGGTATTATGGCTTGTTGAATTGGGAACGTACTCTAAATTTCAACGTCAACATGTCTTTCGAAAAAACAAATTCCGCAAATTTGGGTGTAAAATTCAGAATTGACCTTCAAATTTCAAGGAAAATACTACTCTTCCTTCATGGTCACCCACTGTCGATCAGCCTTCTTTGCAGTGCCCCCACAATCAACAACCTCACCGTCGCCTTCCGCCGTCGACTGATTGGGTATCCAAGATTTCCCCCATTCCCACTCTTTCTCTCATTGGGTTACTGTCACCTAATGCAATAAATTGGGTTAATTTGGGTGTAAATTGCAGTAAATTTTTGCGATATTTTAAACATACAATATGTTGTGTTTAAAATTAGAAGGATATTTGGTCATTAAGACAACGGTCGTTACTGCCGTTAGGGTCAGGGTAGCAACGTGAACAGATTGAAAGTTCGGGGTATTTTCTTGAAAACTACCCCCAAAGGGAAAAGGTAGCGGTATTTCGGTGCGATTTCCCCTACAAATGAGTTTAGACTTTTGGACGAAAGGGCATGTCTATGCATGTGTGTATCTGTCTCGAGTGTAACTACATGTAATTGTATTCTCTTCTGATTAAAGTGACTAGTATAAAATCACAAATTCAAATTTTCATACTTTGAGTCCAACAAATGTCATTTGCACTTTATGTTAGTGTTAAGATTAGCATCCTTGTCAAAACTGAGTAAAGGGATGTTTTCTCTCGTGACTCCACGAATTTTGTCCGTCTGTCTGTCTTCAGTCGCGAGAAGAGAGAGAGACCCTCTCCTTCTTCCATCCCCCCAAAAAAAAAAGACCTCCGTCTCCGCCGCTCTGGCGGTCAGTTTCCACCGCCGATAGAGCAATATAGTAGTTAAATTGCAATAGGTTGGTTTTAGGAGTGGTTAAGCAAGTGGTTTTGCTAGAGTCACGTGTCTAGAGTATAGTTAAGCAATTCCTCTTGCCTCATCGATGTAGAAAATGCGATGTTTTAAATTGAACGTTAGCATTGCACGTGACGGTATTTAGTTTCCCAACAACACGTCTCAATTCTCAATAATCTCTCTCCAAAAATCTAATTTTGCCACCAGAATAAATGAATCAATTAAAAGGGTTAGAAAGAAATTCTACTCTCAACTCTCAAGTAGAGGACAAACTATGAATCATTACAACCCACAATTACAACTCTAGACGAGCAATAAAACGAACGAAAATGCGACAAAGAAAAGCACAAATCAAAGAGAGAAAAGCAAGGAGAAAATTTTTGCTTACAGTTGCGATCGAGGGTATGAGGGCAGCCTTTGGTGGGTTCACACAAAATACCGGGGCCCCTCCGCTTCTGGGCTTTTAAAATGGGCTTCGCTCTAAAGTCTTCATTGTTGTGCGCACAACAGCCTTTCTGAGGAATCCACCAATCAGGCCGAGAGTGATGCAGCCTGAGACGTAACCAACACGACAAGAACAGAGAAATAATAGAGAAAAGCAATCAACACAGTATTTAACGAGGTTCGGCAATGTGCCTATATCCTCGGGTAAGGTGGAGAGAGATTTTATTGATTCAAGAATCAATACAAACTGATACAGAGGGATACTTGAGAGAACTTTCAGGGATACACTCTAGCCTTTATTTATAGCCACAGAGTCCATGGGTTTTACGAAACCCCGATTTGATTCGATCCCAAACAGAAAAGGAATCTTAATCCCAAAAGGAAAGCTAAAACGCGTCTGTCGGTCGACGGCCGGTCGACCAACCCATGTCCACGATCGACTGGGCTATTCCTGTGCATGTCGTGCATACCAGTCAACCGGGCGGTCGACCAGCCTTCTCTACCGGTCGACCGTGCAGTCGACCGGGAGCTAACCTGGCCTGCTTCAATGCGCCATCTTGCTCCTTTGTCTTACGATCTCTGTGCTATCTTCCAATATCTCCTATATCTCCTCTCTTCCTGCATTCGCATCTCTTCGGTCTCAGTGAGAGCCTCGCCATCGAAGGAAGCGAGCTACGAGCTACGGAGAAAAGGGGTAAAGGGGAGAATGGAAGATTGGAGAGAGATTCTGTGAAGAATGAGTAACACTTTTTCTTAATTTGTGCCACTCTTTTTGTATTTATACCTTTCGTTTGCCCTGGTTTTCCTTGCTGGCCCCTGGTGACAGCTCTGGTCCGTAGAGGTTGAAAATCTTCGTCATCAAATCTTTGCTTGGGCTGCTATAGGGCCGTTTGTTTTGCGTAAAACTCCGTAATTCGTAAATGACTTACTACCCAGTTACAACTACGGCGTTTGTTTGGACCGTAATTCGTAAAGACTTACGTAACTCAACTAACACTCACTTGCAACCCAGTTACCACTCACTTACAGCCCTGTTACAGTTAATTTTGTGGTCATACAAATTTGTAATATTTTTTTATATTAATATTAAAAAAATTTAATATTAACTTTTTTAATATTTATTTGCAGTATTAAACTTTTAAAATCACCAAATAGTTAATTTTGTGGTCAACTTTTTCACTTACGACTTATACATTACGACAACCAAACACCGTAAAGTACAATACACTTTCCCACTTACAATTTTATATTACCAACCAAACACCGTAAAATTTACATACATGTAACTCATTTACAATTGTAAAAGACTTTACCAATTACAACTACGAATTACGGCCAGTTACGACAACCAAACAGACCCATGTAGAATATATTCTAGGGAGCGGAAAGAGAAAGGGGGAGAGAGATGTTCGGGCTGTATCCGCCATCGGGTCGAGTTCGGTGTCCGGATGACACTGTATCGGGACCCGGACGTAGACGCCTCAAGGGGACCCCTTTTGCCCCTAGAGGAGACCCCGTTGTGAAAAGGTCTACAGATTGTTCGTTCTCTCTCAGTTCCCTCTTCGTCGTCTTCTTTTTACTTCTCTCTTTTTTCTTCTTAATTGATCGGTCGATTTTTCACAAACAGAAACGGTATATGAGTGACGAGAGAGAATTTTTTTTCAGTCAGCTTTGATAATATTTTTCATACCCAAGTTTTAGATTTAACCGTGAGCATGCTCAACATTTAGAGTAAGTTGGATTTATATCATCTTGATATTCATAATATTTATTCAAAGCTTTTGCTGATTTCTAATCAGTGTCGGGATGACTCAGCCGATTTTGAATTTGGAATCTCAAGGCCATTTGTTTGCATTTGACTTGGCCCAGGATTTCTGAATCAGGGGCATGTTTGTTTGTCATTTCAAAATGAGGAGAGGGAATTTTTTGTGGATTTCTAAATCAAGCTCATATTTGTTTGTTTGAGAGGTGGAATTCATGCTTTTTGTTAGTTTTTAGGCACACGAGTGAGCACAAGAGAGCTCTGACCACAGCAAAAAAATTCTTTTTTTTAAATAAAGTATCAGTTATCAGTAGGGGTGCCACCGGATACGGATTATCCGCAAATATCCGCATCCGAATCCGCCTCCAATCCGGATACGGATATCATTTTTTCACATCCGTCAATATTCGTATCCGTATCCGTATCCGAAAGGTAGGTGCGGATACGGATATGGTAAAAGTAATATCTTATTCGTATCCGATCCGATATCCGAATGTTGCGTGCTTCATAATGATATCGGTATGGAGAAGACTATTCTTCAATGAAATAAGGTATTAAATTTTAATATTTTGAGTTGGTGAAAAAGTAATAGTGAAAAGTATTCGATTCTTGCAAGAGCACCATATGATATTTTGAGTATTTCGACATCAACCATGTCATCCGAATCGGCATTTAGCACCGGAGGATGTGTAATCTATTGTTATAGAAGTCAAATGACAATGAATACGATGAATGTATTGATATGTACACAATAATATCATAGTATGTATCACAATGAATATTGTAGTAGATGAGATAAAAAGTAATATAAGTATTCTTGTTTAATTTATCTTTAACCATATCCATTTTTAACATATCCGATTAGTATCCGCATCCGATCCGCTAATATCCGATTTATATCTGATATCCGATTTTGACGGATACGGATATCATTTTTTCACATCCGTCAATATCCGTATCCGTATCCGTATCCGAAGGTTGGGTGCGGATATGGATATGGTAGAGGTAATATCCGATCCGTATCCGATCCGATGGCACCCCTAGTTATCAGCCTAAAACAGCCCCAAAAACATCGAATTTCAATTTCATGTTTCGCTGAGGTGGCTGACGTGCAATAGCTATAGAATCTAGTGCCGCTTTGCAAAACAAACAATGAATTTTTTGTTCAGGTTTCAAAATCCACTTACTGAGACCCCAAATTTAGGGTTGGGTTCATGTGTGTGAGCCACACGCATACAATAAGAGGACCAATCACGCATTGACACGTGTATTAATTCTCTTATAATATGTTAAGTATGTGGGCCTCACATACATATTATAGTATATTATAAGAGTTTCAAATTCACGTGTCAATGCAGGATTGGTTCTCTTGTGTGGCTCACACATATAAACCGAACCCCAAATTCATGGATTGTGTTGAAACTCGTGAAACATGTTGTACTCTCTCCTCCAACAATTCTCCACCTCGGTGAAGATTGTTAAATCTGAGCCGAACACCGACTCGAAAGCGGCTGCACCAATCTGGTTGCCTACGTACCCCTTGCCAAGGGATCAAGCCATCCGTAGTTCATCCAAATGAGCTTCGACAAGCTCACTTCACCTGAAGGATCTGGAGCAAGTCTTTGCAGTGTGCAAACTTTACTCCCGACACCACCTTTGTAAGCATATCGGCCGGATTCTCCGAAGTATGAATCTTCAATAAATTTATGTCATCTTCCTCCAGAATCTCCCGAACAAAGTGATACCTGACATCGATGTGCTTCGTCCTTGCGTGGTAGACTTGGTTCCTTGCCAAATAAATGGCACTCATACTGTCACAGTGTATCTTCAAGATCTCCTGTTCCACTCCCAAGTCATCTAACAATCCCTGAAGCCAAATCGCCTCCTTCATGGCCTCGGTCAAGGCCATATACTCAGCCTCTGTAGTCGACAACGCAACTGTGGACTGAAGTGTGGAGCGCCAACTCACCGGTGCCTGCGAGAATGTGAATACATACCCCGTCGTCGACGGCGTTTGTCAAGATCACCTGCATAGTCCGAATCCACGTACCCTATGCATTCTTGCTTCCCAGTGTTGTCCTTCTCAAACACGAGGCCTACATCAACAGTACCCTTGATGTACCTCAGGATCCACTTCACTGCTTCCCAATGACCCTGACCTGGATCATGCATATATCTGCTAACCATGGAAACTGCCTGTGATAGATCCGACCTTGTACACACCATTGCATACATTAAGCTTCCCACTGCATTGGCATATGGTACATGAGTCATATGCTCACGCTCCTGAACACTCCTTGGAGACATCTTCGCTGACAACTTGAAGTGCGGCGCCATTGGTGTACTTACAGTCTTTGTATCTTCCCGATATTAAATCTCTGCAGTACCTTCTCCAGATAGCCCTTCTGAGTCAAGCTAATCCTGCCAGCTTCCCTATCCCTTGTGATCTCCATACCCAATACTTTCCTTGCTTCTCCCAGGTCCTTCATCTCGAACTCAGACGATAAAGTCCTCTTCAGAGAATCAATTGCAGATCTTGACCTAGAAGCAATTAGCATATCATCTACATAAAGTAGTAGATAGACATACTCACCAGATGGTAACTTGTTGTAGTACACACATGGATCATAATGGCTTCTTGTGTACTTCTTCTTCCTGATGAAGCTGTCAAATCGCTTGTACCATTGTCTTGGAGACTGCTTCAAACCGTACAGTGATTTCTTCAGCTTGCATACCAACTCCTCTTTCCCTGCAGTTTTGTAACCTGTGGGCTGAGTCATGTAGATCTCCTCCTCAAGATCGCCGTGGAGAAAGGCGGTCTTCACATCAAGTTGGTCAAGGTCCAACTCGTTCTGTGCCACCAAGGCCAATAGGATCCGAATAGACGAGTGTTTTACAACTGGGGAGAACACCTCGTTGTAGTCGATCCCTTCTTTCTGTGCGTAGCCTTTAGCCACTAGCCTTGCCTTGTAGCGCACTTTGTCTTCTTGGAGTGATCCCTGCTTCTTAGCAAATACCCACTTACATCCTATGGCTTTCTTCCCCTTGGGCAACTTGGTCAGTTCCCATGTGTTGTTCTTATAAAGAGACTGCATCTCTTCATTCATGGCCCCTTTCCATAACTCCGCTTCTGAACTGATTTCAGCTTCCCTGAACGTAGATGGAATGGCTTCTTCAACAACTGGAAGTGCATGTGCAATTACCATATCTGTAGTGAGCCAGCCAGGTCTCCTGGCATTCCTCCTTGGTCTTCCAACTGCAGTGGGATCTGGAACCGTATCCATAACCTGTTCCTGATCTTCTTCAACAACCTCGGCATCTTCTTCTGCAACTTGATTACCTCCCTGTGTCACCTCAGAATGATTCTCACTGATACTGAGTCTTCTAGAGATGGTGGATCTGCATCACTCTCCACCTGCTGCAATTGCTCCTTGGTCTTCCCAGTCTCCACCTGCTGAGAGACTGTAGGCTTCATCATCGAGGCCTCATCAAAAGTGACATTTCTGCTGATTATGAATTTGTTGTCCTGTTGGTCCCAGATCTTGAACCCTTTGGTTCCCTTCTTGAAGCCAACAAACACCCCTTTCTTCGCTCTCGGATCCAATTTGTCTTCTTTTACGTGATAGTAGGCTGGACATCCAAATATCCGGAGCGCATCATAATCTTCTGCAGCTTTACCTGACCAAGCTTCAAGAGGGGTCTTCCCCCAATTGCAGATGACGGCAACCTGTTGACGAGATGACATGCATACCCCAAAGCTTCAGCCCAGAACTTCTTTGGTAATCCTGCATTCGACAATATGCACCGAACTTTCTCTAGCAAAGTCCGGTTCATTCTTTCAGCCACCCCATTCTGTTGCGGAGTTTCCCTCACTGTGAAGTGTCTCTCTATGCCCTCATCAAGACATAGCTTTTGGAAAGGGTCTGACTTGTACTCTCCTCCGTTGTCAGAACGAAGGACCTTGACTTTTCTTCCCGTACTCCTTTCCTGATTAACCTTCCACTTCACAAACAATTCTAGGACTTCATCCTTGTGTCGCATGGTGTACACCCAGCACCGCCTAGAATATGTTGGCCCAAAAGCCCTTCACCCTAGTTTTGATAATGATCAACTCATGTAGTTATAGTTACTAATGATCTTGTGTTTAATTAGTGACAGATTCATGATCAAGATCTTAGTAGATGCATAGCTCAACAAAGGATAAAAGAACAAGATTTGGAGCTTGCATGTGGTGATCCAAGGAGTTTTTGGATCAAGCTTGGACCAAGTCAAGAAGATGAGAAGCCTTCAAGGGAAGACTTCAAGAAGTTGAAGACTTGGGTCTAGGTATAGAATTTGTATTTTTGTTTTAGTAAAGATGTAAAGGATAGATAGTTGGTGGATTGCTCAAGTCTATATCACACACACACTCTTGATTAGAAACTTGATTTAAAGTGCTTTCATAAAAGATTTTTATGTTTAGAAAAGAATTCTTATTTAGAACAAAGATTTTCTTTGAGACAAAATATTTATCTTGGATTTTGGTATTTCATAGTTCATATCTTTAAACCAAAATCTTGTTTAGAGCTTTATGATCAAAACATAGATATTTTATTATGATTGTGTAGTGGATCATATCCATACACACTATGCTTTAAAATGAACTCAAATATCTTGTTTTTGTATTTGATGAAGATTTAGAAAAACAAGTTTGGAAAAACATGTTTTGGAAAAATACATTTTAGTTATTGAGCTAATATTTCCAAGTTACAAAAATAGACCAAAACATATATAACATGTCTTGATTTTGTGCAAGCATGTTTGTTCTTTCAAGTATATTGGTAAAACTATTTTTGTAGAATTTCTATGTATTTTTAGGATTTTATAAAAGATTTTTAAATCCTGTTTTCTGACCTGGAGACTGGCTGACAGGCCAAACCGGTCGACCGGTCCGGTCGACCGATGTACACAGCCCTGTGCACGTTGTCAGCACAGTGGCCGGTCGACCGGGTCGGTCGACCGACCAAGAGAGGTTGCTCTCTGGAAATGTCCAGTCGACCGATAGGTCGACCGACAGTTCATTCCAGGTTATCGGTCGACCGAGCCGGTCGACCGGTGGCTGCAACGGTCAGAAAAATGACCGTTGGCCGGTCGACCGGCGGTCGACCGACAGCACTGACACAGCCCCAACGGCTCTATTTTCTGGGAGCCTATAAAAGGGGGTTTTGTCTATTGTTTTGAGGTTAAGATTTTTGAGACTTCTTGAGCAGTTTTTCCCACTCATTTCAGAAGTTTTCTCCACAAATTTGAGAGCAAATATTTCCAATCAAAAGGGAGTTTTTATCAAGAGAGTATATTAGTGATTCTTTGAGTTTTCCTCCATAGCTTTCTTTCCTTGATTTTCTCACACCACACTTGAGCTATCCATTGCTAGATATTCCTATAGGTGTGTTGTAGTGAGAGTGCTCTTTAGGTGATCAAGTGTTGTGATCATCAAAGAGATCCTTTCTTTGTACTTTGAGGAAGCGGGCAAGTGTGCTCGTTGTGGTTGGAGTTCGGTTGTGAACTCTTGGTGGTTCGAGGTGCGGCCTCGGCAAGCTTAGGGGGCTTGCGTGTGTACGGGACTTGGGAGTCCGAGGGTTTGTAGGTGTACGGCACCGAGGAGAGATCCGGTGGGATCTTGCATAGTGGAAATCCTTCGTGTGTCGAAGGCGGGGATGTAGAGCAAGTGTGCTCGAACCTCGAAACAAACCCTTTGTGTTTGCGATTGCTTACTCTTCCCTCTCTCTCTCTCTTTGTCTCTTTTATATCTTACATTTACTTTCATTGTCTTCACTTGTACATGCTTGATATACCCTTGTGCTTATATTGTTATATACTTGCGTGGGATTGCTTGTTAACACTAGTATTCAACCAAGAGAGCCAACGCGGCACCTCAACCCATTCAAGGGGAATCTAGAGGAGCTTGTCCAGAGCCTCGCAAGGGGAATTCGGCAACACTCTTGAGTTATACATAAGTGTTTAATTAAAAGAAGTTTTAATTTGGTCATCTTAGTTTTAATTCCGCATTATTTGGACATAAGTGACCATTAGATTAGCCATCACCTATTCACCCCCCTCTAGGTGATCTTACAATTGGTATCAGAGCTAGTGCTCTTGATAAGGGTCTAACAACCTAAGAGTTAAAGATCCTACATTTGGGCTAATCACAATATTTGTTGTACACACACACCTCACCATGGACTTTATGTCACCACCCACCTTTGATATTCTTAACATCCACATTTGGAAAGTTAAGATGTCATTATTCCTAAAAGCCCTAGGTTATAATGTATATCTTGCCACTACTAATAATGCTTATTGTATAGATGGTAAGAATCTTGAGGCTAATACAAAAGCCCTACATGCTTTAAAGAGCACCCTAAATGATGATTATTTATGTAGGGTTGCTAATATTGATATGGCTTTTGTAGTATGGAACACCCTCATCTCCCTTGGCGAAAATGAACAATACTATGCGGGGAGCGATTCGGATGTTGGAAGCGACACCTCCAACAAGTGCTACATGGTCCAAGGGGATGACCCCCTTGAGGTAAATACCGAATCCGATGATGAGGATGCTAGTATGTCATATGATGAGCTAAATTCTTTATGCCAATTATTGCTTGAAAGATATGACATAATTAAGAAAGAAAATAAATTTTGAAAAAGGACATTGCTTGCATGCATAATGAACATGATTCATGTAGAGATAACATTGCATGCTTAGAAAAGAATAATAAAGATTTGAAAAAGAACATTGATTGCATGCATGTTGTAACAACCAAAAATTTTATATATATGATTTCTCCTCACTTTAAATATTAAGAAAATTGAATAAAGCATTATATATAGTAGTAGTCACCCCCCATAATTTTATGTCAACAAAATTAAACTTAATTTAATTTATAGACCCACTCCCCTTTTCAATGTTTTATTTAGTTATTTGATTTTCTTTTTGGGGTGACCAAAATGTTTAACATGTAGGCTCATGTGCATATATGTTGGACAAATTATGACTTAGGAAATGATAAAAGAAAGTGTAACCTAATCCATCATATCCCCTTAATCGCCAAGCTTATCCTAATAACTTTTTAGTGGTAAGTATGTATTAGGGGGAAAATTAAATGGGCTAATATTATGTAATCATCATACTTATCCTAATAACCTTTTAGAGATAAGTGTGTATTAAAAGGAAGGATTAGGTGGGCTAATGACCTTGGGAAATTGGGCTTCCATGTGGCACCTTGTGGGAGAGCTTTGGCCTTGTGGCATCATGAGGATGCACCACCTAAGTCTTGCATTTCCAAGAGGTTGACCAAGCTACCTCTTCATCTTCTTCACTCAAAAATTCTGGAGAAAAATTTCTCTCAAATCCTGAAATTTCCCTTGCTTTTGTGAAGAGAATTGAAGCCAAAAATTCCCCCATCTCACCTCATCCATAGAAATCCAAGAGTTGAAACTAAGGTACACTCTTCTAGCTCAAATCTCTGTTCCTTACAACTCTGAAGGAAAATCTGCGGGAGGAAAGGCTAGGGCTCTGGATCACAGTTAGCAGAGCCGCGACTGAACACGGGAGCCTTCCAGTTTGCCGCGGAGCCGCGGCAAAATTTGGGAATCCGCGGCAATTCCAGGGAGAGGAGGACTGATTTTGGAGGAGGAGCTTCCTGACGGGTCGTAGAGGAAGTTCCAGCAACCTAAATCAGCCTTTTCTTGTCGCACAATCCTCTGTTCCAGAGTTTGGTAACTTTGTGAGTAAACCTAATTCCTAGGGTTAAAATCCTTGATCCAAAGTTGAAAATATATAATTATAAATTTGGTATATGATTTTCAAGAGTAGAAATCTCTATTCTTGGGTAGTGGCTACTGTTTTTGTGACATCTTCATACTAGATGAAAATTTAAAGAGTTTTACCTAGTCTTCATGCCCATACATCATGTTGTGACAATATAAATATGTAATATACATGTTTAGCTCACTATGTAAACTTAAATAAGGGTACTTAGCCTATATGATTCGCTGTTTGGAAAAATTTGCTTAGGTTAAAATGGATTTAATGGGTGTTGCAATAGTAATGGTGATGCTATATTAACTAGATGTGGAATGCAATATGTTGTTAAGTATTGGTAAATGATGGAATAATGCATATGTTCATATAAAATAAATGTGATGTGGTTGTGATGTTCTTATGATGTGTGGTGAATCCCAGATACATCTATGCTTTCTTTCATTGTTGCATACTATTTCGGACATGACGCGTAAATTGATTGCAATTACTTGTTATGCATATTGTATATTACCATTGCATGATGTATTTTGTGTTAAGGAGGAAGGGGCCGTGCGGGAGCCGGTGGAGGGGGGAAGACGGGGAATTGATATCTATATTTATATATATAAATAAGGAGGAAGGGGCCGTGCGGGAGCCGGTAGGAGGGGGGAAGACGGGGAAACTTATATACATATACATGTATTATATATATATGGAGGAAGGGACCGTGCGGGAGCCGGTAGGAGGTGGAAGACGGGGAAATTCATTTGGACTGAATGATATTTATATTTGACTGTTAAGTTGCATTTATGTATGTTAATGCTTGTGTTAAATTAAGTTATCACTTTATGCATACAACGAACCTAGTTGATGCGAGTGAACTCACTCGTGAAAACATTACACATGTGCATACATTATATCTTTGTATCGGGATATTGCTAGATGCAACCTTTGGTAATGTAGGCATGTAGACCATATTTGTATGGAGCTTAGAATGAATAATGCAACTTGTACAAACTGTCGTGTATAAGACTCATCCTATATTACTTCTTCTAAGTTGATTATCTTGTGAAATCATTATGATAATTCCCTATGATATGGGTTACTCATTGAGCTGTCGAGCTCATTGGATTTCCTTTACATCTTTTCAGGTTGGATAAAGGTAAGGGACCCCTCTAATGGAAAGGCTAAGTTATGGATGGTTTACTTATTGTTGCATCATTTTGGTTTTGCTATATGGTATTATATGTGTAGGTTAGACCCTATGGAAGCCTTTATTGAAGAAACTGTTAAGTTGTACTTGATGTATATTTTATCCTTGTAACAGTTGGGACCTTTGTCTTGTATGTAATATTATGTTCTGGGTTGTGTATTCCCTTGGGTATGTATACCTTGAAATTTTGGATCGATGGCAAAATATGGAAATATAAACTGTTGGGATGGAACTCTTGTAATGTGATGTAAAGGCTATGTATATAATGGAAAGAACTCAGTCATGATATATGTAGTAGTTAAGGATTGGATTATGTGATATATAAGTAGGCCGGATGTGCCGAAACTATTTGGTGATATATAAGTAGGCCGGGTGTGCCGAAACTATTTGGGGATATAAGTAGGCCTTCGAGCCGAAATTTTGAGTATTGTTAGTGAGAATTTCAGAAATTTTAAGGATGATGCTGCCAAAATTTTTCCTCAACTTAATGATAGTGGAATATGATGTATTGTAGGCCTAATCTTGTTGATTAGAATCTGGGGCCGTTACAATTGGTATCAGAGCATGGTTTAGGCAAGGTTAGCTTAGATAGATGTAGTATGTACGACTGACTATGGAGTCATGAATAGGTGTACTAGAGTGAGTTAGAAGTGGGATATGAGGATGGTGGTATAGTTTAGAGTATTTGGCCCTGAAATGTAGGATATTTAACTGTTCTCCACATTTGAATGTGGGTAACCGCATACCCTAGTTCAAATGGATCTTGCAAGGGGTGCGGGCCCTTCTGTAAGAAATTTCAGTGTTATGGGACACCGGAAAAGGAGAACAATCAAAATATCACATAAGTCGGGTCAAAACCTAATGTAGGACAGTTATACATAAGAGAAATTTATGATAGATCGGCATGATCATATAAGTGGTGAATTACTATCATATCTTGATTTTATATTCATGCAAATTATTGCTTTGGGGAGAATTGAAAAGCACATCAGCTAATATAAATGTCTTGCCTCTACAGATGGGAGATTCTGAGATGTCTGGATCATCGTCGGACGGTCCGGAGTCAGAAAGTTTGAGCTGGATAGCGGATTCAATGGACTGGGAGTTTGAATCTGACGAGACCGATCCAAAGGTCATTCTTAAAAGTTCCCCAGATAATTTAAATGCAGAGATTCACATGGGGCAAGATGAGACAGATGACATTAATGAGGCAGAAAGTGCCATTAGAGATGCACCAGTAGCTGAGGACTTGGGAGTTCTACCCAATGAGGAGGTGAACCTTGACGGAAGGATTTTCGTTGGGGGTATTTGGTGGAATTCTTGCTGGGTGGAAGATATGGACCTGTACGATGATAATGAAGATTGGGGATGTGATTTGGATACTATAGTGGAGGAAGTGGAAGAAGAACCAGTAGAAGAAGAACCAATGGAAGAGGGACCCGGAGAAGAAGAGCCGGTAGAAGAAGAGCCAATAGAAGACGAGGATCCAGAAGAGGAACCTGTGAGGGAAGACCAGGAGGAGAGCTCCTCGGGGTCCAACATCACCCCTTGATAGGTGTTTAGTTGGGTGACATTTTTGTTTTTGTCGTTTTTGTTCTTTTGAAGTAAAGGAATGTCGATTTACATGAGTTTATATATTTTTTTTTTTTGTAAAGAAAGTGGTCACCAATAGTTACATGTATGAACCTGTATCCCTTTTTGACTGCATTGGTATGTTTGGATGAATGCAGCCATGCTAATGTATATGTTGCTATGAAAACGCTTTATGCATAAATGAAATCAGTATTTTGTTTGTGAACTCTTCTACTTGTTATCATTGAGTTACCATTGAATATGTGCAACCATTCTTTTAGGTATTAGATGGATTTGAATTTTCCTCCATCCGATGTCAACTCGGAGGGCAACGTCCCATCGCATAGCGCAGTTGGGAGCGTCCACCCCCGGCAAGTCAAGAAACTCTGAGTAGGCAATCTAATGCTAATCGGGGAGTACCGGACAGAATCCCAGATTGGCTGTTGCAGTTGGCAAATGCAAACAACCCCCGTAGAGCTCTTGAACAATTTCAAAAGCTCAACCCACCAGCTTTCAGAGGAGGAGTTGACCCTATCCAAGCGGAAGAATGGCTCCGACAAATTGAAAAGATACTGGATGTGATGGAATGTACTGAGACCCAGCGAGTATCTTTTGCTTCTTTCATGTTCCAAGGAGAGGCTGAGCGCTGGTGGGAGATGGTAAAAGGAGGAGCTAAGAACCTGGGAAGAGAGATCTCCTGGAACTTCTTAGTTGCAAAGTTCAATGAAAAGTACATCCCTGGAGTAGTGAAGGACCGACTTGCGATGGAGTTCCAAGAGTTGAAACAGGAACAATGGACAGTAAGTGACTATGAAGCTAAATTCACTCAGCTGTCCAGGTATGCCGAGAAGTTGGTGTCCGAGGAGGAAGATAGGACGAAGAGGTTCGTTAGGGGTTTGAGGCAGGAGATCAGAAGTAAGCTGATCCCTTTCCAACTGCAAGTTTACAGTCAAGCTGTAGAGAAGGCAATGGAAATTGAAAGGGATATGCAGGAGAATCAAGAGATGAAGACCAGAGAACTGCCCTATATGAAGCGCCCCCGGTATAGCAATGCACCGAGTTTTGGAGCTCAGTCCATGAGGCCCGACAGAAGCACGGGATCTTCCATCATGCCCACCCAGGGAAGCAAGATGAACACATGGCCCAAGCATAGGGGATTACCCCATTTAGCATCACCAATGCCCTCCCAACGCTCCAACTTCGCAGGAAACCAGCGGTGTCCGAGGTGCAACCAAATTCACACCGGTAGTTGCGCCACCGGTAAGCAATGCTTTTTCTGCGGAAGAATGGGTCACATGAGGAGGGACTGCCCGAACTTACATGGAAACCCAGGAGTTAGCAGAGGGACGGGAAGACCAACCATGGGAATCGCCCCTACAACAGGAGGACCAGCTACCGCCTATCGACAACCTTTCAACAGAACTCGCTCGGCCATGACACATGTAATACCCCGTTTCCGGAATACGTACTTAGTTGCGTATTCAGATTTTCAGTCGTATTTTTCGATTTGTTTCCTGTATTTATTCTGTATGATGAATTCCTTATATGATTGTTTTTGTTTTGGATTTGGATTCGTGGACACGGAGTCAGCCCTAGTCTGAACCGAAGGACCCGATCCTAGTATATTACTCGATTTAGATATTCTGATAATTAGAATTGACCGATTTTAGTTTTAAATATCATTTTCCAATATTATATATTTTCCATGATTTTCTAGATTTTTCTGGAATTAAAATAAAAATCTTCAAAACCGGTGTCGGCCAGTGCCGCTGACCGATTCCTGGATTTTTAATTCTCAAACGGTTTGGAATTTCTAAATGATTCTTTAGACATTATTCCTTAGAATCATATTTTCTACCTACATTCTTTTTCTGAGGATTTTATGATTTTATGGAAATTCCAACGGAGTCGGTAAATTATTGATTCCAGGATTTTTAATTTTAAAACTATAAAGTATTTCTTTGAACGGATTTCACTATTGGTCTTCATACGTTATTCTTGATTTTTGGTAAAATTTCCAGATCATTCCGAGACACTTGAATTTCGGGCATTTTTCCAATTATCGCATATTCCAATTTCCACCTTGTCATGCCACCTCATTTCCCACTCACCCTCTCACCTAACCCCACTCATTCTCTCTCTCACCCATGGCCGGCCAAGTGGCCACCCTAGGGACACCTCACCCCTCCCCTTTCACACAAAGCCCCCTTGCATTTATCCTATTTCAATCTCCTTTACAAAATCCCCAACCTATATAATCCTTTTCATTTGCAAATCACCCTCTTTCTCTTCCACTTCAACAAGAGAGCTCCTCCAAAATCCTCTCATCTCCTCCACCAAAACCCTAGCTTCAAGGATCCATCTCAAGACTTCAAGAACCCATCTAGGGCTTCACCACAAGGGCTTCATCTCCAACCACCAACCCCAAGGCAACACCAAGATCCACTCCTTCAACCCTAGCTTCAACAACAATTCATGGATTGAAGCCATCATCTTCTTCATCTTGGATCAAACCCCAAATCCAACCCATCCATGTGAGTACCTTACTCACCAAGACCTAGATAGCTCTCTATATTCTTGTGATGTGAACTCTTGAACACTTGCACCATAAAAATCACATTTTTGCCATCAAGAACAACCTCCAAGTTCTGTTCTGTAAACTGCTCCCCGACCAGTATTAGTCGACTTGACCTAGAACCTAGTCGACTAGAATACTTAGCTGAAACCTAGTTTTTCTGGAAAACACAGTATTAGTCGACTTACCCCAAATATTAGTCGACTGATCAACCCTCTGGAAATCCCTATTAGTCGACTCCCGAATTCACCTAGTCGACTAACCCTCCTTAGACCAGAAACCTTAACTCTCGGCCCTAGTCGACTTGACTATATTATTAGTCGACTATAGACTATTAGTCGACTACCCATTCTTCCCTAGTCGACTAATTTATTCTGAGACAGAAACCCCAACTTTCTATATCACAGACTTAGTCGACTTAAGTATCTGTTAGTCGACTTAAGATCATTATTAGTCGACTACCCCTCCTAACCCAGTCGACTAACTATTCCCTGAAACCAAACCCAACTCTCTGGAAACCAGTTCTAGTCGACTATACCAGACTGTTAGTCGACTAACTCCACTATTAGTCGACTACTCTTCCATCCTAGTCGACTAACTTTGCCTAGCCATCATAGTTGATTCCTTTCTTGAACATGAACCTTACCCTCTAGACTTACATCACCTATAGGTATTACTTGACTTGTCTTTAGACACACATCATCTTCCATTCTTTCTCTCTCTCATCTTCACTCTACATATTTATATCACAGGTTGCGGCGCATTCCGAACTTCAGTGGATTACGGATATTTCGGTATATTGGTGACTCAGGCGAGTATTCTCGCTACCCTCTTACTTTACTATTTCATTGATTATGCAAATGTTCTCGCTCTAGCTCTATGTATTTTATTTCATGTTTCATGTCTTTTACTGTGCTATACTATGCGTGGCCGACCCTTCGTGGTCGTTGTACTTTGGGTTACTTTTATATTACCTTGCCATACCATTACCTCGGACTATTCAGTTGCATGCTCTTATTTAACACATGTATATCACCTGACCATCTAGAGTGTTATCACCTGACCACCTGACATACTACTATTTGGCTAGACCCTCTTGGTATGACCTGACTTACCCAGACTATTATCAACCTCTTGACATAACTTATCACCTGATTATTATCAATCTCTTATATGTTTGGTTGCTTATTCATTATCACCATCCTATCATGCTATCACCTTACACCCAGCATGATAACTTGACTTGTGATTATCATCTTTACGGGGACCTTGACTTATGATTCTGTGTCATGATCAGTGACTTGTTCTCCTGCTTTACATGCAGTGACCTGACTATATAGTACTTATGTACTCCTTATTCCTGATCATGTCCATTTCCTGTTATTCCCGTAAAGTGATAATTAAACTAATAAATCCTAAAAAGGACCAACTTGTATTGGGTCAGGGGAAACATGCGGATATCGATATGTGTTCGTGTTTACAGTGGCTTTAGGTTGTGCACTATATTTCCGGTCTGACCTGTGGTACTCCAGGGGACCGAGGGGAGTGCTTTCTCCCTTTCCTGTTTACTGTCATGACAAGGGCATACATAAGTCCCTCCTGTTTAGCCTTGCGGCAGGTTCCGTCTTCAAGCAACGGAACAATCCTGGGCCGTGGTCCCGGGTATGCACGGGACCCACTGTAAACATAGTTCGTTGATACAACCGCTGTTTCCAATAACAACCTCGACTTGCTTATATATGGATGTATGTGAGTTGGCCGTACACCGAGACACATACCGAGATATATGGGTTAGACGAGTAATAATAAAGTGTCATAATAACCGGCTCTTTAAGTTGTAAGTAGAGGTATGTGGAATGGGACGCATACCAAAGCCTACATCTTAAATAGCTATGAATCTGTGATGTGCCTTACCGTATTTGCTTTTCCCGGACTTTATATCGGATTTCCTGTTTTATGAGTATTATGTGTAGCTCGAGTTTTATGACGCTTATGTTATACCTGTTCTTATATATATATACTTCATTTGTGTTCTAACCCTCCTGTCTTCTGAGTTTGATACTTGCGTTCCTCCTGGCTCGCCACCCGGCTTTGTATCCTACTCGCCTGGGGAGTTTCACTGACTCCCCTGGATTCTCACGTCCAGGTTATGGAGCTAGGAGCGTGTGATCAGAGTGGCGCAGCGGTAGCGTGGATCACCAGCCTATCCTTCAGAGCCATTTCCTTCCAGGCCCCCTGTGTGCCTCTCGAGTTTCTTCTTAGCAAACTCGTGAGTGTCCTTTTCTATTTATACTTGTACAGTTCCTTGTATACATGTATGTGAGCCCCTTTTATACTGTTCATATATCTTGTGTATCTTTTGTATTCCCGCATTTGCGCATACTAGTGATATGATATTCATGTAATATTGTGATCACTTCTGATGATAACTGTGTAATTGTACTATATGTGTTGGAATGTATAATGCACCATTTGCTTCCGTACTCTGATTCTTGTTTGTACTGATGCTTAGCGTATATACGGGAAGGTAATTCGGACTTACGTATATACGTTGCAGTGACGTCCCCGTATTCGTGGAATCGGGGCGTTACAGGTTGGTATCAGAGCTTAGGCTCTAACCTCCTCAGTACGTCCAGAAGGCAAATCAATGGTAAAGAGATTTGCAACTGGAATACATGAGTCTTGGTTATACATTCCAACTACAAGTGCAGAGTTATCTATTTCTTGACTATCTTTCCTTTGATTTCAAATCCCTCCTTGACTATCTTTCCTTTGATTCCTAAATCACTCCTATCCTTTCCCTGTTTTGGTTTTATGTTTTGGTTTTATGAAGCCTTATGCCAACTTAAGATATGACTAGACTAGAGAGGTAGTGGCTGGTTCTGGATGATGCTAGTATGTGATCTCTTCGGCCAATTCTATGAAGCTTGGTATTCTCCAGATCGATCTTGATCTGGCTATCTTTCAGAGGACAGCAGTCGGATTCTTAATTATCGGTCTTCTTTATTACGCTCAGGATTTTCAGGGTTTTCTTTATTACACAGCCACGACATCATCAGTATTCATTTATTTCACAGCCACGACATCATCAGTATTATTCAGCATTATTCTAAAGATTTATTACACAGCCACGACATCATCAGCCGGAAATGCAGAGTATGATTATTATTCAGTGACTTGAGGGCCCTACCTATAGTGCTTCATATCTTAATTGGTGTAGATTCCAGCCTTTGTCCCCTTTGTATTCAATTTACCCCTTAACGAAATTGCGAGGACGCAATTTTTGTAAGGTGGGTGGATTGTAATACCCCGTTTCCGGAATACGTACTTAGTTGCGTATTCAGATTTTCAGTCGTATTTTTCGATTTGTTTCCTGTATTTATTCTGTATGATGAATTCCTTATATGATTGTTTTTGTTTTGGATTTGGATTCGTGGACACGGAGTCAGCCCTAGTCTGAACCGAAGGACCCGATCCTAGTATATTACTCGATTTAGATATTCTGATAATTAGAATTGACCGATTTTAGTTTTAAATATCATTTTCCAATATTATATATTTTCCATGATTTTCTAGATTTTTCTGGAATTAAAATAAAAATCTTCAAAACCGGTGTCGGCCAGTGCCGCTGACCGATTCCTGGATTTTTAATTCTCAAACGGTTTGGAATTTCTAAATGATTCTTTAGACATTATTCCTTAGAATCATATTTTCTACCTACATTCTTTTTCTGAGGATTTTATGATTTTATGGAAATTCCAACGGAGTCGGTAAATTATTGATTCCAGGATTTTTAATTTTAAAACTATAAAGTATTTCTTTGAACGGATTTCACTATTGGTCTTCATACGTTATTCTTGATTTTTGGTAAAATTTCCAGATCATTCCGAGACACTTGAATTTCGGGCATTTTTCCAATTATCGCATATTCCAATTTCCACCTTGTCATGCCACCTCATTTCCCACTCACCCTCTCACCTAACCCCACTCATTCTCTCTCTCACCCATGGCCGGCCAAGTGGCCACCCTAGGGACACCTCACCCCTCCCCTTTCACACAAAGCCCCCTTGCATTTATCCTATTTCAATCTCCTTTACAAAATCCCCAACCTATATAATCCTTTTCATTTGCAAATCACCCTCTTTCTCTTCCACTTCAACAAGAGAGCTCCTCCAAAATCCTCTCATCTCCTCCACCAAAACCCTAGCTTCAAGGATCCATCTCAAGACTTCAAGAACCCATCTAGGGCTTCACCACAAGGGCTTCATCTCCAACCACCAACCCCAAGGCAACACCAAGATCCACTCCTTCAACCCTAGCTTCAACAACAATTCATGGATTGAAGCCATCATCTTCTTCATCTTGGATCAAACCCCAAATCCAACCCATCCATGTGAGTACCTTACTCACCAAGACCTAGATAGCTCTCTATATTCTTGTGATGTGAACTCTTGAACACTTGCACCATAAAAATCACATTTTTGCCATCAAGAACAACCTCCAAGTTCTGTTCTGTAAACTGCTCCCCGACCAGTATTAGTCGACTTGACCTAGAACCTAGTCGACTAGAATACTTAGCTGAAACCTAGTTTTTCTGGAAAACACAGTATTAGTCGACTTACCCCAAATATTAGTCGACTGATCAACCCTCTGGAAATCCCTATTAGTCGACTCCCGAATTCACCTAGTCGACTAACCCTCCTTAGACCAGAAACCTTAACTCTCGGCCCTAGTCGACTTGACTATATTATTAGTCGACTATAGACTATTAGTCGACTACCCATTCTTCCCTAGTCGACTAATTTATTCTGAGACAGAAACCCCAACTTTCTATATCACAGACTTAGTCGACTTAAGTATCTGTTAGTCGACTTAAGATCATTATTAGTCGACTACCCCTCCTAACCCAGTCGACTAACTATTCCCTGAAACCAAACCCAACTCTCTGGAAACCAGTTCTAGTCGACTATACCAGACTGTTAGTCGACTAACTCCACTATTAGTCGACTACTCTTCCATCCTAGTCGACTAACTTTGCCTAGCCATCATAGTTGATTCCTTTCTTGAACATGAACCTTACCCTCTAGACTTACATCACCTATAGGTATTACTTGACTTGTCTTTAGACACACATCATCTTCCATTCTTTCTCTCTCTCATCTTCACTCTACATATTTATATCACAGGTTGCGGCGCATTCCGAACTTCAGTGGATTACGGATATTTCGGTATATTGGTGACTCAGGCGAGTATTCTCGCTACCCTCTTACTTTACTATTTCATTGATTATGCAAATGTTCTCGCTCTAGCTCTATGTATTTTATTTCATGTTTCATGTCTTTTACTGTGCTATACTATGCGTGGCCGACCCTTCGTGGTCGTTGTACTTTGGGTTACTTTTATATTACCTTGCCATACCATTACCTCGGACTATTCAGTTGCATGCTCTTATTTAACACATGTATATCACCTGACCATCTAGAGTGTTATCACCTGACCACCTGACATACTACTATTTGGCTAGACCCTCTTGGTATGACCTGACTTACCCAGACTATTATCAACCTCTTGACATAACTTATCACCTGATTATTATCAATCTCTTATATGTTTGGTTGCTTATTCATTATCACCATCCTATCATGCTATCACCTTACACCCAGCATGATAACTTGACTTGTGATTATCATCTTTACGGGGACCTTGACTTATGATTCTGTGTCATGATCAGTGACTTGTTCTCCTGCTTTACATGCAGTGACCTGACTATATAGTACTTATGTACTCCTTATTCCTGATCATGTCCATTTCCTGTTATTCCCGTAAAGTGATAATTAAACTAATAAATCCTAAAAAGGACCAACTTGTATTGGGTCGGGGGAAACATGCGGATATCGATATGTGTTCGTGTTTACAGTGGCTTTAGGTTGTGCACTATATTTCCGGTCTGACCTGTGGTACTCCAGGGGACCGAGGGGAGTGCTTTCTCCCTTTCCTGTTTACTGTCATGACAAGGGCATACATAAGTCCCTCCTGTTTAGCCTTGCGGCAGGTTCCGTCTTCAAGCAACGGAACAATCCTGGGCCGTGGTCCCGGGTATGCACGGGACCCACTGTAAACATAGTTCGTTGATACAACCGCTGTTTCCAATAACAACCTCGACTTGCTTATATATGGATGTATGTGAGTTGGCCGTACACCGAGACACATACCGAGATATATGGGTTAGACGAGTAATAATAAAGTGTCATAATAACCGGCTCTTTAAGTTGTAAGTAGAGGTATGTGGAATGGGACGCATACCAAAGCCTACATCTTAAATAGCTATGAATCTGTGATGTGCCTTACCGTATTTGCTTTTCCCGGACTTTATATCGGATTTCCTGTTTTATGAGTATTATGTGTAGCTCGAGTTTTATGACGCTTATGTTATACCTGTTCTTATATATATATACTTCATTTGTGTTCTAACCCTCCTGTCTTCTGAGTTTGATACTTGCGTTCCTCCTGGCTCGCCACCCGGCTTTGTATCCTACTCGCCTGGGGAGTTTCACTGACTCCCCTGGATTCTCACGTCCAGGTTATGGAGCTAGGAGCGTGTGATCAGAGTGGCGCAGCGGTAGCGTGGATCACCAGCCTACCCTTCAGAGCCATTTCCTTCCAGGCCCCCTGTGTGCCTCTCGAGTTTCTTCTTAGCAAACTCGTGAGTGTCCTTTTCTATTTATACTTGTACAGTTCCTTGTATACATGTATGTGAGCCCCTTTTATACTGTTCATATATCTTGTGTATCTTTTGTATTCCCGCATTTGCGCATACTAGTGATATGATATTCATGTAATATTGTGATCACTTCTGATGATAACTGTGTAATTGTACTATATGTGTTGGAATGTATAATGCACCATTTGCTTCCGTACTCTGATTCTTGTTTGTACTGATGCTTAGCGTATATACGGGAAGGTAATTCGGACTTACGTATATACGTTGCAGTGACGTCCCCGTATTCGTGGAATCGGGGCGTTACAACACAAGCATCTGTACAACAACCAAGAGTTCAGGGGAGGATGAATGCAATCACTCAGCAGGAGGCTCGAGCATCCAATGCCGTAGTGGAAGGTACCGTCTATGTATCCGATAATGTTGCTCGAGTATTGTTTGATCCTGGTGCTACACACTCTTTTATCTCTTCGTCTTTTGCTACAACTATTAACGTGGAATCTGAACCCTTGAACTATCAACTAGTGGTGTCAACCCCTGTAGGCGCCAGAGTGACCACTAGCGAGTGTTATAAGGGATGTAAAATCATCATAGGTGAGATGAATACACAGGCAGACCTGATCAAGCTAGGAGAAATGGAGTTTGACATCATTCTAGGAATGGACTGGTTGTCCACATATCGGGTTCATGTAGATTGTTATCAGAAGAAGATAATTTTTAAGTTGGAAGGGACTCCCGAAAGAATTTATGAAGGGATGAAGAATAAAATCAGCACTCCAGTCATTTCTGCCTTAAAGGCCACTAAGTTGTTGAGGCAAGGGTGTCAAGGATTTTTGGCAACCCTTATTGGTGAAGAAGACATGAAGATTAATATTGAAAACATAGAAGTTGCAAGAGATTATCCTGATGTTTTTCCGGAGGATCTACCCGGCTTACCCCCAGATAGAGAAGTAGAATTTTCCATCAACCTTCTACCTGGGACAAGTCCCATATCCAGGGCACCTTATAGGATGGCACCCGCAGAAATGAATGAATTGAAGGACCAATTGCAAGAGTTGCTAAGCCTCGGTTTCATTCGGCCGAGTGTATCACCTTGGGGTGCTCCGGTATTATTTGTTAAGAAGAAGGACGGGAGCATGAGGCTGTGTATAGATTATCGAGAGTTGAACAAGGTCACGATCAAGAATCGATATCCATTGCCGAGGATTGATGACCTATTTGATCAACTTCAGGGTGCCAGCATATTTTCTAAGATAGATCTAAGGTCTGGATATCATCAATTAAAGATCAAACCGGAAGATGTTTCTAAGACTGCCTTTCGGACCAGATATGGCCATTATGAATTTTTGGTAATGCCATTTGGCTTGACCAATGCTCCAGCAGCATTTATAGATTTGATGAATAGAATTTTTCAGCCATATCTAGATCAGTTCGTAGTGGTGTTCATTGATGATATACTGATCTATTCAAAGAGCAAAAAGGATCATGAAAAACACTTGAGGATAGTATTACAGTTATTGAGGGAGAAGCAACTTTATGCAAAGCTGAAGAAGTGTGAGTTCTGGCTAAAGGAAGTTGGGTTCTTGGGTCACATTATAAATAAAGAAGGAATATCAGTGGACCCCGCGAAGATAGAGGCGATAGAGGGATGGCCTCAACCTACTAATGTCACTGAGGTGCGAAGCTTCCTAGGATTGGCTGGTTATTACCGGAGATTTGTAGAGGGATTTTCTAAGATAGCTGCACCCTTATCCCAGTTAACGAAGAAAGGCCTCAAATTCCATTGGGGGGATGATCAGCAGAGAAGCTTTCAAGAACTAAAAGATAAGTTAACATCAGCTCCGATCCTAGCCATGCCCATTGGAAACGAAGGCTATGTTGTTTTCAGTGATGCATCAAAGTCAGGCCTGGGGTGTGTATTAATGCAAAATGGGAGAGTAATTGCATATGCTTCTAGACAACTAAGGAACCATGAGAAGAATTACCCTACCCATGATCTTGAGTTAGCTGCAGTCATTTTTGCCTTAAAAATTTGGCGGCACTACCTTTATGGAGTTTCATGTGATATTTACACAGATCATAAAAGCCTGAAGTATATTTTCACGCAAAAAGAATTGAATATGCGCCAAAGGAGATGGTTGGAGTTGATGAAGGACTATGACTTAGACATTCATTATCACCCTGGAAAGGCCAACGTGGTGGCCGATGCTCTGAGCCGAAAATCTGAGGGATCCTTGGCAGTATTGTTAACACAGCAATCAGAGTTGATAAAGGAGATGGAAAGAATGCAACTTGAAATTCACATTAGAGGGCCCCGGGATGGAGGGAACCATATAAATCAAATTAGTATTGGTTTCGATCTCTATGAAGAAATCAAGGAAGCTCAAAGGAAAGATGATCAGACAGCTAAAAACTTTGAGAAAGTGCAAAGAGGTGAAACCCAAGAATTTATCATTTCCAGGGAATTGCTGAGGAAGGGAAACCGAATAGTTATACCGCCAGATTTTAAACTCAAGGAGCGAATTCTAACTGAAGCCCATTGCACTCCATACACCGCACATCCTGGAACAACCAAGATGTATCGGGATTTGCAGGCAAACTTTTGGTGGGAAGGAATGAAGAAGGATATAGCACATTTTGTGCAGAGATGTTTGATATGTCAACAAGTTAAAGCTGAACATAAGAAGCCTCCTGGACTCCTCATGCCTTTACAAATCCCTGAATGGAAGTGGAGTAACATTACTATGGATTTTGTGACTGGACTCCCTAGATCCCCGCAAGGTTATGATGCCATCTGGGTGATAGTCGATCGACTTACCAAGTCCGCTCATTTTCTGCCCATACGAATAAACTATTCGATGGATAGATTAGCCCAGATTTACCTCCGTGAGATAATCAGGATTCATGGAGTCCCTGAGACGATTGTGTCAGATCGCGATCCTCGGTTTCAGTCAAGGCTATGGATCAGTCTGTCCCAAGCTCTGGGCACCAAGCTACACCCAAGTACAGCTGCTCATCCGCAAACCGACGGACAATCAGAAAGAACTATACAAATATTGGAAGACATGCTGAGAGCATGCGTGTTGGATTTTGGGGGAAATTGGGAAAGATACCTATCGTTAGTGGAGTTTGCATATAACAATAGTTATCAATCTACTATTGGAATGCCGCCATTCGAAGCCCTGTACGGCAGGAAGTGTAGATCTCCGATTTGCTGGGAAGAAATTGGAGACCGAACATTATTCGGAGCCGATATAGTGGTAGATACAACGGAGAAGATCCGGATGATAAGGAAGAGAATGAAGGCGGCCCAGAGTAGACAGAAGACATATGCGGATCGGCGCCGAAGACCTTTGGAGTTTGCAGAAGGCGACAAAGTTTTCTTGAAGGTATCACCAATAAAAGGGATGGTACGGGGTGGCAAACGGAATAAGTTAGACCCCCGATATATTGGACCCTTTGAAATACTGGAAAGAATTGGACCTCTGGCATATCGGTTAGCTTTACCACCGGAGATTGAGAAAATACATGACGTATTTCATGTGTCCCAATTACGGAAGTATGTGCCAGATCCGAGCCATGTTCTTAAATACTCACCACTGCAGCTCCAGGACGACTTGTCATGTACTGTGGAGCCGGTTCAAATCCTAGACAGGAAGGAGAAACAACTGCGAAACAAGGCAATCCCTTTAGTGAAGGTTTTATGGAGGAGTAAAGAAATTGAGGAAGCTACCTGGGAATCAGAGGAAGAAATGATGCAGAACTACCCGCAACTTTTCCAAGGTACGCCAGGCTTCGGGGACGAAGCTCTCTTTTAGGAGGGGAGAATGTAACAACCAAAAATTTTATATATATGATTTCTCCTCACTTTAAATATTAAGAAAATTGAATAAAGCATTATATATAGTAGTAGTCACCCCCCATAATTTTATGTCAACAAAATTAAACTTAATTTAATTTATAGACCCACTCCCCTTTTCAATGTTTTATTTAGTTATTTGATTTTCTTTTTGGGGTGACCAAAATGTTTAACATGTAGGCTCATGTGCATATATGTTGGACAAATTATGACTTAGGAAATGATAAAAGAAAGTGTAACCTAATCCATCATATCCCCTTAATCGCCAAGCTTATCCTAATAACTTTTTAGTGGTAAGTATGTATTAGGGGAAAATTAAATGGGCTAATATTATGTAATCATCATACTTATCCTAATAACCTTTTAGAGATAAGTGTGTATTAAAAGGAAGGATTAGGTGGGCTAATGACCTTGGGAAATTGGGCTTCCATGTGGCACCTTGTGGGAGAGCTTTGGCCTTGTGGCATCATGAGGATGCACCACCTAAGTCTTGCATTTCCAAGAGGTTGACCAAGCTACCTCTTCATCTTCTTCACTCAAAAATTCTGGAGAAAAATTTCTCTCAAATCCTGAAATTTCCCTTGCTTTTGTGAAGAGAATTGAAGCCAAAAATTCCCCCATCTCACCTCATCCATAGAAATCCAAGAGTTGAAACTAAGGTACACTCTTCTAGCTCAAATCTCTGTTCCTTACAACTCTGAAGGAAAATCTGCGGGAGGAAAGGCTAGGGCTCTGGATCACAGTTAGCAGAGCCGCGACTGAACACGGGAGCCTTCCAGTTTGCCGCGGAGCCGCGGCAAAATTTGGGAATCCGCGGCAATTCCAGGGAGAGGAGGACTGATTTTGGAGGAGGAGCTTCCTGACGGGTCGTAGAGGAAGTTCCAGCAACCTAAATCAGCCTTTTCTTGTCGCACAATCCTCTGTTCCAGAGTTTGGTAACTTTGTGAGTAAACCTAATTCCTAGGGTTAAAATCCTTGATCCAAAGTTGAAAATATATAATTATAAATTTGGTATATGATTTTCAAGAGTAGAAATCTCTATTCTTGGGTAGTGGCTACTGTTTTTGTGACATCTTCATACTAGATGAAAATTTAAAGAGTTTTACCTAGTCTTCATGCCCATACATCATGTTGTGACAATATAAATATGTAATATACATGTTTAGCTCACTATGTAAACTTAAATAAGGGTACTTAGCCTATATGATTCGCTGTTTGGAAAAATTTGCTTAGGTTAAAATGGATTTAATGGGTGTTGCAATAGTAATGGTGATGCTATATTAACTAGATGTGGAATGCAATATGTTGTTAAGTATTGGTAAATGATGGAATAATGCATATGTTCATATAAAATAAATGTGATGTGGTTGTGATGTTCTTATGATGTGTGGTGAATCCCAGATACATCTATGCTTTCTTTCATTGTTGCATACTATTTCGGACATGACGCGTAAATTGATTGCAATTACTTGTTATGCATATTGTATATTACCATTGCATGATGTATTTTGTGTTAAGGAGGAAGGGGCCGTGCGGGAGCCGGTGGAGGGGGGAAGACGGGGAATTGATATCTATATTTATATATATAAATAAGGAGGAAGGGGCCGTGCGGGAGCCGGTAGGAGGGGGGAAGACGGGGAAACTTATATACATATACATGTATTATATATATATGGAGGAAGGGACCGTGCGGGAGCCGGTAGGAGGTGGAAGACGGGGAAATTCATTTGGACTGAATGATATTTATATTTGACTGTTAAGTTGCATTTATGTATGTTAATGCTTGTGTTAAATTAAGTTATCACTTTATGCATACAACGAACCTAGTTGATGCGAGTGAACTCACTCGTGAAAACATTACACATGTGCATACATTATATCTTTGTATCGGGATATTGCTAGATGCAACCTTTGGTAATGTAGGCATGTAGACCATATTTGTATGGAGCTTAGAATGAATAATGCAACTTGTACAAACTGTCGTGTATAAGACTCATCCTATATTACTTCTTCTAAGTTGATTATCTTGTGAAATCATTATGATAATTCCCTATGATATGGGTTACTCATTGAGCTGTCGAGCTCATTGGATTTCCTTTACATCTTTTCAGGTTTGGATAAAGGTAAGGGACCCCTCTAATGGAAAGGCTAAGTTATGGATGGTTTACTTATTGTTGCATCATTTTGGTTTTGCTATATGGTATTATATGTGTAGGTTAGACCCTATGGAAGCCTTTATTGAAGAAACTGTTAAGTTGTACTTGATGTATATTTTATCCTTGTAACAGTTGGGACCTTTGTCTTGTATGTAATATTATGTTCTGGGTTGTGTATTCCCTTGGGTATGTATACCTTGAAATTTTGGATCGATGGCAAAATATGGAAATATAAACTGTTGGGATGGAACTCTTGTAATGTGATGTAAAGGCTATGTATATAATGGAAAGAACTCAGTCATGATATATGTAGTAGTTAAGGATTGGATTATGTGATATATAAGTAGGCCGGATGTGCCGAAACTATTTGGTGATATATAAGTAGGCCGGGTGTGCCGAAACTATTTGGGGATATAAGTAGGCCTTCGAGCCGAAATTTTGAGTATTGTTAGTGAGAATTTCAGAAATTTTAAGGATGATGCTGCCAAAATTTTTCCTCAACTTAATGATAGTGGAATATGATGTATTGTAGGCCTAATCTTGTTGATTAGAATCTGGGGCCGTTACACATGTAGAAAATGATTCTTTTAGAAATAAACTTACATGTTTAGAAAAAGAAAAAGAGGATTTGAAAAATGAAAATGTTTCCCTTATGTCTAAATTAAATGATTTGTGTGAAGGGAACACTATTTTGAAGGATAAGATCATTTTGGTGGAAAAACAAAAGGAAAATATTTTTCAAGAAAATATTACTTTGAAAAGAAAATTTGTTGAAAAGGAAAAAGACTTTGTTTCTAAAAGAAAAAGAAAATTGTCTCTTCATCTCATCATGCTTTACATGCCACAACTAATGAGATTAAGAATTTGAAAAATAAGATAGAAAATTTGAGCTCTAATTTGAGCACATGTGCATTCAATCATTCTAAGTTGGAATCTTTGTTTCAAAAAGAAACAAGTTCCCCATGCTCATGCACATACTCATCATGCTCATGCTTATGGTGCACATCACGATCACAATCACACTCATAAGCATCATGCTAAGGTGTACATTTGTACACATTGTGGCCGCAAAGGCCATCTAGCAAAATATTGTTTTGATAAGAAACCATACTTATATTTTGCTAAGTATAATAGATTTTGGGTTCCTTACAACAATGCTAACCCCAAAGGACCCAAGAAAACATGGGTACCAAAACCCCCACCCTTTGATTTTGATATAGGTGGAGGCTCTCACAAAACGTGAGAGGATTGGTGCCTTGGTAGCCGATGCAATGGACATGATGGACAAACATTTGGATGCATTGCTATCAAGGAATCTTGGTGGGAAAGACCACCACACTTGGAGTTTTGGAGTTGGTAACAACCTCTAAACTCCTACTTTTATGTTCATGCTATTTACTTATGTCATATTCATAGCATGTTCATGATTTTGTTTTAAGATTTTTCATGTGCTTCATGTGGTATTTACATGCTTAGATGTAGAATATTTCAAAACTTGTATTCATACATAGATGTATAGTGAAATACAATTGACTCATATATATGATTGAACTTCATGCTCATTTGTATCCACTTTATGCATATGTATAAGACTAGTTTTGATGATTCTCTTTTATACATGTTTTACCTATTTTAGTGATTTACTTCATGTATATGGGTGTTTAATTCAAATCTAATAAATATACATGTATACCCGTGAGTCTCTTGCCTTCATGCAAACATTTAATAGACTCTTTTATTTTTGGGATATGTATGCATATTGTTAGATTTGTATAAACCATACATATACCATGAAAATTGTTGATTTTAGTGAAAAATGATTTTTCATGATTTGTTGTTAAAAATTTGACTTATGATCGTTTTGGGCTTCAATGACTATTTTCATGTAGATACTATTTACATAACTTTTGAACACTCAATCTTTAAGAAAATATATAATTGGAGCTTTATGGAATATGAGTGCTTGAACTTTTATGTATTTAGTAGTATTCATGAAATACATATGATCTTATATTTTTTTAAGGATCTTTAACTAGTTTGTCAAAAATCCATTTAAACTAGTTATCTATTCTTCAAGTATTGCACATGATCCTATTTTTATGGATAAATTCTTTTGTGATTTCAAAATTTTGATGCTTCATTGTATTGAATATTAGTTTAGATGTTAGTATTTGTCAACACTTGGATTTATACTTGTACACCTTATGGACCACAAATAAATCTATATATGATTGGGTTGAATGCTTATTTGTGCCTATTAGATGTACTAGTATAGCCTTATGTTGATGATCATTACATTCTTAAACTTGTATTCCCATTCGGATTTATGTTATGATCATGTGATTTCATTTCATGTATATGGTTATTTTGCCAAAACATTAAGATATACATGGATACCTCTTGAGTCATTTGCCTTTCATGCAAATCTATATATATGGACTCAATTGTGTTAGAGATATGTATGTATGCTTCTTGTATTGACAAAACATACATATATTATGAAACATTTTTTTAATAAAATTTTTTTTTTTTTGATGATTTTCAAGGTTTTAAAAGTTATGATAATTCAAAATTTAAAGGAATATTGAGTTTTATTGTAATTTTCATGATGCCATGCTTCACATAACATTAGTACACTCACATCTCTTGAAAACATTAAATGGACTTTATGGATTAGAGTGTTTTTAGTGCCTTGTGTTTCATTGATCTTTCATGAAAAACCTTTTAACTTATTCCTTGATGGAAGGATCTCGTACTAGTTCTTAAAACAAGTTCATTTAACTAGTTCGAATTCTTCATATGGTAGATTATATGATGTATACACTTATGCTTACTTTTCTCTATGGTATCATTGGTTATTTGCAATTGGTATCAATATGAACCTTTTTGGTATATACTCATATTTTGCTTTCTTTATATGTATGTATCCATCTCTATTGATATAATCTCTTCATACATATATATGATAGTTGTGTGCTTGTTTTACAATTGGTATCTTTTAAAGCACATAGATTGTTAATGCTAAGCTTAATTAGACTTCAAATTGGTATTTCATAATAAGCTTGTGCATTGTTTTTTTTGAAATTGGTATCAAAAATTCAAAATTTGATTATTTTACAATTGAAACCATGCAAAATTGTGTTATTTGATATCTTATAATATGATCTCTTTCTAAGATATCTCAAAATTTGTTGTTATTAAGAAAAATTCAAAATTTATTTTATAAAGAAAATTCAAAATTTTTGATTTGTATTGTCTATATGCAAGGAGAGCTTCACATCTCTCCTACATATAGATTCATGTTGAGTATATTATAATTTGAGGAGCTTGACAACTCTTCTTTTCATGATATACGTGTGTAGGGGAGCTTCACATCTCCTCTTATGCATGACATATTATACGTTATGTGAATTAGGGCTTGTCATCCCTCCTTCATGTAATGTATATGTGTCGGGAAGCTAACTTAACGTCTTCCTCTTCATGAATTTATATCGCATATAAATTTTATTGATTGATTTGTATTTTACCCTCCTTGATTTCCTTATTTTTGACAAAAAGGGGGAGAAAATTTGTTTGATGATTTGAACTTTGAACCCTTTGTTGATGATTGACAAAAAGGGGGAGAAGTATTTGAGTTATATGCATGATTTCCTTAAGGGGGAGAAGTATTTGTTCCTTACTTAAGGGAGAGAAAGATTTTGAGATGATTTTGAGTTTTTATACTTGTGCTTTTACTCATGCATCACAAGAAATAAAAGATTTATTTTGTTTTACATGCATTCATTTGCATACATTTTTATGTGCTTCATTGAATATCTATTACTTATTTATTATGCATGAGTTAAGGGGGAGCTTCTTTGAAGCTTTACTTTAATCCATGCATATATAACTCCATGAGTTTTGTCATCATCAAAAAGGGGGAGATTGTTGGCCCAAAAGCCCTTCACCCTAGTTTTGATGATGATCAACTCATGTAGTTATAGTTACTAATGATCTTGTGTTTAATTAGTGACAGATTCATGATCAAGATCTTAGTAGATGCATAGCTCAACAAAGGATAAAAGAACAAGATTTGGAGCTTGCATGTGGTGATCCAAGGAGTTTTTGGATCAAGCTTGGACCAAGTCAAGAAGATGAGAAGCCTTCAAGGGAAGACTTCAAGAAGTTGAAGACTTGGGTCTAGGTATAGAATTTGTATTTTTGTTTTAGTAAAGATGTAAAGGATAGATAGTTGGTGGATTGCTCAAGTCTATATCACACACACACTCTTGATTAGAACTCTTGATTTAAAGTGCTTTCATAAAAGATTTTTATGTTTAGAAAAGAATTCTTATTTAGAACAAAGATTTTCTTTGAGACAAAATATTTATCTTGGATTTTGGTATTTCATAGTTCATATCTTTAAACCAAAATCTTGTTTAGAGCTTTATGATCAAAACATAGATATTTTATTATGATTGTGTAGTGGATCATATCCATACACACTATGCTTTAAAATGAACTCAAATATCTTGTTTTTGTATTTGATGAAGATTTAGAAAAACAAGTTTGGAAAAACATGTTTTGGAAAAATACATTTTAGTTATTGAGCTAATATTTTCAAGTTACAAAAATAGACCAAAACATATATAACATGTCTTGATTTTGTGCAAGCATGTTTGTTCTTTCAAGTATATTGGTAAAACTATTTTTGTAGAATTTCTATGTATTTTTAGAATTTTATAAAAGATTTTTAAATCCTGTTTTCTGACCTGGAGACTGGCTGACAGGCCAAACCGGTCGACCGGTCCGGTCGACCGATGTGCACAGCCCTGTGCACGTTGTCAGCACAGTGGCCGGTCGACCGGGTCGGTCGACCGACAAGAGAGGTTGCTCTCTGGAAATGTCCAGTCGACCGATAGGTCGACCGACAGTTCATTCCAGGTTATCGGTCGACCGAGCCGGTCGACCGGTGGCTGCAACGGTCAGAAAAATGACCGTTGGCCGGTCGACCGGCGGTCGACCGACAGCACTGACACAGCCCCAACGGCTCTATTTTCTGGGAGCCTATAAAAGGGGTTTTGTCTATTGTTTTGAGGTTAAGATTTTTGAGACTTCTTGAGCAGTTTTTCCCACTCATTTCAGAAGTTTTCTCCACAAATTTGAGAGCAAATATTTCCAATCAAAAGGGAGTTTTTATCAAGAGAGTATATTAGTGATTCTTTGAGTTTTCCTCCATAGCTTTCTTTCCTTGATTTTCTCACACCACACTTGAGCTATCCATTGCTAGATATTCCTATAGGTGTGTTGTAGTGAGAGTGCTCTTTAGGTGATCAAGTGTTGTGATCATCAAAGAGATCCTTTCTTTGTACTTTGAGGAAGCGGGCAAGTGTGCTCGTTGTGGTTGGAGTTCGGTTGTGAACTCTTGGTGGTTCGAGGTGCGGCCTCGGCAAGCTTAGGGGGCTTGCGTGTGTACGGGACTTGGGAGTCCGAGGGTTTGTAGGTGTACGGCACCGAGGAGAGATCCGGTGGGATCTTGCATAGTGGAAATCCTTCGTGTGTCGAAGGCGGGGATGTAGAGCAAGTGTGCTCGAACCTCGAAACAAACCCTTTGTGTTTGCGATTGCTTACTCTTCCCTCTCTCTCTCTTTGTCTCTTTTATATCTTGCATTTACTTTCATTGTCTTCACTTGTACATGCTTGATATACCCTTGTGCTTATATTGTTATATACTTGCGTGGGATTGCTTGTTAACACTAGTATTCAACCAAGAGAGCCAACGCGGCACCTCAACCCATTCAAGGGGAATCTAGAGGAGCTTGTCCAGAGCCTCGCAAGGGGAATTCGGCAACACTCTTGAGTTATACATAAGTGTTTAATTAAAAGAAGTTTTAATTTGGTCATCTTAGTTTTAATTCCGCATTATTTGGACATAAGTGACCATTAGATTAGCCATCACCTATTCACCCCCCCTCTAGGTGATCTTACAGAATAATCATCGATAAACGACACAAAGTAATGGGTTCCCCTATTGATGCAGTCTTTGTGGGTCCCCATACATCCGTGTGAACATAATCAAGAATGCCTTCGGTGCAGTGTGAAGCTGTACCAAACTTCACCTTCGTCTTCTTGCCTATGATGCAATGTTCACACAGATCCAGTTTGCAGGTCTCTGCACCCTTCAGTAGCCCTTTCCTCACAAGAGCTTGCATAGATTCCTCCCCTGCATGTCCCAGCCTCATGTGCCATAGCCGGGTTTGATCTTCCTTCTGACTGGTCGAAGCTGCCACCTGCCCTGTCACTGTACTACCCTTCAAGTAATACAAATTGTTCCTGCGGTTGGCCTTCAACACCACCATTGAGCCCTTCGTCATTTTAAGAACACCCTCTTTAATAGACACACCGAGCCCCAATGATTCCAAAGCACCCACTGAGATCAAGTTCCTCTTCAGCTGAGGGACATATCTCACTTCCTTCAGCTCCCTTACCATCCCGTCGAACATCCTGATAGGAATTGTGCCTACACCCTCCATGATGCATGGATGATCATCGCCCATGACGACCGAACATCCCTCCAGCTTCTCAAGACTAGTAAACCAATCTCGATTAGGGCATACATGATATGTAGCACCTGTGTCCAGGATCCACTCGTTTTCCTCCGAGTACCCTACAACAGGAGTAGTAACTGAAAACGAGAATACCGAAGAATCTGAATCTGAATCCTCTGCCTGTGATTTACTGCTAGCAGCCTTTGTCACTCTTGCCAGATTTGTCTCAGATTTTGATTCCTTCTTCTTCCCCTTGTACTTTGGACAGTCAACTTTCCAGTGCCCAAACTCTTTGCAATACATGCACTGGTCTTTCTTAAGATCCCTTAAGCCCGGTCTTGACTTCGATCTTCCTCTCACCTCCTTGCCTTTCCTTGATGAGCTCCTGCTTCTTACCTCCAAAGCCTCTGCTGATGAACTAGATCTCCCAGAATGTTTCTCATTCTTCCTTTTCTCATAACTCATCAGTGCTGACGATATCTCATCATAGTCTAAGGTTTGCCTTCCATTTAGGAATGTCATTGTAAATATCTCATACTCCTCCGGTGGAAGAGAGTTCAGGAGAACGACTGACTTGTCTTCCTCACTTATAATGGCATCCACATTTAGCAAATCCGTAAGAAGCTTTGTAAACCTGTTTAGGTGCTCATTTACTGTGCTTCCCCTCTGCATCCTGAACAAATACAGCTTGCTCTTAAGCTGCAGCCTTGACTCCACGCTCTTTGTCAGGTACTTCTTCTCGAGGGTATTCCACATATCCTTTGCTGACTTCTCATGTTGAACAGAATATTTAATATCTTGTGACAAACATGAGCGAATCAGGCCACATGCCGACCTGTTCATTTTTGCCCACTCATCATCAGTGGTAGTGTCCTTCTTCTTCTCCAAAAGGATCGTGTCCTCGAGGTTCTGTGCATTCAATGCATCCATGACCTCACACCTCCACATCCCGAAATTGTTAGTTCCATTGAACTTAACAACATCAATCCTGGAGTTGTTCATTGTTTTAACAGACTTAGATTCCTCTGCCATTGAGATCCTTTCCTTGACCCTCTAACTATGCGGAAGATCAAATACTTGCAAAATAGATCTATTTCTGAGATAAAAAAGGTGATTTTTACCTCTACCTTGAAACCCTAGCTTGAGTTTCTCACCAGATCTATTCCAACCCTGATTCAACGAGCCCTCCCTGCGTCCACCTGAGATCGACACACGATCTCCTTGAACACCAATGCCTCTGACCTGAGATCGACACACGATCTCCACCTGATCAGTTCTGGAGCCCTTCGAATCTTCAGAATATCCCAAGCGTAACCTGGAGCTCTGATACCACTTGTTGTACTCTCTCCTCCAACAAAACAAACATGCTAGTAGTGGGTAAGGTCCATGCAATCTATATTTGTCACGCCTGCAAGGGTGACGAGCAGAATATTCGTTACAAACAGAGGTGGAACCAGGAATAAATATTAGGGTGGGCTGTAACTTTTTATAACTCATACTTATGAATTATATGAATTTATAAAAAAAAATAAAACAATACTCTCTACTAAATCAGGGGTAGAACCAGAAATAAATTTGTCAAAAGAAAACGAGAAAATAGAAAGAAATTTAAGACAATATATGGAGAGAGAGAAATTAAGACAATATATGAAATAACGCGGCCCAGCCAACCAATTGCTCCGCCCCTGGATACAAAGACTCGTATCCTCACTGTCACATGCAAGCTTGAAAGACTATTAAGTATACTTATTCTTGCTATTTTCTACAATATCTGCAATTTGCTGCACTTGCTCTTCAATGCTCGTGTGAAGCATAGGACAACCTTTGTTTTTGTACATGGACTCTTCATCAAAGCAACAATGAAGGTTAGCCTGCAATGAGAAGGTTCATTCTCTTCGTAAATAGAGGAGATAGAAACTATTAAAGATTTATTTGGGACTCATCTCTCAAGTTTTGTTATCTCATTCAAAAAAAAAAAAAATTCAATCCCACCAGATACAAAGACTCTTGCTTTTATTTTTATTTTTATTTTTTTTTAAATAAATGAGAGAGGCCTTAACCTTTAACATTGATAGAGTCATTGACAGAGTGAGTATATTTGTGATATCTTGAAATCTCTCCCCTAAATTCATATTTGTGGTGCACTATCATAAAAGACAAAACAAGACTTAAAAAGAGACTGGCTATAAGATTCATGCATCAAGTCCATGTTGTTTGGATGTAATATTTTATTTGTAATTTTTTTTTAATTTTTTTTTCATATTTTAATTTTCTTTATTGCTTGACGCCTATACCACCTGTTTCACTTTAACAAAGAGACAAGAAATAAAGATACTGATAAGAAATAAAGTTGAAGAATATTATCATGAATCTTCCACTTAGGAATACTACTTTCAATAAAGCAAGGGAATACTATCATGTTCCTCCACTTTCAACAAATGCTCTTCTACTTTCAACAATGAAATCATGATCTAGAAGAAATCAAGGCTCACTCATGCCTATATAAAGAAGGAAGCTCAAGAAGAAGATAATCGGGAAATACTCTCCACTTCTCTCTTTTGTAATCTCTTACTCATGTGCTGAGCTTTCTTCCTTTTGTATAATTACTCTTGTAATATACTTTGAAGATAAATAAAAGTGTGTTTTGGTTTGGCTTGAGATCTTGGACTCGATCTTGGACTCGGTTCGGTTCCTCCTCTTCCTTCCTCTCTTCCTGGTATCAGAGCCAGTGAATGGCTGAGTAAGGTATTATATTCTGTGCTCTTCTCCCTAATTCATATTTGTGGTGCACTATCATAAAAGACAAAACAAGACTTAAAAAGAGACTGGCTATAAGTTTCATGCATCAAGTCCATGTTGTTTGGATGTAATATTTTATTTGTAATTTTTAAAATTTTTTTTTCATATTTTAATTTTCTTTATTGCTTAAATATATAATTATTTGAAATTTGAAATGAGTAGAGTGACGCATTTGAATATGATAAGGAATATTAAAATATTGTTCTAGCAAGTCATTGTTTCAGAAAAGAAAAATTGTTATTACTATAACTTCTACATAAATTACTTTGAAAATTGTTTTAATGATTTGATTAACCACAGTTCATGAAGCATCGGGTCTAAAAGCTCAAAGTTTGCCTACTATAGAAGTTGAAAATCACATCACATACCATTCATTTGGTGATTAATTTGTATGTCTCAGTGTCAGATTTATGAACAATTTATGTAGGGAAAACTTTTTTTATATTAAAAATCTATTTGTTTGCATCAGTTATGTGCTTTTGAATAGAAATTCTAAAAGTATTATTTTTTATAAAGAATTTCTAAAAAAACTCCCAACTTGAATCTCCTTCCTCCTTCACAAATTCCTATTATTTTAAGAGAAAAGTGCTAAAAGTTTCTAATTTTTCCTTTCTTCCTCTACAATTTTTTATAAATATAAATATATATATATATATATATATATATATATATATATATATATATATATATATATATATATATATATATATTGTAAAATGCTAGAGGGGGTGAATAGGGTTTTAAAATAATTAAGATCTAATTTAGAATATTTTCAAGAACAGATTGTTCTGATAGATTGCCAATTAGATTGGTAGGATGGGTAAAATGCACTAAAAGTGGACTAATACAATGCAACATCAGCTATGATATATACTCAAGAGCAAAGCAAATAATCTCAGTAAAATATAACAGCAAAATTCGTATGATAATATCCAGGTGAGAGAGTAAATAAAGTTAAAATCATGGAAATACTTCTGATTGAATACTAGACTGCTGGTGGAATACAGAAATATATTACTGATGCTCTGGCAAAATGTTCAGATTTCTGATAGAATCCAGAAATACACTACAGAATATCTGACAGAGTGGCTAGTAGATTAATAATTAAATAGTTGCAGGTAAGGATAAATAAGCGCAAAATGCAGCAATAAAAATTAAAATGCGAGAGAGAGGAAGACATAGATTTTAGGGTGATTCAGGATCCCCCTACATCCACCACCTAGAAGCCTCTTCTCTAGGATTTTAAATCCATTATATGCTTTCAACCCAAAGCAAGAGATTACAATGCCGACTCTCTATCCCAAAAGCTTGAACTTTCACTCTTCTTCCCGAAGAGAAAACAACCACCAACCTCATTACCGAAGTTGGACTTTCTCCTCTACACCAAGTGGGTACACAAGATAACAAGAGTTGTTTTTTTCTCAAAACAAAATTAGAACCACTAAAACACAATATCTCAATTCAATTTGATACAAGATGAGATTCTATGTAATCAAAGAGTAAGAATAAATATCTCCAATAATTGCACTGAAAGATAGAGAATTTAAGAAAGAGAATTTGAATGCATGTAGAATTAAAGTCTAAGATTCTCCAATCAAGAAAGTGTTTAGTGAGAAGTGGGTGAAGAGAACTGATGAGAAATAAAAACATAAACACTTCTTAATTGAGAAGTTAGTGAAGAGAATTGATGAAGATTAAAGCACAATAACTTCTCTCTATTTCTCAATTTCTCTTTTATGTATGAAAGTTTCAACTCAGATTTTTTTTAATTGATAAAATTGAATCTTTGTTCAGATCATTACCCTGAATTGGATCTGACATCTCACAAAAAGTATTAGAGGAAGATTGGGACAAAACAAAGGCAAAAGAAAAGAAGAGAAAGAGAAAGAGAGAGTACTTACAAAAGTGTGACTCATGTGAAAGAGAGTAACATGATGTGTGAAAAAATAAGCTTATTTCTAAAGTGAGACCCACCCTCAGAAAGTATGAAGAAACCTGAAATAGTGTGTCTAATTTCATCTCAAGTTGGTCAGAGACAACTCGCAACGTGCATTATCAAACTCTCATTTCTTTGTTCTCGACGACAAAAATGCTCAAAAGAGGCATGTGTGATGTGCAAAAAAGATAGACTATGGATAGTTTTATGATAATAAACTTCTCTCGTGGTAGGTCTTGACATTTACCAAAGTTTCACCATATGTTTTATAACTTTAATAAAAAACAATCTTTGTCACTTAAGTTGATTTAAATTTGAACCACTACCTGATCAGTCTTGCCTGGAATCTATTTGATTTTCAAGGTTTCTAAAATGTAGTTTATCTTAAGTTGTAGTTAGAGGTTTGCAAACTATAGCTTGCAAACCTCAATTTCCAACTTCTAAGTTGTAGTTCAAGTAGCCAAACTATTTCAGAGTTAAAGAAAAATCCATTATAACTGAATTTTTCTAAACTACAGTAGTAGCTAACTGTAATTTAGTAAGCTACAAATACCAACCAAAAAAACCTCATTACTCTCTTTAGAACCAATTTATTGCATAGCTGCGGACACACGCAACCAAAACCCACCTATGTGTGGCAAATCCTCTGAATAAATGAAGGAAAAAAGATACTTTTGACAGTCTTACAGAACTAAACACAGATGTGGGGTGAAATTAAGCCTTTGAATGATCTTCCTGTGGATTAATCTTCATCTGGATCAAAATATATCCCATTCACAGAGACAAGCTGCGTGTCAAAGATGAGAGTCGCTCCACCTGTCAATTTCCATAGCAATATCAGATAATTATTCAGGTGCTGCATGGTATCTTTCATATCTAAACGCTGAAACTCATGAAATTGAAGGATTTAAACAACCCCCAAAATTTCCAGCATCAAATGCTGAAGTGTAGACTAAGCATTCGAGTTCAAACAAGACTTACGAGGAATCCTGGGAGGTTTTCCACGATCCCCGTAGGCAAGCTTTGGTGGTATCTTTAGCCTTCGCCTTTCGCCTAGGCACATGCCAAGAAGCCCCAAGTCCCATCCTAGAGAGCGAGACATCAAGTCAGTTCCAAGATTATGGAGTGCAATGAAACCAAAATCAAGCAGCCTAGGCAACGGTTGAGATAAACTGTTCTCAGATGTTAAACATAAAATTAAAGCATTTGCAAGTCACTTAAACATCTGAGTAGGAGGCTGTTGCAAAATCAGACTATGCAGTTTCGTTGTGATCGTATAATTATCAAAATAATCAATAGATGTGAAGGTACATAAGATTGGAGCAAACACTAGTCAAATTCTTAACACACCTTTGAACTGCACAGCAGTGATTTGAAGCACAGTACTGACAAATTGCAATCTGCTTTCTCTGACTTCTCACAAGCTGATAGATGATTGATTTTTGGTCCTACATTGTTAGTTTGATATCCCTATGCTTGCTTATTGTTGACTCTTGTTTGTTCTTTCTATTCTACCTCAGAATTATGGCTTGTGAACTCAACTATCTCCTTCTTTGCCTGCTCCTTTTGCCCATATTTGAGGAATCAAGGAATAGAACCCACATAAATCCTTTTACCTGTTGCCGATCTGATTACCGATTCTAAGCATTAACATAAAGAGGAGGAAGTTAGGATCGGCTGAAAGAAGGATGGCGAGGAGCATATTGAGATTTTGTGTTTCGAGTGTACATATTAAGATTTGTTATGCTAACAACAGGAAGAAGAATAGAGGGGGAAAAAGAAAACGTGACAGATATTTTATCTAGTTTATTTTGGTTACATAACCAAAATCCTAAATAGATTGTAAGAAAACATCTCAAAGACTCCACAAGAAACTCCCATATTCCCATAAAGCCACTAACACAAAACTAGTGCATGATGGAAGAACCAGAAAAACACAACAGACGGGAGAAAAATAGTTAAACTTGAGACCTCAGTCCCCAAAGAAATGATCATCATTCCATATTCATCAAAACTAATTGCAACTCGCACGCCTTAGCCTTTTTATAGGTTCTAAATGCATGACAATGCATAAGACATGATCCTAATCTAAAATACCCTACGAAACAACAAATCTTCCTTTTGAAACAAATAAATCTCTACCAACAAATTGGTTGACATACAAACCAATTTAACAAAAATAATACTTTATCTTTTAACTTCTTTTATTTGAATCAAGATTCTAACTTCTAGAATATTATATCTTGGGGTAATTGCTTGAAATCCCCCTCAACGTTTAATGATTTATCACTTTGCCCCCTGACTTTTTTCCCATCACTAATTCCCCTTCGCCGTGATCCCGACCTACTCCATTAGAAAGTAATTGTTTAATGACCAATTTACCTTCAACCATCACCACCATTCTCATCACATGTTGCTACTCTTCTCTTTGCAATGCTGAGCTCATTCAACTCCAACGACCACCCCAGCCACCACTCCTCCAACGACCACTCCCGCAAGCTCATCAGCTGCGTTGAGCTCATCACCACCATTCTCCGTCATCCCTGCCGCCCGTTGCGCCCTCTCCCTCCTACTCCTCTCCTTTCGGCGACTCCTCCTCCCCTTTCATCCAAGCCATCTTTGAGGCCATCACCAACTCCTCATTCACATCCTTGACTTGACACCTCCCACGGCCTCCAGTGCCCCCCTCTCATTGCCAACTGCTCCCACCTCGCCGACCCCCCCGCAATCCGCATCACCGACAATGGCCCCGACCTCAACCTCTCTATCCCCCGCTGCACCACTTACGGGCTCGAGACATTCGCCCTCTCCCTCGACCTCCCTTTCTGCTTTCACCCTCCCCCCCGGCTGAGAGCATGGCAACATCAGAGGCCTAGTCCATTCCTCATTCATCCCTATTGCAGAGCTAGTTGCGGCAGTTGATCAAGCACTATCCTTGCGTGGGGAGCCTGCAAAAATATTGGAGATGATGGCGTCAACTGAGTACATGTAGTTCTCAAACACCTTTTTGCACCTGCTTTTCCATAACCACAACAATGCTAAAGCCCCAAACTTGAACATCTCCATCTCCTCATTACTACCTTCTAGTAGTTCCATCACAGCAGATTCCATGGTGTCAACATTTTGGACTATTTAGTTTAGATTTAGCTTGCTCCATACCTCCACTGCGACCAGACAATGAAGGAGGAGGTAAGCAGGGGTCTCAGCTTCTAGGTTGCACACAGGACAAGCTTCATTTACTCCAGGAAAGAATTTCATGCTGCCCTTGTTGGTCATGAGGGCATTGTTCAGTTTAGTGAGAGCTTTGATTCATAGCAAAACTGATGGGACATCCAATCAAGATGAAAAAGCCGAAGAGCCAGATCCAAGAAGTCCCAGTTCGAGTTGAAGAAGTAGTAGAGTTTTTGGATATTTTTCTCTTTCTTTATTTTTGTTTTTTAGTTTCTTCTTTTAAGTTTCTAAAATTTAGATTGTAATTCTATTTTGATTAGAAGTTTGAATTTTAATTGGATTCAAATTTTATAAAAGCCTATATTACACCCTTTTGTATCAACAATAAGCAATGAAGAATTTTGATAAGAATTTGTGAGTGATTTTATCTCTCAAAGTTGTTTAAGATTAAATTCCTAATTTTCCTTAATTAAATCCTAACCCTGCCTTTTTCTCCCTCCTGCTTCCTTACCCCAGCCGTCATCTCTCCCTTTTTCTTTCTTCTTCTCTCTCTTCTCCACACCAGTTAAAGAATCCAACACCGACTCCTCTTCTCTCTTGATCTCATCTCACGCGCCCCACCGACCATCACCACCGTATCATCACCACAATTAAAGCATCAATTAGGTTTTCGGCCATAATTTTCACATCTATACCCCGGTTCGAATAATTTTTGTGGCGTTGCAATCGTGACAACGAGAGCTTTACATTGGCATCCTTCACAGGTCACTGAGATTTCTGTGGTTCTCAGTAGATAACTTTCTTGAACATGATTTATTTATTTGTGAGTTGATATCTACCTCTGTTATCTGCTGTCACAAATAGTGAAATTGTGAGATTCTGATAGCCTTATAGTTGCTAACTTTTTTACATTGTTTTATAAGTTTTTGTCATCATAACTAGTAGTGCATCATCTTATTTATAATCTAAATCGGTACCACTGCATCAACACTTTTGTTAAGCCTATCATACTGCATTATAGTATTAATTATTTTCCTAACCAAGATCATATATTGGTGAAACGTAGCGAAGTTTTGTTCTATCACTGATTTCTGATACACACACGTCACGTTCCACATCAAAAAAATGCTTCAATTTTAGTACAACTTATAACTTTCTGTGATGTACAAAACTTATGGGGACAGAAAAGCAAATTATGCATCTCTAAAATCTATTAGATTTTACAATTAATCAATGTCCCTGATCTAATTGGCCAGGTCGGTGAATATCAGGTGGAAGGTTTTCTGTTCAATAGAACTTTCCTTAATTACAGAATCACCTTTCAATTACCTTCCTTGGTTAACACAAATTAGAATGATATTAATCAGTCTCAATATATAGTAATATTTACGAACATAAATATTCCAGTATAACCCCTGTAAAAAAAACGTTAGTTCAATTATACATCAAATAGAGTGAGGTACGCATGTAACGAATCTCCTAAGACAATTACGTCTCCCGCTACGGTGCTAACGAGTTACTGGATGCTGGTCTCCAAGATATAACACTTCTTCACGGTATTTGGATAGCACTACTAAATCACCGTACAGTCGAACTGTAGTTAATCAGTATCTTCACAATTTGAAATTCAAAGCAGTTGAACCAAGACAAATTTTAGAGAGAATATTTGTCTTAATATGGAGGATTATTCACTGTAACAAAAGGAAGGAGAGAGAAGAATTTTTGTCTTAGGAAGCTACAGATTCAGACAACAATTCTGTTTCTCTTCAGAATTCAGAATCTGTTGAATTTCTTGTTTCTTCTTTCAGATCTGATCTATGTTAGATCTCTGACTATTGTCTGCTACAGAAAAGATTCTGTGTGCAGAGAGGAAGAGGAAAAGATTTCTTCTGTTCTGTGTTTAGAAATCAGGGAGAGAAGCGCTATAAATTTATAGCGCTCCTTGGAACCTGTTGGAGGAAAGCGGAAGAGTTGCTTGCAATTGTTCCTGTCTGAACAGTTGCAGGGGTTCTGTCCAACTGCGCACGCGAATTCGGGTGGATCTGCATGGTAGAATTGGGGAATCAGGAAAGAAATTAGTCTTTATGGTAGAATTGGGGATAAACTAATTTTGGTTTAAGAAACTAGGAAAATATAAAGATTGATTCAAGCCTCCTCTAGGTAATCAGTCACTCACTCCATGCATCGCACACAAAGATTTAGATTCAGACTTCACACTCAGCAGAATTGCTCTCTCCCTCCATGTCTCACACACGAAAATTCGAAAGATCCCAATTTGGATTTCAATCTCTCAAATTTTCAATAATCCATTTATTGATTTTAAGAAAAAAACTACAAGAAATATGTAGACAATATATAGAAAAGAAAACATGTGCGCTACTCATGCCTCACATAAAGAAAAATAAAGAAAATAAAAATTAATACAAGAAAATAAAAATTACTAAAATAACTCTTCCTAAATGTCTTCATGTCCCCCATCAAGAAACTTAGAATACTTATAGTAGAAGTGGAGTAGAGTGCTAACATTTTCCTGTTATGCCTTGCACATAATAATGCATGCAAACAAAAAACAAAACAATATTTAAACTAAAGGACATCCAACATGTAATAGTCATTTATAATTGGCACCATATTCGTTAAGCATCATGATGTTCTCTCTTATTTGAGTTCGTATCTTGTCTTTTCCTATGTATTTTGTTATTATGAGTTACAACGAGTTAGGTGTATGTTTCATCATTTGCTCTTTAATGAAACAGGGTGTACATTTCCACTTTTGGTTCAAAAGAAAAAAAAAATCATGTAATAATCACTCTAGATTTAAAGTTGCATGAGACAGGAAACAAAGGTTGGAACTACTACAAATGTTCCCTTAATGACCAGAACAAATTGCAAGGTCAAATAAAGATTTAAAAATTAAAATAGTAAAGATATAAGGATCTATCAAAGTTGAAAACAGAAATGCCGTGTGCATTTCTATATTCTCAATTGTGGAATCATTGGCCTTTAAAAAGGAATGCTGCAAGTGATGAGCCTCGTTAAGCAATGTATGCCTGTGTTTAATACCAACTCAAAAATATTTAGATGAATAAGATAAGGTGAGAATAAATTATAGGATCGAGCAAGACACACACCTTTAATTACTCGACCACGACCGAGCCTAAATTTAATTGGCTCGTCAACCTCATAGCTGGAATCAAAAACCGTTCCATCTGTGAGCATGCCCTGCACATGATGAAACTCCACTTATAAGAATGACTATACAAACACTAAAAGTTTTTGCTGAATCTAACAAAAGTTATAGAACTTATTGAGTGACATATTATTAGATAATATCGAACATTGAGAGAGTAAAGCACCGTGCTAGTTAAGTTATTAATATACCAAAGTGGTGAATGGAGAAAAAGGATACATAGATTTAGGATAAAGGTTGCTATATCGTTACTGTTGTTGTTGTCGTCGTTGTTGTAGGGTAGTAAGAACCACATGTTACTCACTAACATTTTATTAGACAATTTAAGTGACTTAACTACAATAAATTGAGATTCCTATCCAACAAGATCTTTCATGACTGCTGTGAAGCCAAATAAGATATGGATAAGAAAATTTATGCACTAAGTTGATTATAAAATGAATTAATATGCTGAATGATTCATGATATAATTAGAAGGAAATAGACATATTAAAAAGTATATACAACTTTGTTGTATCTTATACAAGAGTGCAGCAATAAGAGAGTATTGAAGCTATTTTTCTTTGTTGAGATTGTGAAGCCAAATAAGATGCGGACAAGAAAAATTTATGCACTAAGTTGATGATAAAATGAATTAATATGCTGAATGATTCATGATATAATTAGAAGGAAATGTACATATTAAAAAGTGTGTACATCTTTTGTTGTATCTTACAAGAATGCAGCAATAAGAGAGTATTGAAAGCTATTTTCTCTGTTGAGATTGTGGGCTGGGGTGGGGGAGGAGGTGAGAGAGAGAGAGAGAGAGAGAGAGAGAGAGAGAGAGAGAGAGAGAGAGAGAGAGAGCATAAAATAACATTGTTGCACAAAGTATTTTGGTCACTGAAAAAGATAGCAATCTAGATGTCGAAAAGGATGTGTCTAATCCATAATCACTTTTTGAATCCATGAAAAAACTAGCTTCGGCAAAGTTATGATTATTATTAGTTTATTACAACCTAAGGGCATATCATCCATGATATAGCAAATATACCCAATATGATCAAATTCCATAATGGATGGAAAAACCAAAAGATGTGAACCGACAAAGTATAAACAAATTTATGATTTCATGAATCATGACCTAAGCGAGTTTTGATATACATTAGTACACTGTAATATGTAACAAATATTTCTGAAGCATTCTGCAAGTCATTTTACGCAAAATAAGAAAGATCATCAACCAGTTCCTAGGAAAACAATTTCTTTGTAGACCGAAAACTTTCTGAGTGTTAAGTTAGCTTGATATATGTGTGCTTTAAGCTTTTGAGTAAAGTGGTTTTCTGGCATGGCATCAAACAAGTTTCAAGAGATCCTAGGTTCAAAGCTCATCATTGTCAAATTTAAAAGTATATTTATCTACCACCACCTATTATTGCCTTCCAACTAAGTTCTGAAGGCCTTTCCACATGGCTTGAAGGAATTTCTAAATGAGGGGAGTATTATTTATTAAGGTAGCTTCATAGACATTGTTTGCCCCCAACCAATACCTTAAGCTTTTAGCTAAAGTGGTTCTAACATGAAGCAACTATTTAAGTTGCAATTTATGGCTTAACTTATGTTTTCACCTCGATCTCATCAAACTAGGTCAGCCCCTATGTTGCACGGACATGACAACATTAAAATGAACACGACACACGGACAGGCAACAAATTTTAAAAAAACGCGCGAAACATACATCTGACACGCGTGCCGGACACGTTTCGGACACGACACAGCTTCATGATAGGAGTGTTCGTGCTACATGACTCAGCCCTCACTCAGAACTCCTCTAAACTGTGGGGAAAATTCTTACTTGTTACTTCTAGAAACCTTACGTACTGCACAACTTTGCGAACAACAATTAAAAATGATCCATGTGGCATCCACTAAAGTTATTAGATGCAGAAGAGGAAAAAAGATATATTAGTTATCAAGAAAATGATTTTCTTGTCAAAACTTTCTACGAACATTAAAATATTCATAATGGACATATGCAAATTGTTTTCTAAGCTAATGGTAACCAAAAAAGATGACAACGAACAAAGTGTATGAAATTAAATATATCTATTATCATAATGGACATAATGCAAACACCTCAAATTTTTTGTCTCACGTTTGCCGCACGTCCTAAATCTCACAAAGTAATTAAAATTTTATAAATAATAGTATTAAAAAAAATTTAAATGCATTACTTAAGAAAGTGTTACCTGAGTCAAATGGTCTCCTAGCAGACTGTGGCTATATTAAATTTACATTTATAGCATTTGAAAGATCCATTTAGGTAACACCCACACAACTAAAATAAGAAAAAATATTAAACTTCTCTAATTATCATGTCATAGAAATAAGCATGCTTCTGATATTGAATTTTGAGGAATAAATTTATAAAAAAATTATTATTTGTCATTGTCTATTTTTAAAAGCTCTTCCAAACATATCCATAAAGATTCTTGCATGTGCATTTCAAGTGCTACAAAATCTACTCATGATAACCAAAAGCCAAGGAGTATTTGTGACATGTGAATATATAAGATGAGCACAATAGTGGATGCAATATGACTATCTCAAATAAATTCTACATTCCTATATTAATTCAACACCATTCATGTAGGCACCTGTATAGAACGGAAATCATGAATGTCTCTTTAGTACAATTGAATTTCTTAGAAATTATGCTTATGTGATACCACCTCCCTACCAAAATATTTCTTCACATTTCTAAGTCTAATCAGGTTGTTTGTTTTTTCTCTGAAGATTATGTATCAAGTAGGTAAGAAATTTAAGACAGTTCTAGTAGACTCATTATAAACATCAGCTTTATACAAGAGACCTGATGGAGAGAAGGCCGTGCTTGCAAACCCTAATGGATCTCATCCCAAGGGCCACTAACCTAGATGGGCCTTGAACATCTCTTGAGAAAAGCACCACTATTGCCAAGGAAGTATCTCAAACCCTCTTAATTAAGATTTCCAATAAGTTATTTTATCTCAGTAAGGAAATAGCAATCCAACACCCCCCCCCCCCCCCCGAGTCTTTATCTACACACAAGCCTTAGGACCTTCTTATAAAGAATATTTCATAACACTAAAGCATTAAAGAGATCTCGATCATTGATTTTACGTGAACCCAGCTTATTTACTGCAAGAAAGGTGCTTGCAGCAGATTAAGTTAGCTATTTTGATGACCAACTCTAATAATTTGTAAGTACCCTTGCATGAGGAAAGACATTGATTTCATTGTTGCATTATTCTTCCAATACCAATCCATTATCCGATGACTGACGACCAGCAGTCTTCCACTCTAAAAACGAGGCATTACTCAACAATCTCCACCTTGATTTTTCTCAAGTCTCTGACACAGAGAACATACTTCAACATAGATTCTTGAGTTATCATTGTTATGACATATCTTTGAATTCTTTTTTTATTCCCCTTCTCTGGGGTTGTCGCAAAGTGACTGCACTTTACCTGACATGAACTTGTTAACACTTGGTATTGGACTTGTAAGGTATATCCTTCTCCACCTTGAACAAAGTTTTCTACCTCCACCTTAGCTTGGAATTATCCCTGTCCATAAAACACCTTGTTACGAGTAGTATTAGGATTATGATTATATAAGGATTAGAAGTTTTCTCATCATGCAATTGTAATGCCTATATTTTCGGACAGTGCCCTTATCAATAATATACATACAATTCTCAGTTTCTTCTTCAACTGATTTAACATGGTATCAGATCCTCTAAAAAAAAAATCACGTTCTATTTGAGCTTGTGCTGGGCAGCGCTTATGTAGCGCGTGCCTACTTATGTGCCATTTTTCCGCCTTGCCATCATCAAGTTCTCAAATTAATCAAATCAACCATAAAGGAATTTCATACATTTGCATGATTGTAGTTTTGCCTTGTGTGGATCACATGTAGAGGAAGCATGTGTCCCGACTCCTGTACCTCTTATCAATTCGAGCTTGCACCTGAGCGCGTCTCACCTAACTGGACTCCTAGCAGACATCGTCTACGATCAAATCTTCTTCAACATATGACTTTTCTTCTTTTTTTGGCATGACATCCATCAACATTGATCAACTCTTCCATCAGCGATCGTCTGCTCTCATTTTACAGATCTGCCACCTTCTCTTCTCGTAAAATACTGGCATCTCTTCTTCTCTGATTGGTCTCATTTTCTTCTACTGAGTTTGAGAATCTCTCAAAACCTCTACTTACTATTTTTAAGGATATCATGAAACGTGTCTATATTCTTTTTCATCAACGAATTTCGCACTATATCAATGTCCGCCAAGCTTCAAGCTAAAGAGATATCATGGGTCTTTTGAGTCCGTCATGTGCATTCTAAAGAGACTTATAGGATGAGAGTCCGCCTTGCGATACGCAAAAGAGAGTTAGATTAATCTTCAGAAGGTGATCCGTTTATCGGTCGACATCTATGACTCCTTGAGAATATTCTCTCAACTGTCTGACATTTCCTTCTCATCGTCTTCACTCATCCAAACACTCGATGTTTTCATCCATAATGAGTTTGGGAGGAGTTGTTCAACAATACAAGTTTTGTTCATCGGTCTTCGAAGAGCTCCATGCGGGATCAACATTAATTTTCAAGATTTTACATGTTTTCTATTCACCCAATTAGAACTAAGAAGAAAGTCATATACGATAACAGGATGGCAGTTCATCTTTTCCAGAGGAAAAAAAGAAATAAAGAAACTCGAAAGGAAGAAAGAGACCGAGGGAGACAAAGGTTGGTGGTTTGTTAAAGAAAAGAAAAGGAAAGTGGATGAAAAAGAAATAGGAGGAAAGATCGAGATCAAGGTAAAGATCTACATTAAAGAATTTTCAGATTTCGTTGTCATTATTCTGGAAGAATTTTATTGTAGTTTCTAAATTTTGAGATTTGATTAACAAGAGGGAAGAAGATTATTTGCTATTCTAGGAACTTTATTTTATTTTAAAAATTTTATGAAATAATATGGATTTTAAGAGATATTCAGTTGTGGATTTATTCAACTTTATTTCTAGTTTATTTTAAAGTATTCTTTCTGTGTAATTGATTTATGGAAGTCCTAGAAAAGGTTCAAATATTTTAATGATATTTAAATTCACTTTTGAAGAAATTTTAGGTAATAATTGAGATTGGGAAGTTATATCTTAACTTGGGAAGAACGAGATATTTTTGGGATCACATAATATGGTGTAGGATATTTGTTGAAATTGAAAGTTGAAACATTATTTTGACAGAACTGAATGGTAAAGGAAGGATGTTTCTTAGAGCACACTGATATTATTGTTATTGTTGGATTATGGTCAATGTTGAATTCGTGACTCATAATTTACAATATTCTTCATGCCTATTTTGATTGATATCTTTCATTAACTTTCGCATATTACACAAAACATGTTTTGTATCAATTTTTTTTGACTTATACCACAATTATGATTATCTTGTGAATCAAAAAGTCCTATCCTATGATGGATATATGTCGTTTAAGTCTCATTATTACGCTACATGATTTTCCAATTATCCATTTATCTAGAGTTTGGTTGAGATATGCATACATTAGACCTAAATAAATATGTTGTATTTTATGGTAGAGATACCCTTGATATTGTTTTATGTATATCAGTTATACTTTTCAAATTACTACTGTTTTGGCTCATTTATTGCATAACTCAAGTTAACTAAATACTTGTATGTGTCAGAAAATAACTAATATTGGGACTCAATGTGTTCCTTCAATGAGGGATATTCTAGCATTATTTGAGCCCCCAATTGTGAATCTCAACACCAAACCATGGGATAATGTGGAACAACCAAGTCAGCCATATTGAGATATGACTTACTTTCTTTTACATTCTATTCGTCAATTCTTTTAGTACAATATTTTATCATACTATTATTTGACGTCTTCCAAATTATGAAAACATTTAATTATTTTGACTCCATTATGTAACGACCCCAATGTTTCGCCCATTCTTAATATAAATAATTCGATGTTTTCGTCATTTGCAGGACTCCAAATAATAATATGATAAAATATTGTACAAAAAATGCCTAATACGAACATAAAAGAAAGTGATATCTCAAAGCAATCATCACTTCATACCCCAGTTAACTTGATTGTTCTATATAATCATGTGGTTAGAACTTGAGAACTACAATTGGTGATTCAAATAGCACTAGAATAGCCCTCATGGAGGGAATACATTGAGCCTTAGTATCACTTACTTATTTTTCGATGCATACCGGTATATAATTAATTGAGTTATGCAACACAGGAGCCAAAACAATAGCAATTTGAAAAGTATAACAGGTATACATAAAATAATATCTCAATAAGAGTGTATATACCATATAAAATACAACATATTCATGTGTGTGTGTATCAACCAAACTGTAGATACAGGAACAATTTGAAAATCATGTAGCATAAAAATCAGACTTAAATGACATATATTAATCACAAGGTAGAAGAAATCTTTGATTCACAAAATAATTATAATTGTAGGATAGGTCAATAATATCTCAACAAAATTGATATAAAATATGTCATTTTGAATATTATTCGAAAGTAAAGATAAAAATATCAATCAAAATAAGAATGAAGAATAATATAAATGACGAGTCATGAACTCACCACTTGCAGAAATCTAACAATAATGTCAATACGCCTTCAACAACATCTTTTCTTTCCCATTCAATTCTGCCACAATAGTTTTTCAAATTTAATCCATATCATAAATCATAGCTATGAGATCTCAAAAATTTCTCGCTCTTCTCAAGTCAAAATGTAACATCCCGATCTCAACTATCACCTGAAATCCCTTCAAAGTTGAATTTAAATATCATTAACATATTTGCACCTTTTTAGGACTTTCATAAATCAATTCTATAGAAAGAATATTTTAAACTAAAGTAGAGATAAAACTGAATAAATACAGAATTGCGTCTCTTAAAATCCATTTTATTTCATAAAATTTTCAAAAGTAAAATAAAGCTCCAAGAATATTAAATAATCTTCTCCCTTTTATTAATCAAATCTCAAAAATTAGAAACTGTGATAAAATTCTTCTAAGAATAATAACAGGGAATCGGAAAATTCTTTAATGTAGATCCTTTCCTTAATCTCGATGAAGATCCTCCTTTTCCTCTTTTATCCACTTTCTTTTTTTCTTTTCTTTTCTTTATCAAATCGCCAACCATTGTCCCTCTCCGTCTCTTTCTTTTTCTTCTAAGTTTCTTTCTTTCTTTCTGATTCTCTGAAAAAGTGTAGTAGTCAGATTTTGAGTTTCGTCAAGATCAAGACATGTATCCTGCTGCACCAGAAGCGTCCCAAGCGACCAATGAACCCGACATGCCAACAGGCCCAGTACGGGCCCAAGGAGAAAGTCTTGAGTCCTGCCCCGAGCCTATACACGTCCTGATCCACCTATACGAATCCTTGACTCTCAGGTCCCTTTACAGGATCATATCAATCTGAAACCATCCATCCGGATACTCAACTCGAACGAAACTGTTCCGCTAGTCGGAGGCCCCAGCCTCCCACATGAAGGCCCTCCGCGCTTAGCGGCACGATCCCCGCGATTCACAGGTTCAGTTACGCGATCATCCTCGCGTTCAGACGTTACGCCCTTACATCAATGCGGGCTGTTATGGATGGTGGCAGATATCTCTGCGTAATAATTTCAACAATCAAGCAGCGCGATCTGGTGGTTATGAGGAAATCACGTGCAATCATGTAGTTATGGAGATCCAAAATTTTTGCACCTCCAGTTACAACTCTAACAGGTATATTTACATCTCGATCTCCATCGAAAAAGGGGGCGCTTCTGATTACCACCGAAAACACTACACACAATAACTCTTTCACTTGCTTTCATTCCAAACTAGGATTCCCATTCTCACGCCCGAGGGTTTTTGGCCGGCATCACGCCGGTGCTCCTGACCTGAAAGTTGTTTTTTTTCCTTTTCTATGTTTTCGGCACAATCAATCGGGAGAGTCCAATTGTCTGTGGCGAAAAATTTCTAAGACATTGGTGCTTTCATTGAGATCTTTTGAGAAAACACTCAGAATTTTCTCTCTCTAGCCAAATACTTTCTAAAAAATCTCTCCTCAAAAAGCCTCGTCAACGACGATGGCTCCTACAAAAAAGACCACCTCGCAAACCGCTGCCCCAACTGCCGCCTCCAGAGGCAAGAAGATCATCAATGGGGGGCATGAGTAACGCTGAGCTCCATCTCTCAAATCCTGACGTTGTTCTTGAACAAGTCGAGGAGGAGCACTCGTCCCCAACAACCCCACCGGAGGGGGCAGTTAACGAGCTTGAATCACGGGTGCCCGCTGAAGGGCAACTTCTCCAACTGCTAGCCCGCTTGCAGAAGCTGCTAGGCGCACAGGCGGCCGAGGTGGCCCGTGAGCAAGAGAAGGCCACCCTGGAGAGGGATGCAGCGACGTGCGTCCAGAATCAGCTTCTCGCTCAGATCGAGGCACTCAGAAGAGCTCAGATGAAAGGCTCAGACGCTAAAGAATTCCACGCTCATCCCTCGCAGCCACACATGACAGATACCACTTGCACCTAGGGCAACCGAAGGCGTCGTTGATCCGCGTCTCTGCATCGCGAGGAACACTCTAATGCGCTGCTCACATCGAGGACCTCGTGGAAATGGTCAGGAAGCAGATCCATAAGGATAAACCACAATCTCACAGTGGGCCAGGATCTTCCATCCTGCGGCTCCGGTTCTCCTCTGTCGGAGGCGATCATGTCTTACCATTTTTCAAAGAAGTTCATGATACCGAGCTTCGATTGTTACACCAGAGAGACCGACCTCGTCCAGCACGTCTGAGCTTATCAGGTCAAGATGGTGGTCCACTCCCATGATGACCCCCTCATGTGTCGGGTGTTTCCTTCCAATCTCAAAGGCGTGGCCTTAGATTGTTTCCACTCCCTCTCGTCACGGTCTCTCCAAAGCTTTGAGGAGGTCAGCGACGCGCCTTCTTCAACCAGTATGCCTCGCGATAGGAATTTAAGAAGTAACAACCATCTCTTTACGGTCAAGATGAAGCAGGGAGAAACTCTCAAGCGTTACATCAGTTATTTTTAGAGCCGATGACGTGGTTTATAACTGCATTGACGATGTCATCGCGACTGCATTCATCGCTAGACTGGAGACCAACCATTTCTTTTACAAACACTTGGTGAAGCATGATGTCGCTAACATGAAAGATATCTTGTCTCGAGCCTAAAAGTGCATACAACTAGAGAAGGCAACCCGAAGCTCGACGAGTTGGCCCACCAGGCGGATGAGTGAAGGGGAAAAGGTGAAGCAACCACTTGCTCCGCAAAGAAGGCTGCAAACCGAGGACATGACGATTACAAAAGTCACAATCGAGCTCTTCACAAAACCCCATTGAAGTCTACGAAGTGGAGGCTGACTTCACTCCATTCAAGGTCTCCAACGATCGGGTCTTCAGCGCCATCCAGGACCAACCTTGGATGAGGCGCCCGAAGACCCCTCCAGTCTAATCCGAAGGGTTCTGAAGCGGGCGACTACTGTGTATTCCATGAAGAGATGGGTAATCGCACGGTCGACTGCCGATCTCTCTGGAAGCAGCTGTAAGAACTTGCCAATCGGGGGTACCTCAATGAGTTCATCCTTAACCCCAGACAGCCCTCGTGGTCAAGGTGCAGAAAGGAGATCCCGAAGCTCAGCAAACGAGAAACGTGACCAGCCACCCGCTCATCAGTTACAAAGAGGTGAAGTCATCTTCAGTGCATGCCCACTAGAGGGCCCACCTCAAAAGAAAAGGCCATCTACATCAACGAGGCCCGCAAGACCAACTATCCAATAGTGCTGATTGGTCCCCTTTTATTATCGAGTAGGCCGATCATGTTCTCAGAGGATGACGCATGCGCAGTGCATTTCCCACACAACGACGCCTTGACCGTTACCATGCACGTTGGCAGTTGTCGAGTCTCTAGAATTTTGGTCGATAGCGGCAGTAGTGTCAACATCCTATACGGAAGCGCTTTGGACATAATGGAGGACACTCAGGAGATTACCCGAGCAATAATCTGTCCTCAAACCCAGTTCAATTTGTATGGATTTGACGAAAATGAGATACGTTCGCTCGAAATAATCTCACTCCCGGTCCGCGCCGATCCGTACGTCATTACAGAGTTCTACGTGATCGACGTGAAATCCCCCCACAATGTGATCCTCGGGCGGTCATGGATCCATGTGATGAAAGTCATCTCATCCAGTACCACCAACTTCTGCGGTACCCACTCTGTCGGGGACTGCAGATATAAGAGAAGACAAGCAATGTCCCGGAGCATTGCCGCCATCGCTCTGAAGAAGTCCGAATGGATGGCGAAGAACGCGAGGGTGGCCTCTAATCAAGGCCAACCCTAGAGAAAAAGCAGAAACAGACTGTCGCTCAATAACAATCACATGGCGGTGGGGCCAAAAGACAGACTCCTCAGATAAGTCAGAGGCTTCAGATAGTCTGTTGGAGGAAGGCACAGAGCCAGTCTATGTAGACCCATCACATACAGAACTCTTCGAATCGGGGCAAATCTTCTGGCAGATGAAAAGGTACGATTCAAAGAGTTTTTATCTAACAACCTGGATGTGTTCACTGGTCCCCCACAGATATGTCAAGAGTTGATCTATCCATCATCTGTCATCGGCTCTCTATCGATTGGGAGATCAAACCACTGAAGCAAAAGCCGAGAAAGATGAACGAGGAGCGGTGTCAGGTCCTAAATGAGAAAGTCGCCTGATTGCTCTGAGCTAACTTTATTAGGGAGACTCATTACCCGGAGAAAGCCTCAAGTCATGCCTTGAACCCACACACGTCCCAAGCCACCTATATGGATTCTCGACTCTCAATTCCCTTTTCGGGACCACATCGATCCGGAACCATCCATCCGGATGCTAAACTAGGATGAAGTTGTTTCACCAGTTGAAGGCCCTATCCTCCGAGACGAAAACCCTCCGCGAAGATCGTCGCTTCTACGCTGGTTACAGCTTAGCGGCAAGATCCCTGTAATTCACGGATTCAGTTATGTAACCAGATCATTCCTACATTTAGACGTTACAATGCTTCTACATCAATGCAGGTTGTTATGGATGGTGGCGGATATCTATGCGTAATAATCCCAATAATCAAGCGGCGCGATCTGGGTGGTTATGAGTAAATTACAATGTGCAAGTCATGCAGTTATGGAGCTTCAAAATTTTCGCACCCTCAATTATAACTCCAACAAGTATATTTACACCTCGATCTCCATCGAGAAAGGGGTTCGCTTCTAATTATCACTGAAAACACTACACACAAGCATTCTTTCACTTGCTTCCATTCCAAAAGAAGACTCATTCTCACGCCCGAGGGTCTTTGGTCGGCACCACAGTGGTGCTCCTGACCTGAAAGGTATTTTTTTCTGTGTTTTCAGCATGATCAATTGAGAGCGTCCAATTGTCTGTGATGAAAAATCCTCACCACAAAAGCTTAGCCATCATCTTGTTATTTATCGTAGATGACTTTCTTCTGAGTTCTAATTGGGTCTTACTTTATTTGGATCTTATTTGATAACCCAATACCCCAATGTCTTTGTTCATTATTCTTATAAGCCTCCTTTTATAACAAATAACTTATTAGTCCTAATTTCCTCCACATACAAATACAGCCTTCATTTAAATGAGTCCAAAGTTTTCATAATTCTTTACCATATAATTAAATAATTATTTATTGATCCTCAAATTTGGGATATAACGCTTGAAGGTTCCACATGTACTGATTGTGCGATTAATTTTACCGTCATATTTCAATATAGGATCTACAAAAACCCCTTTGCATCACTGCCACCATCTTCAATGCCTACTCTTTGATGCCTTTTTGGTGATCCTGCCATAGTTTTACCCGACCTTAAATCAACCATGTGCCACCATAGTCTTCCCCTGATCTTTGGCTATCATCTTCTTATTTATTGATTTTTCTCCTTTGAGATTAACCACCTTCACTTTAATTGCCATGACCTTACAGGACCTCCTGTGATGGGGACGAACACTAAGAAAACTCAACTTAAGTTTATCACCCAAGATAGAGTTTGGGAATCTCTCCCTTGGGCATCTCACCCGAAGCATACTGGCTACACAAAATACTCAAACAATAATTTTTATAATCAATCATTAACAAAAGGAAACAGTAGCAGTCTTGGTCTTATATAAACCTACATCACAAGGAGTTTCCCACCACAACCAATGTGGGACTAAAGCAACTAAAACAAGCAATAAAAATAAACTACTAAAATAAATTAAGAAAAACAACTAGAGTCCCCATCATTCCACGGGGGTTGGGAAAAACTCGACCCTGTAGAGTGCAAATCTCAGCTCCCAATCAGGCCATGGAGGTGGCCGGGGAATAAACACTGATGCGTCATGCCTGAGCTACGGTAGTGGAGGTGAAACTGACTTCCGTGTCAGATCTGCTATAAAGGATGGCAGCTCGAGCAATGCACAGATAGCAGATAGAGGCGCATTCTCTCATATGAGAACCGACTCAACTGTACTTCGCATCATGAATAGCCTGATGTATTGTGACTCTGTCTCCTGTAGGAAGATCTGTAAAGGATCGTACAAGTCAGGCAATCTCAGGGTCACTGAAACCCTCGCGTAGGTCGCACTAACTCATGGCAAGTTCCGCTGAGAGATCTTCTGAACCCTCTACAAGAGGTCTCCTATCTCTGGCTGGCTTGGCTCATTAACAATTGCTGGCTCTGTCTCTGGTTTAGTTGCATTATCTAGTCCTAGCTCGGGCTCCAACTCAGCAACAACTTCTGACCCTGGCCTCTCAAGAATGTCAGGCTCGATAAGGACTTGAGGCTCTAGATCTGTGTCTATCCTTACAGCATGGCTTACTACAAGTCTCTCTAAGGACACCCAAAGCTTAGTGCAGAGATCAGTGATTAACTGATTCTCAAACTCTTACTCAATAATAGGCTCTTTGCAATTTGACTCAGATTAATAAATGGGTAGAGCATACCGAGCGCGATGAAAGTCTTGCTACAGAAACCAATATCGACATAACTTATGATTGTTCTCTACCCAATAATATGGCTCTCACCAACTTCATTCGGGCATAGAGACACTTTTGCTTAGATGTCAGAGCAAAATAATTGAAGAAAGTTTTTAGATTGCTCTCCCAGTCTTCATAACCGTAACGGTCATAAAAATCCCGAAAAGTCGGGATAGGGATACATTTTCTGTTCAACTTCCTTTGGATCACCATTAGTATAAATATATCGATCACAAAATAAAAGTCCATAAGAAAAATTTAGTGCATAAGTTCAGAAATTACCCAAGAATTCTCAAAGGCTCGAACTGGGCTCAAATCGGACTGGAAACGAAATCTGAAACGTTGATCTTTTGCTGCAGGGACAATACTAGCACCAAACACGGGCTCGTAGAGGTTGAATCTGCTGCTCAAGTGCTACGATTCTCTTAGTTGCTCTAAGGCTCAGTCACGAACCAAACGCTTTGAACATAACTCGAAATGGACTCCGAACGGGCGAGAAACGAGCTCTGGACTGAGACTGTGGAGGTAGCAGGAACAGTACTGAGCTGTTAACGTCAGCGTGGAGCTGTTGACATCAGCGCGGCTCCGGGTCAGCTCGAGGTCGGAGCCACGGCTTCTGGTCAACTCAATCTGAGCTAATGGCTCTGGCTCGGGTTGGCTCAGATCGAGCGTTGGCTCGATCCGCGTCTCCAGGGTCGGCTCGATCTGAGCCGATGGCTTCGGGTCGGCTCGGCTCGAGCCGCGGCTCCGGGCCGACTCGAGCTCGGCTTTACGAGCCGATGACGTCATAGGTGGAGCCGATGACGTCAGCGGATTGGCATGAACAATATTTTTCTCTTTTTTCTACTTTTCTTTTCTTTTTTTATTTTCAAGATCTCAGGTTTTGGGATTTTATAGTTTTGGTGGAGGGAAAAGATTTTGTGGAAGCTAAGGTTTTGTAAAAGAAGTGAAAAAGAGCATGATTTAGCTCTAATACCAAGATGATGGGAGAAGCACACTAGAAAATCTCAACCTAAGTTTATCACCCAAGATCGGGTTTGAGAATCTCTCCCTTGGCATCTCACCCCGAAGCACACGGCTACAAAATGCTCAAATGACAATTTTCATAATCTATCTTAACTAAAGGAAACAATAGCATTTTTCTTATATAGGCCTACATTACAGAGAGTTTCCCACCATAACCAATGTGGGACTAAAACAACTAAAATAAGGAATAAAAATAAACCATTAAAATAAACTAAGGACAACAACTGGATGTCTGCATCATCCTACCTTCTATCAAGCATTAATCTCCGCCACTGTTGATGTTTGTCAAATCCACAATCATGCGCTAAATAATCCCAGTTGATGCAAAATTCATGATCTCCATAATGATCTTGAACTTTAGCAAATCAATAAGTTTTTGTGATGATATCAATCTTTGCTAGATCCATCAACTCCTTGATGAGTTAACCATGTCACGAGTAGCTCATTGCAATTTTAACATTCTGCCATCTTCATTTTATTTCCTCCTCATGATGTATCATCATGTGGACTTTCACCTTCCATCCCTTAACGACGACCGAGACCATATTTTTCACATGTTCTTCATGTTTCTATAAATTCTTTCTCTGCTTAAGAATAAACCATCTCTACTTAGTTGACTTGACACCCTTTCTTTCATCTCGCACACTCAGCTCCATTTTGCATTCCCTTGGGTTGCGTTTGGTAACAAAGAGTTATGAGGAATTAGTGGCTAATCCCTCCTAACTCCTGCCAAACACATCTAATTCCTGCAGGGGTTGGATCCTTGGATTTAGCCTCGAAATGAGGGAAACATTGCCCGCTAAAAAGAGTTTCCAATTCCAGTTGAAAACTTGGAATTGGCTCAAAGCATGTGGTTTTCCCAAAAAAGCAATAAGAATTGACTATAATATCATTGCACGTAGGCAACAACTAGGGGTTCGAAACGGGCCGGGCCGGCCCAGCAACCCGCTCGGACCCGGCCCGGGTTGGCACGGGCCCGACATGGCCCGGGTTACCCGGGCCTAGACTCGGCCTGGGCTCGCCCCCATCCACGGGGTGTGCCTAGGTAGGGCAATTGCGGCCCATGGCTCGACCAGGCCGACCCGCCCCTAACGACTAATTTTTTAGTCATTGGGGTCATGGGGGGTATTTTATGAAAAATAATTTGTAAAACCCCCCAACGTTATATTTAAGGAGAAATTTAGTCGTTGTGGGGCATTTGTAAATTTTTTACAAATAGCCCTCCAACAGATATATTGAGTCAAATATTCAAATTTTTGCAAAAAAATTACATTTTAACATCATCTTCCCCTCTATAAAGACATCATCCCCCCACTTTATTTCATCACCAAAAAAATCTCTAAAATCTTCAAAAAAAATATCTACAAATTTCTCTCAAGTTCACAAGTGCTCAAACTCTCAAGTTCTCAAGCTCTCTCAAGTTCTCTCTTAAACTCTCTTTACATTCTGGTATTTATATTATTGTCAAACTTACTTTAATTTTTACTAGTCAAAAATGGATGCATACTCTTCATTAGCAGGTTGTAATAATCATTCTTCTAACTATGCTAGTAATTTAGGTTTGACCAGTCAAGAATAGCATAATTTGCATTTGCATTTCCCTGACACTATTTTTTCAATTCACACAATCAGAAACACAATCGATAGAGATTATTGCTTCTTCTGAACCTACTAATCCACCTTCTACTTTTGTCGAAGTATCAACTTTCAATGCAGAGGAAAAATCTGAGATTTGAATTTTTTTAAAAAGAAAACTATTAATGGAGCTAGGAGGGTTATATGCAACCTTTGTCTAGATATTTCTTATGATTTTCCTAAAAATAGTTGAACCGACGCACTAACTAGGCACATTATGAAAAAACACCATCAGAATCAATGACGATAAACACAAATTTTCACTTTAGGTGGCACACTAAGCACTTTTAGTTATAATCGTCAAAGAGGTAAAACTAAGTTAAATACTTATTCGGGCTAAACAATCTTTTAGTTTTGCTGAAGATGAAGCATTCACAGAGTTTATTAGAAATACTCATAATCCAGAATATGATCCGTTCTGTACGGATATTATTAGAACAGAAATGTTCAGGGTTTTTGAAAAATGAAAGCAACTTTTTCTTGCAATTTTTTCTTCTATGTCACAAAGAATTGTGATTATTTTTATTGTTGTGAAGTTCTTAACGGCTTTCATTTCATAGTTGTTACTATACATTTTATTGATTCTGACTGGCTTTTAAATAAAATTATTATTGGTTTAAAAAAATTCATTTTCCTCACAATGCTTCAAATCTTTGTCGGACTATTCTTAGAGTTGTTAGAGATTTTTAGACTTGAATCTAAAATTTTCTATTACAGTTGATAAGGCTATCAATAATACTGTTACAATTGAGATTTTAAAATTAATTTTAAACTAGTTTTGAATGGCAAACTTTTTCATATTCGGTGTGTATGTCACATCATTAACTTGTGTGCATGATAATTTAAAATGTATAGATGATTATATTCAAAAGTTAGGAAATCCTATTTTATTTATTAGTAGTAGCCCAAAGAGGCAAAACTTTAACAAGTGCGTTCCAGCTTAGACCTACAAATTAAAAATTTACCTCAGGATATAAGAACTCGTTGGAACTCAACTTAAAATATATTGAGGAAAGTTATTCCTTATCGGACTGTAATAGATCTTTTTATTTCCATGAAATTGCCAAATCAAGATATTTTCAAGGAATGGAGAATTTGTTATGTATTTGTGAATTTCTAAAAAGATTTGAAAGAGTAATAAGATTATTTCTGGGATTTATTATCGCACAACTAGCTTAGTGTTTTACGAGTTAACTGAAATTACTAAAGTTTTTATACATATTGAAATGATTTTTTGTTTAAAGAAATTATTTCTCCTATGGAAGAAAAATCCAATAAGTATTTTAAAGATTTTCCTACTATATTTTATTTTTCTACTATTATGGATCCTCGTATTAAATTTGAAGAATGTAAATATTTAATTTTTATGAAAAAATGAATTATTGTGATCATGCTCTCGTATGGATAGATATTGAGAATTCTATAAATAATTTGTATAATTTTATGAATCACAATTTGAAAATAAACAATCATCTCGTCCTGCATTTTCATCTAAACTTAGAAGTTTTTTATTATCTAGTTTATTATCTGCATCAAAAAAAATCAAGAAGCTCTGACACATTGAATGAGCTTCATTATTATTCGACTCTTGTCATAGCTCCTGAGATTGATGCAGACGCAGAATTTGAAAATTTTAATATTTTGGCCTAGTGAAAATCATAAGAATCAACTTATCTTGTGCTTTTCATCATGACGCATGATTTACTAACCCCTCTTGCCTTTATAATAGCAACAGAGTCTGTTTTTAGTACAACTGGTCGAGTGATGACTGATACGAGAAACCGCCTAGCATAAAAAACCATCGAGATGAGCACATGCGAGAAGGATTGGCCGGATACAGAGACGAGAAGCCAAAATAAATCGGTGAAAGAAATCATTAAAGATTCCGAAAGATTGAAGAAATGAAGATCAATATTATTTGAAGACTTGTAATTTGTATATCTAAGAAATAAAATATTTGAAGACTTGTTATTTTTTAATATAAATGATAAATTTGTAAATTTTTTAATCTGTACTTCAATTGTATTTGTATAAATTAATCCAATTTATTGGATTATTAATAAAAAAAATTTATATTTGCATTTCACAACTTGTAGCAATTTGTTAAATTTTGAGGAATTTTTTATTTTTTATTGAATTTTTTGAGATTTTTTACATTTTTTAAAATTAAATTATACTTAAAATTTGGATTTTTAATTATTCGACTCGCGCCATCCCGAGCGGGTCAGCGGGTCGGCCCGAGTCCCCCAATGGGGAACGGGCCCGCGGCTGGCCGGGGCCGGGTCACCCATTAGTTGCGAGCAGGGCGGGGGCGGGCCCCTGCGGGCTTGGCCCGGTCCTTGGCCCGACGGGTTCGGGACCGGGTCGGGCCAAACCCGACCCGTTTCGCACCCCTAATAACAACCAACAGTGACAATCATTTCCCAAAAGATAAGATCAACAGGGATCTCTTCCCCAAAATAAGGAAAAGATAGTTGCTTTCATTTCTTACTCTCCACTCTCTCTTCCTTCTTCCTCTTGTCGTTCTTTGACAGAAAACCATGGTACAGGAAAAAATCAGTAAAATTCACAAAAAAAGAAAGGAGAACAGTTTGCGTGTGACTGCGGTCTTGACAGTGTTGACAAAGGAGAGCGAAAGGATTTTAGTTTGAGATCTCACTTGAGTTTGAATATATGTAAAAGTTCATATTATTTATTTCTTCTATTTTGGAATATCTATTAGTGAAAAAATTATAAGCCATAAAGTTATTGCATTTTTGTGCAGAAATGCATTTTCAAATAGATTGGTAAATTTCTTTGGAAAGAGAAAAAAACAAAAAAAAGTATTATGTCAATTATATATTAATTAAAAAGGCAATATCAATATATAAATTATGTCAAATAAAATATCAATATAAAATAATTATTAAAAGATATTATAATATATTTTTTTTCATGTTTATATCTTAATATGTATCATCTCTTTATTAAATATCAAATCTTTACTTCTTAAAAAAATTCTTGGCATAATTTCAATTGTTGAGGGCAATATCATCAACTACTAAGAAAAGTCAAAATCACGATACCTAATTTATAATTCTCCAAACAACTTTCTACAGTCTATTCACAACTCATAATTATTCACCTTCCAAACACCCAAAAATACGTAATTCCTAACTCTTTTATAGATCTCTTCTCCCAATACACTAAATCCTAATTCCTA